>VYZX01019932.1:453047-487197 GCA_013401335.1 Brachypteracias leptosomus | reverse complement strand
AGGGGACCTTCTGGTGGCCTTCCAGGATCTGAAGGGGGCTACAAGAAAGCTGGGGAGGGACTTTTGAGGCTGTCAGGCAGTGGTAGGACTGGGGGGAATGGATCCAAACTAGAGGTGGGGAGATTGAGATGAGACGTTAGGAAGAAGTTGTTGCCCAGGAGGGTGGGGAGACACTGGCCCAGGTTGCCCAGAGAGGTGCTGGAAGCCCCATCCCTGGACATTTGGAAGGCCAGGCTGGCTGGGGCTGTGAGCAACTGATGTAGTGGGAGGTGTCCCTGCCCATGGCAGGGGGGTTGGAACGAGATGATCTCTAAGGTCCCTTCCAACCCTGACAATTGTATGATTCTATGATGAGGATGTGAATGCTGGTGATGATGTAGGCACCAGTGATGATGTGGGCACTGGTGAGGGTGCAGACACTGCCACAGCCACCGCCACGAGCCTGCTGGAAGCCACCTCTCTGATCTGCTGCCTTCAAAGTGCTGCTGGGGCCGGCTGTGCCTCTTTCATCTCCTCGTTGTCTCCCCAGCAGTGCTGCAGGGGCTGGGCAGCCACGTCGGGCCCCCCTGCCTCCCATCCACTCAGGTTCTTGCTGTTAATTGGAATTATTTGGTGTTTTTCTGGGTTCCCCCGGCCATGCTGCCAGCGTGCTGCTGTCTGCTGGAGCCCTCCCCAGTGCAAGGTTATGAATATGGAGACAGTGCTTGGTGCTTTTCATCTCCTTCTGCTGCTCTGATGAATATTTCCCAAATACCTTTGGAGGATTAGTTTTTTCTATCAGCTTTACTCGCTGCCCTTTCCTTCTCCTCTCCCAAATTAAGGTATGTTTTTTTGCTTGGAAGGAGGGAAGAGGAGAGGGCTTTTTGGATGGGAAGCTAACCTTGTTTCATTGGCACTTTCCTTCCACCTTCCAGAAGCTATTTAGAAAGTTTGGGAAGAAGGAGGTCAAAGAAAGGTGTCAAAGTGCTTTAGGATGGAAGGAAAGATTGGGAAGAATAAAATCAAAGACAGGTGTCAAAGTGCTTTAGGATGGTTTGAAGAAGAGGGTGACAGTAGGAGGTCTGTCTTGGACCTCTTTTAGCACAAGGCTTGGCTGTGATGCTCCTTGAGGTGGCCACCGTGGTGTTTCTTCTCCACCTGTAATTCCAGATATATGGAAGTGGCAAAGCTGGGATTCAAGCTATGGAGAAACTTGTTTGTTCACTTGCTTTAAACTTAGGACCTTGTGTAGTTTTTTGTTGTGAAAAGCCATATTCCCATCAAGCCAAGATGAGGATGATGGTGCCTTCCCATGCCAGGGCTTGAACAATGAGGAACCACCATAATCTGTACAATGAGCAGCATCACTGGTGGATTCCTTTGAGTTTCGTGGTGGAACCTGAAGGTGGTTTCATTCCCACCAGGAGATGGTCTATACCCCTGAGGAGCTGAAGTGCTCTGTTGGAGGGAGGGCTCTTTGCAGACTGGAGTGTTTCTGGCAAGATGTTCCTCTTCTATTGACTAAACAAAGAGAAAGCGCACATGATTTTATGGCAAAGTGACATTTTCTCATCATGGAAAAGAAAATACTAATTTTAGCTAAAGACTGGAATTGGGAAATAATGTCATTTTATCTGGAATGTAGGAAAACAGTGATAATCTAAAACAGCAGCAGGTTTGGGTGGTGGTTACCTTTATGTCTGCTGGGTAAGTGAAGGAGGTTGAGGTCTTGAGTGCCTCTTGATGCTCATAGTTTGGAATAGGGCAAAGGATGGAGGACAAAGACATGAGGGGCATGGGAGCAAACCTGCTCCACCATCTCCATGGTGGTTTTGTTTCCTTTCCTCATGCAAACCCCAGAATGGTCGTGATGTTTTCATGCTGTTGAAGCTGCACCAAGCAGAACCCTGTGAAATGGGGATCCTGGACGTTCACTAAAACTGACCTTAAACCTGAGCCAGGGCTGACATTAGGACTATTGGAAAATTAACTGTGTTTGAGTAAAAATCTGACCTTGGTTGGACTCTGGCTTGTTCACTCTCTGGCTGTGAAGCTCCTCCTTGTATCCCCACGGACCTTGGAGACCACGAGGGAAGACCCAACCCTGCTGCTGCCCTTCCCAAAGGTCGATGGCTCCTTGCATATTTTAGGAATAATAATTTATCAGTTTTCTATTTGGTTTCATGCCCCCTTAAAGGGGTTGGATTCACCTGCTGGGTTCTCCCAGGGATGCTTCACCCTGACTCCTGAGAGTCCCATGCTCCTGACATCTGCTCCAAGCCTTCATCAACCTGAGATGAGCCACTTAACAAGCCTGGGGGGAATTGTCACCAAGATAAAAAAATAGTACTGAGGGATTTAATTTTTTTTTTTTTCAAGGCTGAGAAAATGGGTTTAATTCCTCGGCGATGGGACAAAAATAGGCTTGAAGAGCTGAGCTCCCCCAGCCCTGTCTCATCCCTCCCACCCCCTGGGATGGAGACTGTGCCTATCATGGGGCTATTAGAGCGGGGCGGTGTCGTGCTGACAGCAGAGCCTGGGGCTGCTGAGGGACTCATTAATACCAGCTTTTATCAGCACTTAGCCAGTCATGGAAGGCAGAGGCAGAGCACAACCTTCATCGGGGGTATTTTGAGATTATCCTTGTGTTTTAGGGTCAGGGTGATGGGGGGTTGTTACCACCACAGCGCTGAGATGGAGGTGGGAGGGAGATTTTCTGTCCCAGGCTGGTTGGGGTTTGGCACTAGGGACCTCCTTGGTGGTGTGAAGCTGTGTTGCCCTCAACTGGGTGATGTCCTGATGAGACGGCCTCCCCCACCCTCTTGGGCACCCCGTGCCCCTGAGAGCTGTGGGTCAACTCGAGATGGAGCTGGATTATTGAATCCAAAAATGAATAATTCATCGGGTGCCATAGCCCAGGCTCCGTGCAGGTTGATATTAAATCCATTCGTCTTGCTCTGCCCCATCCCTCAGCCCTTGCTTTATGGCTTCCTCACCATGGTCAAGGTGCAATGCATCATCGTGCTGGGGAGGAGGTGGGAGGAGAAGCAGGAGCAGGGATCACTGGGAGGCTGGGGAAATCATCTGAGACCTTGGAGGAGCGTGCTGGGTGGGTTTCACTTGTTCTCCACCAGAAAAGATTATTAAACCCTTTCCCTGCTGGTGTTTGAAACCTAATGATGGATCTAAACCAGCTTTGTGCTGAAATTTTACTTGGTGTTTCTAGACCCAGGGAAAAGGGGTGAGAGAGAGGTCCTGCTGCTTCCCACCCTTGTCTCACTTTGGATTTTTCCCCTCCTGGCAAATTCCTGCCGTAGGCTCCAAGCTGCTGTGGCTGAGGATAATGAAGGGACCTGGTTGCTCACAACAGCTGGAAATCTGAGCTAGCAGAGGTGGCAGAATGAAAAAAAACCCCGCAGAGAATAAGAACAAAGCTGAGCTGTGATGCAGAGGCTGCTCCTCAAGCATCCTTCCCATGAGGCAGCTGGTCCCCAACCCCATCCATGGCTGGGTCCCCCAGCCCTTCTGCAGCTGCTGAGCCTTTTCCAAACCTCTGTGTGGGTTTATTTTGGTTTCTTTGTCTCCTTTCTCCATTTCTCTTTCCCTCCTGCTTTGTGTGTGGAGGGCTGGATGTGGGAATAGTGGGGGGGATGCATCCCACCAGTTGAATGTCAAGGAGTGAGCAGCCCCATGGTGGTTTCCCTGTTCCCCTCCTCTCCTGCTGAGCAGCCCTGATAATTACTAATTTCCTCTATCATAGAAGGCTGGAAACAATAGCAGAGCACGGGATTTGTAAAGGGATTTTTTTTTTAAGACAATACTTACCAACATTTTTGTAATTAGCTGTGGAATAATTTGCTAACGCTTAAAACAAGGGAAACATCAAGTTTTCTCAATCAGAGACTGGGTCTTTGTGATCTCTTTGGCTGTGGTCAGAGCCCCTGTGGTGTGTTGGGGCACCCAGGGGGGGTTCTCTCAGGTGATGAAGGTGATGCTGGTTGTGTCCCATGGGGGAATGGCAGCAAAGGACACCCTGGGCTGCCTTAGTGTGTCGTGGGGACACGGGACCCTGGTCCCCTGTGCTTTGGGGTGCTGCACCTCCATGCCTGGGTCAGAGTGAGCACACCAAGCATTGCAGGGGCTGCAGAAAAACCCTTTTTTTGCTTTTCAGGGTGGTTTTATTTTCCATTTTCTCTCCCTGTTGCTGTTCCACGCACTTCCCCACAGCAACTCTCTTCCAGCCTTTGTGCCAACTCTGCTGACTCTTGCCTCTCTGCAGCTTCCTCTCCTGCATCTTTCTCCAGCTTGCCTGACCCGTGAGTGATCCCTCTTTGAATGCTTTCTGCTCTGAAACAAGAGGGGAAAAACAAAGAGGGGAAAAGAAAAGCGCTTTCCCCACCCACCCATCCTCCTGCCTGCCCTTGGATTTGCTTCAGCAGAGCCACAGCTTCCCAGCCTGCTTGGGGAGCAAATCCCTCTCCCCAGCCCTGGTTTGGTGGCTGGTGAGGAGGGTGGTTGGTGGAGGGTTGCTCTGGTGTCCATGGCATGATGGCTTCTGCACCCATCCCACCACAGGGCATGTGATGGGGACGGCAGCATCTTGGAGTGGGGCAGATGCATTGAGGGCTGGGGTGTCCAGAGAGACCCCCACCTGCAACCTTAAATAATTAGGCTTAAAACCCATTCCTCAAGCTCTTTCCTGGTAACCAGAAGATCAACCAGTTTGTTCCAAAACCTTCCTGTCTCCATCAGCCCCCGTGGACACACGGTTGGTGCCCCAGTGGGATATCTTGGGTGCCAATGAGTCTCTGCAGCTGATGCTCATGATGCTTTAGGTGGCTTTGTGGGGAAAATGTTTCTCTGTGGGTTTGGAAGTAGGATCTCATGTTTTCCTCCTTGAAAAGCTTGTTCAGTGGCATAGGAAGGGCTGTGATGAATCTCCTTCTCCCCGAGCATCTCAGCAGAGACATCCAGGTAGTGTTTTATTCTGGTTTAACTGAGCCACAAACCTCCACTGCTCAATATGGGCTGTTTCCTCCTTTCCCCCCCAATATCCAGTTTCCTCCCCCCTTTCCCATCCTTTCATCCCAAGATGCTCTCCCCAGCTTGGCTGCACTGGGAAGAGGCAGCTCTCCCAGCTCTCCCTGAACACGGGCGGTGATGCTGGAGGGAGGGATGGATGCTCCCCTTTGTTGCAGGGGCTTTGCCTTCTCCTGGCAGCAATCTCCCAGCTCCTGCCGCTGGGTGGAACAGGCAGCCCAGTTTTAGCTCAGGAGAAGCTTCTCAACCACCCTGCCTCCAGAAAGCAAGCAAGAAAAGTGTGATTCTTCTGAAATTATACCTTAATGAAGGCATCCATTAACCCCCGTCATAATTTTGCAAGGGAAAATGTCCAGGAAAACCTTGTTAAATTTTTTTTCCAATGAGTGTGATGGCTTTTAATGGAAGTCTTAATTAGACATTATTAGCCAAAATGTTCCTCTGATGGATTCGGGCCCTTTTCTTTCCTCTGGTGCGGGGATGGGGAAGGACCATGTGTCCTGGCTGCTGCTGGTGGGGAGGCTCAGGCATCTCTCTGCCTCTGTCCCCAAATCCTGAGTGGGGTCTGGACCATCCCTGAAATGAAACGAAGGAGTAACCTGGAAAATACCCCATGGAAAGGTTGGGTGGAGGCCAGGTGAGCATCACACAGACCATTGCTGCTCATGGCCTTGGAGGGACATCACAGTGTCCTGTTTATATATTTCCCTCTCCCCATAACGAGAACTTTTGAGTGTTCTATTGATTCTAGTCTTAAAGGAAGAAAAATGTCCCCTTTAATTTTTTTTTTTTCTTCTATAAGGGTCTTTTCCTACTTACAAATGAGGTCATAAACCTGCTTCCAAACCCTTGGCTTGTTAATGGTCCATCTAGAACCTTTCTGAGTAGCTGAAGTGCTGGAGGGAACTCGTCTTTTTGAGGGATATCAGGGTGCAAAGCTCTGTGGACGCTTCAGGCTCTCCTGACCTCCTCTGCTTACTCCAGCCCAGGAGACCTGGCTCTCATTGTCACCATCATGTTGAAGGCCCTTTGCTCTCCAGCCAGAGCAGGGATTGTTCTCCTGGACAATGGGAGAGCAGTGAGGAAGTGCAGGATCCGGCCCCTGTCCGGCACCCCATTGTTCCCACCCTTGTTTGCAGGCAGCCAGCACCTGGCCAGCCCAGTGACTCAGCCTGGCCACTTTTAAAGCCTTTCTCTGACTTTTTCCTTTTCGTGGGGTTTTTTTTGTTGTTGATTTTTTTTTTTTAAAGTCACGAGAGTGGGAACAGCTCCAGCCAGGGCCCGTTTGCTGCAGCTCACGTGCTGTGGGATGGGGTCTCACCCGTGTTCGGGGCTCCATCTCTCCCAGCTGGCTAGTAAGAATGTATTTATTTTTTTAATTGATTTTTTTTTTAATCCCAGCTCTAGTGATAATAATAATAAAATGAACTTTATTCCCCCCCAAGCCATGAGATAACTCATCAGCACTCCCCTGTGCAGAGCATCATCTGGGACCCATGCCCTGGGGCTGCAGTTGAGCTTTGTGGGTCTCCTGCTTTCACTGATGATGTTTTAATAAGTGAAAGACCCAAGCTGTGGAAAAGCCATGGACTAGGTGGAGCAGGCCATGCTCACCCTGCAGAGGAGGAGGTTGGACTTGCCAGCTGGGTCCTGGAGCTCTGCTGGTGTGTACAGAGAAAGGATGGAGCCCACCAGGGTTGGAGGGGGGGAGAGATGACTGAGGTTTTAATTTTCTCCCCTCTCCAAACCCTTGTCTCTTGCACCCAGACGGTGACAAATGGAGTGGTGCCATGGGTGTTAGCTGGGAGTGTGTTAAACATGGTCATTTGTCACGCCCGGTGTCTTGTAGCTCAGCGGATGCGTTGAGAGCGGGAGCGAGGTGATTAAATCAAAGCATCGCTCCAGCACTTAAGGCTTCGGAGGAGGGCTGAGGAGCCCTGGGAAAACCCATCCGTCTTCAGCCTCTGGAGTGGACTCGTGGCCAAGAAATGATCCATGGCTTGTCTGTCAGCATCCAACCAGACTGAATGTTCAGCTGTGGGCATCTCAAAGACGTGCAAAGAGTCGCAAAGCCCAGGGCGTGGGGCCAGGTGCCATGCAAGGGGGCTCCTACCTTGTGTCTGGCTTCTGGGCTTTGCTGGCTGAAATAGTCTTTATTTTATTTTAATTTTTTTACTATATTATAATTCCTGCTCCTACCTTGTGTCTGGCTTCTGGGCTTTGCTGGCTGAAATAGTCTTTATTTTATTTAATTTTTTTTTTCTTTTTACTGTATTATAGTTCCTGTCTGCACCCAGGTGTGATGTCACCAAGGTGCTTAAAACCAACCCCTCCATAAGCCTGCCCTGGATGTAGCTTTGGGGTGGGTTGGTGCACACTGGAGTGTGTGTCCCTGCCAAGGTCGCCCTCCTTGGAGCAGGGGTTGCTTCAATGCTTGTGGTTGTTGCTCTGTTGTTGTTGTTTGAAAGCTTGAGAGGGTTCTGGGCATGGCAGAAAGGTTCTCTTGCTGTCTGGGTGCTACCAGGGACTGTCTTCTTCTGGCTAAACCCAAGTGTCCTGGTTCTGTCATGGTCACCTGCTCCCAGCAGGCTCATGGTGCTGGGATGAGGGTGCTGGGTGAGACCTGGAGCTATCCCAGACCTCCTGCCTCCATACCCGATCTGCTCAGGAGCTCTTAATCATCTCGTATTATTTAAGACAACTTCTTAGAGAGCCCAAGGTGCAAATTATGTTTCCCAGCTAAGAAAAGCTTCCCGAGCAGCCTACGTACAGTAAATCCCTGCCATCTCGGGTGGCTTTGACTTATGTGTAGCAGATGTTGAGGATGGAGACTCCTCCTTTTTTTTTTTTTTTTGCCTGCCTGTTGCTACAACGAGCCATGTCTGGGACACAGACGAGGATTTTGGCAGGGAGAAGCTGGCTGTGCTCAGGGGTGGGGTTAGAGGGTGTTGTCCCACCACTCATGGCTGATTTCCACTTGGACATGGAGCTGTTGGAATGCTGCTTGCTCCAGCTCCACCTTGCTTGTCAGTGAGCTGCAGAGGAGGAGCTACCATAGCTTTCCACCCTTGTGCTTCAGCCCAGAAGCTGCTTTGAGCTGCTCCTTGCGCCATCCAGCAACCAACAATGACTTGGTGGTGGTTGTATTGGAGCAAAGTTGTGTAGAGTTACTGAAACTTGTCTGATTTGAGTTCTCCTTTGAACTTCTTGCATGCTGGGAGCTCAGTTGGTTTGTGCCACTTGACCCCAGTGGCTGCTGAGGTGGCTCTGGTGTGTGGGGTCTCCCAAACACCAGCACTTCCACTGGGTGATGAACATCAACTCCATCTCCTCTGCTCTTGATCTACAAGCTTGGAGCTGAGCATCTTTTGCAAGCCAACCTCAGGCAGGAGGGAGAGGGTGGAAATTTGGCCCTGGCCAACCTTTCCATGGGTGGGTGTGATGCTGCAGGAGAACTTCTAAGGGCAAGAGATATGAAAGGGGGGGTCCAGCTGTTCTGTCCTCCTCATGGTCCCTTCTCTTCTGCCCCTGGCACCACAGGGATGCACTTGCCTGAGGAGTCTCTCTGGTATTTTCACTTTTTCATCTCTCTTATTCCTATCTGGCAGTGGAGCCCAAGTGCCATGAGAAAAACACTTTTTCCAAGATATTTCTTTTGTGGCCATTGCAGGGGTTGGGATGTCCCCAGGACCAGCACCCCTGCCAGCTGGAGCAGGGGTGGGAAGAGGTTTTAAGCTCAACCATGTGCAGAGAGAAAGAAATGGGAAGGAAAGTCAAAATTTCCGTGGTCTCTTGTGCTTTCTAATGTTGCTACATCGGGGATGTTGGAAAGTTGGCATGAAGATAATGAGGTGAGGACTCAGCCAGCAGCTTATTGGGAAAAGGTGCTTGGAAGTGAGTGGTTTGGGCAGGGAAAATTTGAAGAATAGAGTGGAGAGGGAGAGCATGGATGGGGAAGAATAAATAGATGGAAGGGAGATGAATAAAGCTTTCAGAAATTGCTTTTTAGGTGTTTTCTGGCTCCAGGAGGTCCAGGGCAAGTCAGTGGCATGGCCACCATTTAACTGCTCAAGGTGGGAAAGGAGGTGTTAACAAAAGAGAGAGAAATCCTACAAAGTATATATAGAAATAACAGCAAATTGCACCTGACTGCGGGAAATTGGGTTGCTGCCAAAAATACCACCCCAGGGGGGGAAAGGGGGGTCTTTGCCTGTGTGGGATGATGGAGGCAGGTTCCCAGGGTCCTGTGCAGGTGAGTAGATGTGGAGGTAGGAGATGACAAGCCTCTGATCCCATGGTTGGTGCCACGTTCCCCCCTCTCCTCTCCCTGGCTGGGTAAGAAGGCGCCTTCCCTCCGAGGAATAGTAATTATGGCTTGTTCCATTATAAATATTCATAGGGGACCTCTCTTAATTACTTCTCTAATTAATTCCAGCTCTTGGGGTGGATGAGGGATGTGGGAGAGCAGTTGTGCCTTTGTCAGGACATCTTCTCCTGGCTGAATCCATCTTCCCCTTGCCCAGTCCATCCCTGGGCATGGTCCTTGAGCCAAACCACAGCCCCAGAGCTCATCTCTGCCTGGATGGTCCTGCTCCATGGTGGAGCATCCCACCAGCCCAGTGCAAACCAAGGCATGATGTCCTCCAATGCTGTGGAAGCTGTGTCTGCATGTCCCTGCCCGTGCCAGCAGCCTGAGCCCTGTGGCTGAAGCTCTCCCCAACCCCATCCTGAGGTGACTCGTCCTTTGCAGTGTCAGCACTAATGAGGAACCACTTCAGATGTAATTAATAAGCACTTGATGCTCTCTAGGTGGAGGGGATACTGTGTGGTGTGAGCTACCAGAGGAGGAGGAAGTGCTTAATGAGTTTCTGTTAGGAACAGGAGATGTTTGCTTGCCAGACAGGAGGGGTTTGTGCTCTGGGGAGCCCAGGGGTGATGCCAATCCCAGTTTCCCAGTTGGAAGAGGGTCTGGAGTTACATCAGCTGTTCCTGAAATCCCCAGGGGGGCTTTGCCAGTTGCAGAGCAAAGATCCATCATTTTCAGGGGGCTTCTAACTCCAGCCCCTGCCGAGACCTCTGTACCTGGGGGAAGAGCTATGGACTGAGCTCCACCATGAATTTTCATGGCAGCTCATTTTCCTGCTCATTAGATGGCTCGATAGCTCACGTAGGCGTTGAGGGGTGAACACAATGAGGAGGGTTAAGTGGTACATGAAAGTATTGGCTCTTCTGGATGGCTTCCAGTCCGTGTCCATCGACTCCTGGGAGCTCCATGTAGCTGCAGCTCATAGGGGAAGGAATCCCACTCCGTGAGTCCTGTATTGAGCCTGGTGTCTCTGAGCAGAGCATCTTCTGGGGCTTGTGATTGTGGGTTTTGCTTGCAGCCAAGTGTGCAGGGCTCAGTCTGTGAGCACCTCAGTCCGCCCCGGGGAAGCAAATCCTTGGTTGATGAGGGATGGGATGTTCAGGAGAGGTGAACGTGGATGCACCCACACCCTGCTGCCTCTTAATTGGCCTCACACAGCCTCCTACCTTAGCAAGTGCCTTTGAAATCCTGCCCCACTTCGATTCATTTCTCAGCTGTGAGAAAGAGAGCAGGAAAAAAAACTCCCAAACCCTTAGAAGGGAAAAAAACGCATTGAATTTTACTTTTTCTCCATGAATAAACCATGGCAGGGCAGGCTCAGAAGCTGCTGACTTTAATTTCCATGTGTCCCAAGGCAGATCTAAACCCATCCCTCCAGGGGTGAAGGGCTGGTTTAATTAACGAGCTGCATCACGAGGAGTCGGGGCCTCTTTCCTCCCTGGGTCAGGGGGAGATGCCCTCAGGATGCAAACCCAAATGCTGATGAGCTTATGTTTATCTCATGAGTTTCTGCCTAAACAGGGTTGAAATATGGAAATGCAACACAAGGAGGCGGGTGCTGGTTGTTAATTGGGTTGGGGGAGTGGTTCTGAGGGATCCAAAATGGTGAGAGTTTGGGTGTTCGGCTGCAAAACTGGGGAAGTTTGCACCAAAATGAGGTTTTATCTCTCCCTAGGACAAGGCTCTGCTGGGATGTCCTGTCCCCAAGGTTCTTTGGTTGTTGGTGTTGCTTGGGGACTTGTGGTGAGGGAACAAGTGTCCATCTGTCTGTCTAAGGATGCTTTGGGGTTGGGGATGCTTGAACTCTGGCGTTTACCCTTGTGAGTCATGCTCCAAGGACTGGATGTTGGAAAGGAGATGTGATGGCTGAGGGGGTGTTTTAGAAGCAGATCTGATCTCCATCTCCCCTCTTGGGATGGTCAGGCAGGCAGGACACGTGTGGTGGGTACCCTCCCACCTCTCCTTGCTGGAGCACGAGTACAGAAACCTCTCCAGATTAATTTGTGGAGGGCAGCACAGCAGGACACCCGCCGCTGATGCTGGCTGCCTGCTGAGGTTCCTCTGGCCATGCCAGGGCTGAGGGGCTCAGGAGAAGCTCTTGGCTTGATATAAAAGGGAATCGGATCATTAAAGAGTAGAAGTGGGGGGGGGAAAACTCCACAAAACAACTCCCCAACCCCCTCAGCAGCAGAGAGAGGCAGGAGCGAAGGGGTGATGGGAAGCATCAAGTAGAGATGCAATTAAACCTCTGGCAATGGGTGCACGCTCCCTGCTTGGATGTTTGTGGGGAGGATCAGGAGGGAGATGAAAGTGGGGTGGGAAGGCAGCACTTTGAAGATGAGGAGATGGCAGCTCCTGCTGAGGAGCAGCGATGTGTGCCTGACAGCTTGCCTGAGTCTGCTGGTTTTTTTTCCCCCCCAAACTGCAGCCTGCATCCCCAGTGTCATCATCACATCAAAGGGAGTGAAACCCCAAAACATCACTTGTGTTACAGTCCGTGGTGGTGTTGGGGCTGTGCAGCCTCAGGTGTGTGCATCCAGTGCCACCAGTGTCCTCAGCGCTGCCTGTCCTGCTCCTGCAATCACAGCATCCCCTAAATATTGTTTTTCTATAGCATATTATGGGAGTGTTTATTTGCCTGGGTGGTGTCTTTCAGCTGGAAGCATCTCGGAGGGTTTCCTAGCCTTGCCTGCAGGTTGCATGTGGAGGCAGTGGGGCAGGGAAGACCACTGAAATATGTATAATTGAGGCTAACCTATTTGAACAGCTTTTCTTTTTTTTGTTTTTTAAGTGCTTAAAGATAAGTATGTTTTATGTCGGAGGTATCTGCAAAACTTACAAGGGGTTTTTAGCAAGTGTGTCCTCTCTTTTTGTGGGGTTTCGTTGAAAAATTGTGACCCTCCTGCAGAACGTGTTGGTTTTAGGAGCCAGGTTTTTTTTCTTAGTGAAAAATTGTTTGCATCTAGGGGAGAAATGGCCTTGAGTCATTTTTTAGTGGGCTGTAAGTGCAGCAAGCCACAGTTCTTCTTTTGTTCATGGCCTGTGGTGTCCTCTAACCCAAGAGGGCACCTTCCCTGCTGCCCATGTCCTGAGGGTGCTGGTGAGTGCCAGCCTCCTGTGTTTTCTGGAGCAAGGCTGGACCATCCAGGCGTCTCGGTGCCTTTGCTCATGCCAGTCCTCTCTGCAGCTCCAGCTTGCTTGAGGGCATCCCCTTGTGCAGTCCTCCTACTTCTAACCCATCTTCTCATCACCTGCTGTGCCACTGTGACCATGAGGTTGCTTAGAGACTGGATTTGGGGCCAAAATGGAGCTCCAAAGAAGCATGGATTTGGGAATACCTGGCAAATGTGGTTAGCTCTGCCCCAGCAGAGTCTCTGATTCTTTACAGAAGCTCCTGGTTTAAAACCCAATAAGGAAAAATGTCACTGCACATCCCCAGGGAGCTTTAGAGCAGGTTAATAGAGAGGAGTGGTCTTTTTTCTTTCTGCCTTGCTGTCTGTCTGTCCTTCCTGTCTTCTGTGCCTTTCTTGTCTTCCATGTCTGTCTTTCTTTCCCTTTCCTCCTCTTTCTTTCCCTTTCCTCCTCTTTCTTTCCCTTTCCTCCTCTTTCTTTCCCTTTCCTCCTCTTTCTTTCCCTTTCCTCCTCTTTCTTTCCCTTTCCTCCTCTTTCTTTCCCTTTCCTCCTCTTTCTTTCCCTTTCCTCCTCTTTCTTTCCTCCTCTTTCCTTCCTTCTTTTGTTCTCTCTTTCTCTCTGTCTTCTTTTTTGGACAAAACCTTCCCCGAGAGAGCACTGAGAGGATTTAGTGTAAAGAATGAAACGCTTGGATACCCCCACACTTGTACCCTTTCTGCAAAGCTTCTGGTGCCTTATCTTGGGCAGGAGCAAGGGTGGATGAGCAGAGAGATCCCACATACCTCTGACTCTTTCTAGGAACCCTGGTACCTAAAATATAAGGATGGAGGATATGTGCTATTAAGGCAGGAGAGATTTCAGGAGCCAAAAGCCTCACAATGCTGCTGCTTCGATAATTCATCCCACCCTGTGCAAGCTGCAGAGCAAGGAGGGAGGCAGTGATAGGATTGCAGGTCTGTTGGTGCCTTCACTGGGTTTAAGCAGCCCCCAAAGGATGCTCCCTCCCACCCCCAGGGCCTGTGTCAGCCCTGGTAAGGGGATCCTACCAGCAAACCCCTGTCCCTCACCCTCTGGGATGTGGCCATCCCTGGTGTAGAGGCAGGATGACCACTCTGGGGGCAGCTTTGGGTTTTTTGGGGGGTTAAGTGCTGAGCAGGCAGCCCTGGCCATGCCTCATCATTTACAAACACACCCCTCGTGCTTAAACGTGAGGAAATGGGTAGTTAAGCACATCATTAATCTTATCCAGCCCACATAATCAACAATCAATTAATTCTTCTCGGGGCTGAAGAGATGCAGATTGCGCAGAGAGCTTGTCCCATGCTCATCCCAGGCACTATTGCAGATCCAGACCTTGCCAGCTCTAGGAGACTTTCTTGCAGCAGCCCTTAAATCAAGGCAAACATTATGCTTGCCATTAGTGGGATGATTTATTGCTCCCTCCTGGGCTCGAGCACTCTTATCTGAACATCACACTCGGACTGTGCGTTTGCCATCTCAAGGGTTATGGATCTCTGGAAATGGTTTCAGCTTCATCTTTGGTGTGAGGGTCATGGTTCAGCTCCCCTGGAAGGATGGGAGACAGCCAGAGCAGAGGGTTGTGGCAGCTTTGGGAGGAGGGATGAGGCATCAAACCTCCCCTGAAACTGCGGGAGGCTTTAGGCAAGCACAGCGTATGTAATTACAGGAGAGAGCAAAGCTAATTGGTAATAATAACAATTAAGAGCCACGTGCCTGCAGATTACAGGAATTTACAGATAAGAGAAGTGACAAAAGAAACCTGAGGACACTGGGTCACAGGGTGTGCTCTGTTCAGGTGTTTTGACAAAGCATCACTTGGATTAGTTGTAATTAAAAATTAACAAAGCCCTTCAGCCACGCACCAGTGTTCCCCTGGCCTTAAAACCAGAGCATGTTCACAGTGCTGGGACCCTCTTGTCTTCCTCATTCCCTCTCCTGTCCCCTTCCATTCCCTGGTACTGCTGTCCTCTCCTTCCCAGTATGTTTCTGAACAGGTCCTCCAACTCTGGAGCCCACAAGTCATCTGTGCATGTCTCATGCTTGCTGGTGGGACCATGATGCTGCTGGGGCATCGTAGAGAGGTGCTAGTGGGAAGGGAGAGGTGAAGAAATGGAGATTTGCCTTTGAGTCTTGGTGTCTATAGATGGTGGTGTCTCCTGCCTTTCTTGTCTGGTGTTTTGGGGCACAGGGCTGTGTGTGGCTCAGGGAAGGGTCTTCATCCAGCTGCCTTCTGCTCTAGCATCCTCAAGTTCCCCCTCAAGAGGCCATAGATGTGGGATGGCTGTGGAGAACTCAAGAGTCCTTCCATGGTGGGAAGGTGGAGGTACAGTGACAGAAGGTGGCTGGTCCCTTTAGGATGCCATGTCCCCACTCAGCTCCTAGTGCCATTGGGAAGAGATGGTTTGTCACAGCCTAAGGCAGGGCGGAAGAAAAATCCCCTGAATAATAAAATTGTAAAATATTGTTTTGATTTATCCTTTTTTATCATCTTTTAATATCGGGGAAGACGGTGCGAGCAAGAGGCCTTCATGAGTTTTGAATGACAGGTTAAAGGGCTCCAATAAAGATTAGATGGGCCACTATCTCCCAAGGAAATTGCATCAAAGTGGTTACTCCTGCTTGCTCCTATTAATTTCCTCCTCGTGGCTGCTGGGAGACGCCTCATATCCTGATGCAGCAGACAGGGGCTAAGAGGCACTTTCCATTATCTCAATCATCGCTGTGTTTATGAGACACTTTAGGGTGTTTCTGGGCAGAGCCAAGCCTTGGAGGTGACAGCATCACTGGGGCAGGAGTGGGGGGACTACCCTGGGTGTGAGGCCAGTAAGAGCCTCCCCCAGGCTGGGTGATGGATGTGGGTGGAAGTCTGGTCCCTTGGGTGCATATGTCAAAATGCAGGTGTTCCCTTCTTTGCTTCATTGGGGTCATCTGAGGGTTTTCCTACATATCAAAGATGGATGAGCATCCATCCATCAGCGCCTGTTGGTGAGGATTGGTGAGGTGGGGACCCCATCTTTGTCACTTCATCTTCACCTCCGAGCAGCGAGACAGTTGATTAATGAAACCTCCCCCTGATTAAAGCCTCGCTGCAGCTGTAACTGGAGCATCTTCTTTATGAATTAATTGCCATTTCTTGCTTGAATGAACTCGGAGGTCAGCGGCTGGGAAGACACAAGCCCCAGGCCTGGGCTGCAGGGGATTAATGGGATAGACCCATGAGATGCTCTCGTGGGTGTTGCGTCAACTTTTTCATTAGATATTCAAACTTTGCATGGAAAAAGAGATGCAGGGCCTGAGCCATGCTGCTGGGGTGGTGGAGAGGGATGTTTCAGAGCAGCAGAAGTGGAATGGTGTCCTGCCCCTGTGTGTCTGTGCTGCCAGGGGAGGTGTCCCTCAGCCCCCCACTCTTCCCCTGCCCAGGTATGAGTGGTGGGGAGTGAATCTGCTGCTGCCTGGCTAATGACTGTGGCACTGCTGTGTGATTTCTGGTGGCTCCAGAAGTAGTTCATGGCCAGCATGGGAAATTATAGCCATCCTAGCTTTGTAGGAAGGTGCTCTCTAGCTTTGGAGGAAGGTGTTTAGCTCTGATACAGGTGTGAAGCTTTTCTGTGTCTTCCTTCTTTTATTTCTTTTTCTTTCTGCCTCGTTCCAAGGGCAGGATGTGCTTTCACCTCCACCCTGGGATGGTTCAGCAGGGACACCTCCCACTAGACCAGGTCGCTCAAAGCCCCATCCATCCATCCATCCATCCATCCATCCATCCATCCATCCATCCCTCCCTCCATCCCTCTCCAGCACCTCCAGGGATGGAGCACAACCCCTTCCAGTGTCTCAGCACCCTCAGAGTGAAGAATTCCCTAATTCCTCTCCTTTCTCTTGCAGCCTGCCCCATGGGGACGTTCAAGGCCAGCCAGGGGGCGGGGGTCTGTGCTCCGTGCCCCTCCAACAGCCGCTCCACCACCGAGGCCTCCCCGCTCTGCACGTGTCGCAACGGCTACTACCGGGCAGACTTTGACCCCCCAGCAGCTGCCTGCACCAGTGAGTAACAGGGCAGGGATGGGAGGGGGCTCCAGGGGCTCTGCTGGTGGAGAATGAGCTGCCCTCAGTGAGAGAGGAGTCACCTCTCAGCAGAACGACAAGAGGAGAAGATGTGGTGGCATCCTGGGGTGTGGTTAGTAGGTGGAGAGAGGTTCTTCTCCCCCTGGTGAGACCACATCTGGAATATTGTGTCCAGTTCTGGGCCTCTCAGGTCAAGAAGGACATGGAACTGCTAGAAAGAGTCCAGCACAGAGCCACAAAGGTGAGGAAAGGAGTGGAACATCTCCCTTGTGAGGAAAGGCTGAGGGAGCTGGGGCTCTTTAGCTTGGAGAAGGGGAGGCTGAGGGGTGACCTTATTAATGTTTATAAATACATTAAGGGAGAGTGTCAGGAGGATGGAGCCAGGCTCTGCTCAGGGACATCCAGTGATAGGACAAGGGGCAACGGGTGTGAGCTGGACCAGAGGAGGTTCCACATCAATAGGAGAAGCAACTTCTTCATGGTGAGGGTGCCAGACACTGGCCCAGGCTGCCCAGGGAGGTTGTGGAGTTCTCCTTCTTAAAGGCCCCCTTCAGATACTGGAAGGCTGCAATAAGGTCTCTCCAGAGCCTTCTCTTCTCCAGGCTGAACAACCCCAACTTTCTCAGCCTGTTCCAGCCCTCAGATCATCTTCGTAGCCCTCCTCGGGTCCATGTCCTGCTTGTGCTGGGGGCTCCAGAGCTGGACACAAGGTGATGTCAGATAGTCAGCAGGACAAATTAGAATTTAAAGTTGTTGCTGCCTTGTTCATAGTCTTGCAAGGGGAGTATTTTTGATAGGGACAAAGGGTGCATTGGTATTCAGCGTGGTGCTGCGATGCATCGCTGCTCAGCTCTCTGCCTGAACTGCCTGGGATGGCAGCAGCAGCCTCCAGCCTGTCTGCTGCTGAGAAGAGACCCCAGGAGAGAAGGAAGAGCTGCTGAGCTCTTCAGGAATCTGAGTTTCAGCCTCAACTTCTCCCCCAAAATATGCTCCAGGCTCTGGAATCAGCCCATCAGGGAGCTTTAGCACAAGGATGCTCTGGACCCTTGGTGCTGGGGAGTGTTTGAAATGAATGTCAGAAACCAGGGAAGGATTTGCATGTTTTGGTGGATCACTTGGGCTGTCAGACCAGAGGTAGTCAGCAGGTCTGCAGATAATGTATATGTCTTTATTATGTCCCATTCTGCAGCTGATTTGCAGTATTGCTGCACTATAGGAATACAGTATTAAAAAGTCTATTTCCTGATTTTTATTTCTTCTCATCGATGCTCTAATTTGAGGTGCCAGCTGCTCATCAGCAAAGTTCCTCTGTGTCAAAGGAATAAATAACACTGGGGAGCTGCAGGTGCCACCATGGAGCAGGGTCCTTCCCGAGGGTGATGCCTGCAAGTGAAGTTCCATCCCCACACCCCTGGCAGAGGAGGGAAGAGGCTGCAATTAATGGGAGAAGAATTTGGAGAGACAGCAGTTGATTTCAGGGCCAGGGAAGAAAGATGATGTTCTTCCTTTTTTCTTGTAAAAAAAGCTTAAATAGATATTGTCTGCTTAAGGTAGACTGGATCAGGGTTCCTGAGACAGGTTGCAACTTTTTGGGGGTGACTTGCATCCATGCAGGGTGACCTCTCCATCCCACCAGCCAGCCCAGCCCCGTGCAGATGAAGCAGCTTCTGCCCATCCCATCCTCAGCCACTTAATGGGGCTAATTTATCTGCAGCCACTAATGATGCTCCCCAGCACACACACGTGGAGGGCTCCCCTGGGAGGATTTTCCCCAAGACAGAGTGTGCTTCTCTCTCTTAACCTTTCCTCACAGGTCGAGTCCTCCATCATTTTTACTGCTCCCCCCATCGTGGCAAAGTCCTTTTTCTTCCTCCGAAGTGCAGCCCTGAGCCCAGCCAGCAGGAGTAATCAATCACTTCCCTCATTTAATACAAACCAGCAGCTGGATTTTGTGGTTTTGGCCGTGGAGCCATCCTGGCTACCCCCAAATCCCTTCCCAGCCCTGGGTGGATGTGTGTTTGTGCCTGGATGATGCTGTCCCACCTGGATTCCTCCCGAATCGCTCCCCATCGACTCTTGTAATGGGAGCTGCATTCAATTCTCATCCTCCGCAGCATTTACGATGGCTCTGGGCAGATTTGATCAATGCAGTTTTGATCTCCAGTCCAACATCTGAGCTGCTCATCAGCCAGGGAGCAGAGCTGGCTCCTCCATGCTGTTAAATACCCGGGCTCCCAACCTGAGATATTGAACCATTACTAACCACTTTCCATTTCCAACTCCTCTCGCCCGCTGCTCCTCCACGGTGCTGCCTAAATGGTGTTTCTCTTGCTGTGATAATCTGCTTGAGGTGCTTCTCCACGTGAGCACTGGAGCTATCTTGGCATCTCCCAATCATTAAAATGAGTCTATCTTTGCAGATGGGTCTGCGTGTGCTTTGCATGAGGTTTTTTGGAGCCTTTGTTGTATGGGAGTCCTCATACCCCAGCTGGGAAACCCATGATGGGTATTGCCAATGAGGAAAGCCTGACCCTAAATCAATAAAAACCATGGAGACCCCATCCTTCCTGAGCCAGGAGCTGATGGAGCTGTGGAGTGTCCTTCTCTGTGCTGGAGCCCCCCGGGGGCACCTGCTGAGCATAATGTTTCGGGCAAGGACTTGTCTTTAAGTGCTCTCCTCTCCTGCAGGTGTCCCATCTGGGCCCCGCAACGTCATCTCCATCGTCAACGAGACCTCCATCATCCTGGAGTGGCACCCACCACGAGAGACGGGGGGTCGGGATGATGTCACCTACAACATCGTCTGCAAGAAGTGCCGCTCGGACCGACGCGCCTGCTCCCGCTGCGACGACAACGTGGACTTTGTGCCCAGGCAGCTGGGGCTGACAGAGACCCGGGTCTTCATCAGCAGCCTCTGGGCACACACGCCCTACACCTTCGAGATCCAGGCTGTCAACGGGGTGTCCAACAAGAGCCCCTTCCCACCGCAGCACGTCTCCGTCAACATCACCACCAACCAAGCTGGTGAGTCCTGGGGTGATGTGGGCATCATAGAATCGTCAGGGTTGGAAGGGACCTTAAAGATCATCTAGTTCCAGCACTTCCCACTAGAGCAGTTGCTCCCAGCCCCAGCCAGCCTGGCCTTCCAAATGTGCAGGGATGGGGCTTCCAGCACCTCTCTGGGCAACCTGTGCCAGTGTCTCCCCACCCTCCTGGGCAAGAACTTCTTCCTACAGATTTTTATCTGTGTCCTACCAGTTGCAAGCTCCATGAGGAAGGGAGCTCCACCTCTGAAGGAAGAAGCTTCCAGGGTGTGAGTGGTGTGTGATGGCTGTGGTAGACCTGCACCTAGTCCTGGGTGGGCTGGGGGAAAGCAGCAAGCAGGGAGAAAGGCCAGGGAAAGAGGGAGAGGGATAAAGGAGGTGGAGAGTGTGTCCTGGGCAAAGTGAGAGGTGGGATGTGGGAGGGAAGGGGGTGAGGACCAATATTGGCTTTTTATCCTCTAGATTGCTTGGGGATGGAATGGTGTCACCATTTCCTCCCTTTTCCCAGGTGGGTTGAATCCACCTTGGATTAAATATGCTGGGTAAAAAGGCAGCCATGTGGAATGGGACTCTTGGAGGCTTTTGGTAGGATTAAGTGCAGGATCAGGACCATATTGGCTGGCTCTGGCCCTTTCAAGTATAACTTGGAGGGCAAAAAGCTTTGGGAAAAGTGGCTCCTGGCTAATTTAGTGGCTTGGTGTCCTTGATGGTGTTGCTCCTGCTGGGGATGCTTCAGTCAGGGATGTTCAGCTCCAGGGGTGCTCAGACCATCATCAAACCTGGTTTGTCCCCGCTTGGGAGAGCTTGGCTGTCTTTGCCCCACCACGGGAGACATCATTGGAACGAGCAATCCCAGGGAGAAGACACACCAAGGATTTCTAAGCCCCTAATTAAAAAGAATAATTGGTTTAAACAGCAGAATTCCCTCGCTGGCTCATGACTCTGGCTCCATGTAAGATGCTGAGATGCTGTTCTTCCCACTGTGAGCTTGTCCCATGGTGCAAACAACCCCAGGCATGGGACACTGGGGATGCTCCATGCCCAGGAGACTTTACCCCTCCCCAGTGCTGACGATCCTCTCTCCATCCATTAATTTTCCCTCTCTGCTTGCTTCATTGGCAGCCCCCTCCACCGTGCCCATCATGCACCAGGTGAGTGCCACCATGAGGAGCATCACGCTCTCCTGGCCCCAGCCCGAGCAGCCCAACGGCATCATCCTGGACTACGAGATCCGCTACTACGAGAAGCTGAGTCGCATCTGCACACCCGACCTCAGCACCCCCGTGGGCTCCAGGCCACCAGCGGTAAGCTTGAGACATAGAGTGGAAGGGACCTTAAAGCTCATCTCGTTCCAACCCCCCTGCCATGGGCAGGGACACCTCCCACTAGAGCAGGTTACTCAGAGCCCCATCCAGCCTGGCCTTCCAAATGTGCAGGGATGGGGCTTCCAGCACCTCTCTGGGCAGCCTGTGCCAGTGTCTCCCCACCCTCCTGGGCAAGAACTTCTTCCTAAAATCCTGTTCCTGCAGAATCCTCCATGTCAGGGGGTTGAGGACAACCAGGAGTGTCCAAACCACCTCTGACACTCATCTGCTGGCACAGAACCAGCGCCACCGATTGATAAACATCATCCCTGCCACCAGCGCGGCCGGGCGGGATGCAGGACACATCACCCACCTCCTTCTTCTCCACTGACCCCCTCTCTTGGCCATTCCCCCAGGACCACAACGAGTACAACTCGTCCATGGCCCGCAGCCAGACCAACACGGCCAGGATCGAGGGGCTGCGCCCGGGCATGGTGTACGTGGTGCAGGTGCGGGCGCGCACCGTGGCCGGCTACGGCAAGTACAGCGGCAAGATGTGCTTCCAGACCCTCACTGACGGTGAGCGGGGGGGGCTGGGGACACCCAGGGGGGTGCTTGGCTTCCCGGGGGCTCTAATGGGGTTAAAGGAGCCCCTCTCCCAGTGGGCAGCGTGGAGAAAGGAGGGTGATTTATGGTGGTGTCGTGGTAGTCGCCAGCTGGAGGAGGGATCTGCTTGAGATCTCCCAGCTCTGTTTGATCCCTTCGTGTTTAGCTGCAGTGTTGTCCCTCTTGCCTGTGATGGTGGTAGCAGAGCCCCCCTGCCCCTGGCTGGCAGCCTGGTGTGGTGGGGAGGAGAGCAGGATTGTAGACCCCTGGAGGAAGGACTCCAGGGATGCTCTCCAGGGATGCTCTTCTGAGATGCTCAGAGCCACATCGGAGCCATCAGGGCGATGCTGGAAGGGTCAGACCCTTCCCCAAGGTGATTTCCCACCCCAAGGTGGTGTGCTGAAGAGAAGGGTCCAGCTCACAACCTCCACTGGCTTCTTCTGGCCTCCTTGCTGGAGCTGTGCTGTCATTCTCCTGGCCCCAGCCCTTCCCTGCACCCACAAACACTAGATCCTTTTAGAATCTAAGACCTCATGGGAGGGTTTTTCATTAATCTTGGCTTCAGGACTAACTCAGAAGTCCTAACTAGTCCAGGACTAACTCAGAAGTGAGTGAAGCAAGGCTCCTTTAGTGGTCCTCCTACCCCTGGGGCAGCTGAAGTCCCTGCAGACACCCCCTTCCCTGCTGCTGTGGTTCCTGCTTCATTTAGGTGACACCCATAGGACCCAGCTCTGCTTCCCTAAACCCTTTTTTCTCCCCTAAACCCTTTTTTCTTTCCTAAAACTGGGTTGCCCAGTGCTTGCACTCATGTCAAAAAAAGGGGAATAAATCACACAGGACAACTGAAGGGAAGGAAATGGTGATAAAACTCCTCCTCTGCCTCAAATGTTCAGGATTAGAGAAGCGAGCAGAAAAATCCTGCCTCAAATAAGCAATTAATTGAAATTTAATAAGAATGGATAATGTAGATTATTAAATAATAATTGATTGCTAGATGAGAATTTCTCCGGATTTAAGCAGCGTATGAGAGAGGAATCTGGTTGCTGGTAATTAACCACGGAGTAGAAAAATACAGATAAAAGGGTGCTAAATGCTTTTTTTTTTGGAGTGAATATGATTTTAACCCTTTCTTGTGGCTGCTGGTGGAGCCTGGGGATGGTCAGAGAGGAGGATGTTTCTGGGGCCTTTTCCTCCTTTCCTGCAACTTGTAGGAACTTTGTACATATGAAATCCAGTGTTAAGTTTGATCAAAACAGCCAAAAGGTTTAAATTTATTGAGGGGAGAGAAACTTCCAGAGGTCTGGACAAAGCCACCTTGTGAACCTCATCTCTTGAGGAAAATGGACCCACATACATTGGTTTGACTTCATCCTCAGCACCTTCTCTTCCATGTTTTTAACCCAAACTATGTGTGAGCCAAGTGCAACCCAGCACCAGCTCAGCACCTGCCTCAACCAACACCCCTTGTCCCACCACCCTCTCCTGGGAGCAGCCCAGAGGAGGTGTCCTGGGACCCCTCCCCAGGAGACAAGGGGGTGGAATTCACCCCGTCCCTCTTCCCTTGCAGATGACTACAAGTCGGAGCTGAGGGAGCAGCTGCCCTTGATCGCAGGGTCAGCAGCAGCTGGGGTGGTCTTCATCGTCTCCCTGGTGGCCATTTCCATAGTCTGCAGCAGGTGGGTCCCCATGGGGTGGTGTTTGCCTGGAAGGTGCAGGTGGTAAGACGTAGCTGGGTGTAGGAGAGGAGGGATGGAGGACACCTATAGCTGGAGGGAGCACCAAGCTGTTCCTGCTCACCTCGTCTTGCTGGTGGGGGAGCAGTTTGGGGTTGTTGTCACCTGCTGTCCCCTCAAGCCTGGCTCTTTGTCCCCTCTCCTCCCAGGAAGCGTGCCTACAGCAAGGAGGCCGTGTACAGTGACAAGCTACAGCACTACAGCACCGGCAGAGGTGAGTGGGGAGGACACCCCCAAACCTCCTCCTGCCCCGTGCCCCACTCCTCCACCTCCACGTGTGCTCACTGGGGGGATGAAAACCACGTGGGGCAGATGGAGAGGACCATAGGGTGGGAGTAGAGATGTCCACAGCTCTGTGTTGGGGTGTCTGGGGGGGGTTGCAGTGGTGTGGGTGGGATAGGAAGAGCAGCAGGGGGGATTTGGGGATGGATTTGAGGGGATAGTGGGGATGTAGGGGGCTGGAGGGATGTGGTGGGACAAGGGGTGGGAAGAGGACGCTGTGAAGATGCTCAAAGGAGGAAGGGAAGGAGAGAGACAGCGAGCAAAGGGGTGATGAGCTCCTGATCTCCTTCCACAGGCCATACCTGGGCCAGGGTTGGTGGTGGGCTGCTCTTATCACTAAGAGGACTCTGGATTTTGGGACTGTGGCTGGGGAAATGGGGCTGGTGGCTGGTATTTTGGCTGTCCTGGCCACACAGCTGATGTTTGCCCTGCACCCTGCTCTGGCCAGTGACAGGGAAGGTTTAACTGGCTTTGGGATGCTGATCCTGTTGGCAAACATCTAGGAGAGCCTGAGCTTGAAGGGCCTTTTCTTAAGACACCTTTGCAGTTGGCATGGGAATACATTTAAGGCTTCTGTTGTGTGTAATGTGTACTCAGGTGCTCCTCAGGTCCTGCTACTGCAGCCAGTGGGCTGTGGTGACCACTGGAAATGGTAATAAAGCCAATAAAGCAGCAGCCCCAAGGGGTGAGGTGTTGCCAATGTCTATGGGCTCCATGTCCTATCCCCACGGGGTGTAAACCCCATTTACACTCTCCTAGAGATGCTCCCCAGGTCTGTTTTGCTGCCTTGTGGGTAGAAAGCATCCCTGGGTCCTGGGCACCTGTTTGGAGAAGAGGGATGGTGGCAGGATGCAGAGATGGGTGAAGGATGGATGGTGGCAGGATGCAGAGATGGGTGAAGGATGCTCAGGGACGAGGGGAGGGATGGAGGTGGAGCAATCAGCCTGGCAGAGAAAACCAGGAGGGCTGACAGGGCTGGAGAGGGTTTGGAGACAGCCAGGAGAGCTCAGCCAAGCCAGCAATGATGTGCTAGATCTCTTTGACCTTCTCAGCTTCATAGCAAATCCTCCCAATGTAGTGGTGGGGCTGTGGGGGGCCATAAACCTCAAGCTGTTTCCCAAGGTGATCCTTAAATCCCATGGACCTGTGGTTTTCTTCCTTCTTTTCTGCACTGTGGGTGACAGGGGAAGATTTATTTGATGCCTGATGGCCAAACACGTCGGGTTGCAGGTGGACTTTTTTTTTTCCCTATTTTCCTCCTGTTTTGCAACATTCCCTGCCCCATACTCACCTCAAACACCCCGAAACCCAGGTAGGAAAGCACTGAAGTTGGGTGTCTGTGTTTAGCTTCTAAAGCTGGTTGACACAAAGATCAGTGTCGAAAGCTGTGGGTGCTGGGGCTGCTGCACACAACACAAACCCTTTCAAGGTTAGGAAGCCTCCAGGCACTCAATTACTGCAGATGCTCGAGCAAAACAGGTGGGAAATTTGTGGCGAGCGACTAATGGAGTAACAAGTGCATCCACTGGAACAAATCAGCCACATGTTTGGCAGCATGGCAATTACAGCCTCCCCATGCAGCTCCACCAGCCCTTCTGGGACACCCCCCAGCATCACCAGCTGCTGGCCAGGACCCCGACAGGGCTCTGGGGTGAGATGGGGTCTGTCAGGTTGTGATTTCTCCTGTTTTATCTCTACCCCTGGTTCACTTTGAAATCAGAGTGTCAGGGGTTGGAAGGGACCTCCAAAGATCATCTAGTCCAGAGCAGGATCACCCAGAGCAGGTCACACAGGAACACGTCCAGGGGGGTTTTAAACATCTCCAGAGAAGGAGACTCCACAACCTCCCTGGGCAGCCTGGGCCAGTGTCTGGCACCCTCACCACGAAGAAGTTTCTTCTCCTATTGATGTGGAACCTCCTCTGGTCCAGCTCACACCCGTTGCCCCTTGTCCTATCATTGGATGCCACTGAAAAGAGCCTGGCTCCATCCTCTCTTTACACATTTATAACCATTAATAAGGTCACCCCCCAGTCTCCTCCTAAAGAGACCCAGCTAAATAGGAGAAATAGGGAAAGCCCTGCTGAAGAGGTGATGATTTGGCAGGCAAGGGGGTTCTTCTCTGCCCCGACAATATTTATTCCAAAGGAAAAATGATGTCTGGAGGGAGCTGACACTGGAGTCAGGGTCGTGGCTCAGAGCTCTTCAACCTTGGAGGAGTGATAAATAATTCCCCGTCGTCTGGGGTGGTGATAAATGGCCTAATCCAGTTCCTGGGAGCATCAGGGAGACTTTAAAGAGTGCAAAGCTCCCTTTGCAGGCAGCTCAGCATGGGCTGCCTTTGATGCTGTGTGCTGGTACCCGGCTCTCTGCCCAGCTTCTGCTGGCCTGGTGACAATGAGCCAGTGTCTGAGGTTTGCAGAGATGAGTAATGGGTTTAGGGGCCCTAATCCCACTAATTCAGATGGGGTAGGGATTAGGGGGCAGCTGAGCCTGGTGTTTACCGAGCCCATGGGCAGACCTTGGGACACATCATAGAGTGTTTGAAAAGCAGCCTGTGTTGGCAGTGGGCAGAAAACTTGGGTATTATTGTCTCCTTTTATTCCTTCAATATTTTGATCAGTGAGTCAGTCTTGGTTACGATCCTGTAAATCCCTTTGCAATCCTGGTTGGAGCATCAGCTGCTCTTGTAAAGAAATTTATGGGGCAGTTAAAGTGGATTAGACAGAGCCGTAAAGGGATTTATGAAGTGGGAGATGCACAGATGGCTTCATTGCAGCCTTCCCTGCTCGCCTCCAAGGCACGGAGCTTTTGCCCCAAAATGCCCCTTTAGAGGATGAGGATGTTCCCTGCCTGGTCCTTCCTGAATCCTGGAGTTCTCCCTGGGTTGTGCACCAGCTGCGGGGCTTTTCTGCCTCCTCCTGAGTTATTTTGCTGGCAAGCTTGCAAAGCAGCTGGGAGCTGATTGAGATTCTCAGAGGTGATGCTGTGGTCCACGTCTGTCTGCACATCATCTCTAGAAGGACTCTGGGAAGTGCCAACTCAATGGGATCGTGGCCCTTGGTGAGGTCCCTAACAGCCTAATCACTGTAAGGGTGAGGAGAGAGAACCAGGCAGTGATGTCCCTCCTGCTCTCCTCCAAGATGACCTTCAGGGGCTGCTGCACCATCCCCAGTCCTCTTTTTGGGGAGGGTGAACCCCCACAGGGGGACCACAGCCCATTGGGGACTGGCCAAGCTGTGTTTTATGGCTCCATGCAGGCTGTGGATTATAATTGCTGCACTCTGTCCATTTAGTAGCCACCACAAAGCTATTGGAGGCCTTTTGGGGTAAATAAATATTTCTTCACTAACATGTGGAGCTTTTAAAGCCCTCACCATAAATCCAGCTTATTGTAGGTGAGGTCTTGCTGGGGAGGAGGAAGAAGAAGGATAATGGCAGAGGACAGAGAGGGAGAGGAGGGGATGCAGGGAGGATCAGGTGATGTGGGGAGACCAAAGAGGACAATAAGGTCTGTGGAGGTGGTGGAGGTGAGCATCTTAATGGGCGTATGGAGGGTGTGAGGACACAAAGGTCTCCAGTTCTCGGCTGTGGCACAACTGCTCTTGATTTCTCTCTCTTTATCTCCCGTATTTCCTGCACCAAGGCTCTCCAGGGATGAAGATCTACATTGACCCTTTCACTTACGAGGACCCCAACGAGGCCGTCCGAGAGTTCGCCAAGGAGATCGATGTTTCCTTTGTGAAGATTGAAGAAGTCATTGGAGCAGGTGGGTCTTGCCATCACCCCCTGCTCCCCATCCCTTCCTGTGTGGCCAGCCACCTACCTAGAGCAATTTTCTGGGGGTGCACATGTGGTCCTTCACCAGGGAACCATCAAGGAAGCCTCAAGTCATCAGACTTTCCTGGGTTAGGGTGCACATGAGGTTTGGTTCTGCTCTCAAAGTTCCTCTGAGGTGGGAAGGGCTCTGTGGACATATTCACTGGGTGACTGTGGGGCCTCTTGGGATTTCCTACTTGGCTTTTCCATGAGATAACAAGAAGAAGCCAGATCTCCCTCCAGTCTGTGCCATATTCCCATGCATATGTATATATACACGTTCACGCATGGATCCATATGTCAACTGTGCTGCTTTAATTGCCGTTTCTAAATCACTGTATCCTACTTAGAGAAGAGAAAGTGAGGAGCCAAAGGGAAGCTGCAAAGCAGCAACGAGCTGGTTTGGTTGGGATCAAGTTGAGGGATGTATCAGCCCCTCTTTGCTGCTCATCAAGGCAAAGGGGCTGCAAACCTGGGCTTAAATCTAATCCCTCCACAGGCAAATTTTGTCCTGGTGGAGGAAAATGAGAGGACACTTTCTCTGTCTTTGAAATGAGAAGGTAGCAATGAAAACAGCCCAATTATTTTTCATTCCAAGATCAGTGATGTGCAGAAAGGCAGCCGAGATTATCAATGCTGACACCTTGTATGTGAGGTGGTCCTTAAATGTTGATGCTCTTGCTCGGCAAATCCTTCTTGGGGGGGTTTGAGAAGTGGACCCAGCCACCTCTGCTCTGCCAGTCACCTTAGAGAAGGTTGCAAGCCCAACCACCTCCTCAACAGAGGACAGGAAGGTCTATAGAGGAGGTTTATAGAGGAGAGCATCGTTGAAGTGTCAACTGGTTGACGTTGCTCAGTGGGTTGGTTTGGAGACCAAACAGCTCAAGGTACCATTACTTTTTGCAATGTTTTGCTTGGAAGAAGAGGTGGTAGAAGATGTTGACGCTCTTGCTCTTGCAGGGGAGTTTGGAGAAGTGTACAAAGGGCGCCTGAAGCTGCCCGGCAAGCGGGAGATCTACGTGGCCATCAAGACCCTCAAAGCTGGTTACTCGGAGAAGCAGCGCCGGGATTTCCTGAGCGAGGCCAGCATCATGGGGCAGTTTGACCACCCCAACATCATCCGCCTGGAAGGGGTGGTGACCAAAAGCCGACCAGTCATGATCATCACCGAGTTCATGGAGAACGGGGCCCTCGACTCGTTCCTGCGGGTAAGATGAGGTGGGACCTCGAGGGCTGTTGTTCAGTGTGGGATTTGGGAGCTAGATGTTGATATCTTGTCATGTTTCCTTAGCTCAGGACCTGGTTGCAGCTGTAGAACCCCAAAATGTGTGTGTTTTGGTGTTGCCAACCCCCTGCTTTAGGCAGGGGCAGGGCAGCTGGATAGTCCTCCGTGGAGGTGCAACGTCCTCCTAAGGTTGGGAGTGAGTGGCTCTGGTCTCCACACTCACCCCAGTCCTGCTTTTTTTTCTGGCCACAGCAAAACGATGGGCAGTTCACAGTGATCCAGCTGGTGGGGATGCTCCGAGGGATTGCTGCTGGCATGAAGTACCTTGCAGAGATGAATTATGTGCACCGGGACCTGGCTGCCAGGAACATCCTGGTCAACAGCAACCTGGTGTGCAAAGTGTCGGACTTTGGCCTCTCGCGCTACCTGCAGGATGACACCTCTGACCCCACCTACACCAGCTCCTTGGTATGTGCCTCTCACCAGCATCCCCCATGCCTGCCCTGCATCCTCTGCCAGCTAAACCAGGGAGGAGGACACTGGGTGTACACCCTGGAGCTTCTACCATGGGTGGGAGCATCTCAGGAGGGTTCCCACCATGTATATGTGTGATCCAGAGAACCCTGACTGTGGTTCCCACCCATCATCCTCTTTTCCCTTTCTTTCTTTTATGAGTTTTATGCCTCCCTCCTCCCCTCAGCACCTTCCTGCCCTCATCAGTTTCCAGATAAGCTTCTTCTGTCTCCTCCATGAGGGGAAGGTGCCCAGAGGAGTCCCTGGAGAGACGGGAAGGGGAGGCAAGGAGGTCACAGCATCTCCTGATGGTGACTCCCCTTCCTCCAGCACTCCAGGTCTGCTCTTGCCTTTCTCTGCTGGGAACTTGTTATAAGCATTAATTAAAGAGACAAGTCTAATGGGGGCTCTGCCATTCCCCAACCACCCTTCTCGTCCTTAATTAACTCATTCATAAGTCATGGCAGCCCCACTCTCTCCCTGCTGCCCCAGGGGAACCTCAGCTCCCTACCACAGCCATCCTCCTGCCCGTGGGTTCATGGGACCCTTCGTGGTGGTGGGATGAACAGAGAAGGGGATGAGCAACCCCTTGGCCTCATCTAATTGATGGGTTCAAGCACAAAGCTGCACCAACTTCTGCAGAAGGTCTTGGGCTGCCAACCTGTGCCTGGGTGCCAGGGCAGCTCCAGCCTCCAAAGTGGGAAGCTCCTAAAAGTGCCTTTAAGGCTGACTTGGCATTTTGGGTTGGTTTCAGCTCTTCCTCCCCTGCTTGTGGGATGTTTTCCCCACCCTGGATCTGCCTCACTCCTTACCCAGACCTGTCATTTGTTGTCTGTTCAAAGACCCCAGCAGTAGCTGCTGGGATGGAGCCTGACGTAGCCTTTCCCCACCTTTGGAGATAAAGGAGATTATCTCATCTGTGTTTTTATTTAATTTGGGCCATAATAGATCTCCCTGGCAGCTGGGAAGTGATGCTGTGCCTGCGATTACATCACTCTGCCTCCCACAGCAGGTTTTTAGCTCTGGGGGAAAGGCAGGAAAAACAACCTAGCAGTTAATTTCTCCATTTGTAGTTATTCAAATCGGAATTTTTACTGTTCCTCCTCCTTCAGCAGCAGCTGATGCTTCCTTGGAAAGGCCACGGAAGAAATTGTGCTAAAGGATTTACAAAGCAGTTCTGCCCCAAGTAGATACTCTGTGTGTGTGTCTGTGGTTTTCCTTCATCCCCTGGCTTCTTTTGCTGTTATTTCAGTGGTGCATCTGTACGTGCTGCCCCTCTGCAGCATCCCTGCCCCCTTGGTGTGGTCTCCAGCCCTTCCTGCCCTGGCTTGATGGGGTGACTTGAGCTGCTGAGCCTGATTTGGAGCTTTCAGGAGAAATGGGAGACTCTCTGCCAAAGGCACTTTCCTATTCTGCTGCTTTCCAAGTCTCCTCTGGTGCTTAAAGGTGTTTTGCTTTTTGCCTGCCACACCAAAGGTGATTCTGGAAGGATCTTCCAGCAGCTGTGGGAGCTCAGGTGATGCCGTAGAGGATGCTCTTAGGTTAGACCTTGTTTCCACTGAAGGCCAAGGGATGGGGAGGATACCTGTGGCTCCTTACCTGAGACGAGCACTAGTGTAGCCCTTGTCACCTCATGTCTCCCTGATGTCCCTTGGGACATACCACCGATGTGCCAGGTCCTTCAGGGCAGCTGGAGTGGGGCCCTGTCACTCAGGGGTGACACCTAAGTGGGATAAACCCTTTTCTTTAGCTAAGTCCTTTTGTGCAGGTGCAAGATAAATTCACGGAGGTGTTTTCAGCTCCTTCCTCCTTGTCCTATCAGGTCCTACCTGCCCCCTCCTCAGCAGAGCCCTCAGGGGCCAGCGTCTGGGGGTGTGCAGGATGACTCCAACCTTGGCTCCTCTGCCAACGAAGCTGTTTCTCAGCTGCTCTCCCCTTTTCCACAGGGGGGGAAGATCCCTGTCAGGTGGACAGCACCGGAGGCCATCGCCTACCGCAAGTTCACCTCGGCCAGCGACGTCTGGAGCTACGGCATCGTCATGTGGGAGGTGATGTCGTTTGGGGAGCGACCCTACTGGGACATGTCCAACCAAGATGTAAGCACTGGGGGCTCATCCACACGGCTGTGGGGGGGGGTGTGTGCGTGGAGTGGCTGGTTCCCAAAAGAAAACCCTGCCTTGAGCAGCTCCCTGCTCCTTCCAGAGCCTTGGCAGCGCTCGCTTTTTGAGATGAAAGGGGCTGGCGAGCCAGAGGATGCGAGGAGGAAATTGGGAAGAAAAGCCAGTGGGCTGGTAATTGGACTTCAGGAAGCTGCAGGGCCTTTGAAAAATGTTCAGAGGGTTGACGAGTGGGGAAAGAGCTTTGGTAGTTGGACTGCCGAACTCGGAGATAATGAGTGGCAGCTCTCCGCCGGGAGGAACTGCAGTGCAGGAGCATCAGAGTGGAGATTAACCTCTGAGAGCCCTGGCTCTGCTGGAGCCGGGAGCTTCTCCTCCTGCTCCCTTTGCTGATGATCAAACGGGCTGGCAGCTGCCTGCCCAGCCTGCAGCACCCCTGCCTGCACAAGCAGCTTGGCTTGGAGAAGAGGAGCAGCCAAGGTGGCTCCCCCCCCAACTACATGACACCTCTGAGTCCATCATCCTCATGTGCTGCCTTCTCCCTGCAGGTCATCAACGCCATCGAGCAGGACTACAGGCTCCCACCCCCCATGGACTGTCCTGCTGCCCTGCACCAGCTGATGCTGGACTGCTGGCAGAAGGACCGCAACACCCGCCCGCGCTTCACCGAGATCGTCAACACCCTCGACAAGATGATCCGCAACCCGGCGAGCCTCAAAACTGTGGCCACCATCACCGCTGTGTGAGTCTCCTGGGGCTCGGGGTGTCAACATCCCAAACAAAAGGGGCCCCGGGTGGCTTGTGTGACTCAGGGGAGGGAAAGGAATTCAGGCTGGAGAAGAGAAGGCTCCGAGGGGACCTTAGTGTGGCCTTTCAGGATCTGAAGTGGGCTACAGGAAAGCTGGGGAGGGACTTTTGAGGCTGTCGGGTAGTGGTAGGACTGGGGGGAAGGGCTCAAAACTAGAGGTAGGAAGATTCAGATGAGATGTTAAGAAGAAATTCTTGCCCAGGAGGGGGGGGAGACACTGGCACAGGTTGCCCAGAGAGGTGGGGGAAGCCCCATCCCTGGACATTTGGCAGGCCAGGCTGGCTGGGGCTGTGAGCAACTGCTCTAGTGGGAGGTGTCCCTGCCAATGGCAGGGGGGGTGGAACTGGATGATCTTTAAGGTCCCTTCCAACCCTGACGATTCTATGATTCCATAAATCATTTGCCAGGCATGAGGGGTTTCTGTCTTTGCTCTGCCTGACAGTCAGTCAAAGAACTTGTATTTTTGGGTCAAGCAACAGCAATAATTCTTTGCTATTGATTCTTGATGGTGTGTGACCTGACGGGCACGGTGTCTGCTCTGCTGGTGCTGCTGTTCCTGTGGCTTCCACAGCTGGATTTTACAGTGTGTGGGGTTGCAAAGTGTTGCTTGGCAGAGCAGTATTCCCATGGGACAGACCTTCCTTATCTCAGGGCAGCACTGGGAGGAGCATGAAGGTTTGGGGACCGCGTCTGTGCACCAGCTGAGCTCACGCGTGGCAGCCCCTTGGCACCAGCCAGGCTTGTCCTCAATGGTGTGTCCTATTTCAGGCCTTCTCAGCCCCTCCTCGACCGCTCCATCCCCGACTTCACTGCCTTTACCTCAGTAGATGACTGGCTGAGTGCTGTGAAGATGAGCCAGTACCGGGACAGCTTCCTCACTGCTGGCTTCACCTCCCTGCAGCTCGTCGCCCAGATGACGTCCGAGTGAGTTGGGTGCAGCTCTGGTGCTGCCTGGGGTGGGTTTGGGCTTGTGAGGAGGTGGGAAGGTCAGTTCAAGGCACCAAGGTGTGAGCTTCCATCACACTGGTCAGCAGAATCACCCCGAGTCTGGAGGTGGCCCCGTGTTCACCATCTGGGGGTCAATGTGGAGGTCTCCACCTGCCCTCAGTCCCGCCTTGCCCCTGGTGATGCTCGTGGCTGTTCTTCTGCTGGAAGGCATGGACCGGCTGAGCTTCCATCCCTCACCTCACTTAGAACCACCAACCCTCAGCTGCCCAGTGATACTCCTCTCTCTGTCTTCCAGAGACCTCCTGAGAATAGGGGTGACTTTGGCCGGGCACCAGAAGAAGATCCTGAACAGCGTCCAGTCCATGCGAGTACAGATGAGCCAGTCTCCGACCTCCATGGCATGATGTCCCTTGTTGAACGGGGAGGGGCCGGGGAGGGCTCTCAGCAGAGGGGCTGAGGTGGGAGGGGAGGAACTGATGGGTGCCACGGGGCAGCCTTGGGAGAGCTGCTGCTGCTGCCTGGGGACTGTGACCGCAGACGAAGGATGTTCCTGGGACTCATCCCTAACTGGTGACTTCGGTTCCTCACCAACAGAAGCACACTTACCAATGTCATGGGGAACGGTGTATAAATACCTATAAATATGTACAAAGCATATATTTAAAAACAAAAAACCAGACAAAAAAACGATGAAGACAAACCAATGTGCGTTGGGGAAGCAAACCCAAACCCTAGAGACCAGACTCCAATCCCACCACCAGTGAGCAGTGGTCGAAACTGAGAAGGAGGAAAGGGGCTGTTGGGGAAGGGAGAGGCCTGAGATGGAGCATCCCGTCCAGAGGAACCACCTTCCTGTTCTTCTTCTGCCCTCCCTTCCTGCCCCTGCTCACCCTGCTCCCCTTCTCTGCTCATGGACCAGCTGGAAGTGTCCTCAGATGTCTCCACAGCTCCTTGCTGTCCTACCTGGGTGCCCCTCTGGCAACTACCAAAGGACTTCGCCGACCACTGCATGGGGGATCCGACTCAAATCCAGTTAATGTCTTCATATTGAAGAAGAGATGTACCTTCAATAGAAAAAAACCTTGGTTGTTTTTTTGTTTTCTTTTTTTCTCTTTCGCTTGCATTTTTTTTGCAAAAAGGAAAAAAAAAAAAAAA
>VYZX01019932.1:436320-453022 GCA_013401335.1 Brachypteracias leptosomus | reverse complement strand
AAAAAAAAAAAAATAATAATAATGAATCCATCCTGGATAATGGAGAGGTGTTCCCGTGTGTGTGTGCGTGTGTACCTTGTCAACCTACTGTGGACTCACTGCTTGTCCATACCCTGAAGACCACCCTGTGGCTGGCAGCCGACCAAGGAGGGGGCTGGGGGCTTGTTCCTGCAGCCCCCCCAAGGAATGGGAGGCAGCAGGGGAGCACCCAACGGTGGAGCAAGCTTGGCTCAGCATCCTGCAAGTGAGGAGGAGGACGCCGAGGGTCGGGGGCTGATGGGACCCCGTGGTTGTGACTGGGTTGGTGACTGCTGGAGAAGGAGAGATGCTCTGGGCAACAGACTGCTAAGGCCTCCAGAGCCTCGGGGATGTGTGGAAGATGGCTATGGAGGACTTTCCCCCACCACCACCACCCCATCTTGTGGACCTAAGGATTTTGATATTGATTTGCAGACTTAGGTTTCATGGCTTCAGAGGTAGGTCCATGTGTCTCGTGTGTATCTCTGTCTGTCTGTATTTTCCTGCCTGCTTCCTCCAAGCCTCTCCCAGTGAATGTTTCCCCGTGTTTAATTTGATTTTCAATTTTTTTTTTTTTCTCTTGCTCCATCCTTGGTCTGCTTTGCAAATGGATCTAGTTAAAATTACCAGACATGTTTCGGTGTTTACACAGAATATTGTAAGTCTGGGCAATCTAACATCCCTCTGTGGAGGCTATAAAATGAATGAACTCTTAATAAGGCTTTCACTTTGTTGTAATGATCCATCACCAGCTCTTGAGGCACCCACGTGGCAGGGGGAGTGGTGGTGTGGGCCATGCCCTGAGGGCTGCCAGTCCCTGCCTGTAGTTTGGCGGTGCTGGGGTGCGTGTTTGAGGAACCCTCCATCATCTTCATGCATCCATCTCCACCATGGGGATGTCCCACATCTGCTTGCGCCGTGGGGGTGAGCTGCCTCCATCCACGTGGTGGTGATGACCCCACCTCCAGCTGTGCCAGGGGGGTGCTTGATGTCTCTCTGTGCCATGGGGATGCCTCGTGTCCGTCTGTGCTGTAGCTTTGCCCCTCGTCTCTCCCACATCCATCCCCTCCATGGGATTGCTCCACACCCATCGGATTGCCCAGCGTCCATTTGTGCCATGGAGGTGCCTCACCAGATTTGGTTGCTGCTCCTGAGGACAAGGGGACAAGCCCTTCTGCCCACATGTCCTGGGTGTCCAGCATGTCTCCTGGGCTGGAGCCATCAGGGGTTTTTTTGGCTGGTGGGACCATGTGCTTGGTGGAGGAGGATGGTGATGGACGCCACCAGCAGATGAAGGACCTTAGTGATGGGGGTCCTCCAATTTTCTTCCTTTAATCTTCCGAGGAGGCTGCCCTGGTGCTCTGCTGGAGAACAGGAGTTAACAAGACACAGGAATGAGCTTGTTTCAAATCCCTCAACTCCCCCAAGAGAAAGAGGCAGAGAAAACACCCCTTGTTTACAACAGCAGGGACTGCTCCTCGTCCTGTCGGGGAGATGGTTGCTGATACCTCCTGGGATCCCTGCAGCCCAAATCTGTATTCCAGGATGTTGTCACACCAAATACAACATGCAGATGGAGCAGGCACCGTGCATACTAATGCACCACCTCAGCACATTGATATTCGCCGCCGGTGGAGGATCCTTTGTGGGGCTTTTTTTATGGTTTCTCTTTTATTACAAGGAGGTTAAAGGCATTTAAAGGAATGAATGACAGTGACAGAGGCTAAATATCAAAACTCCACCTTTATGGCTCCCTTGCTGCACGTTGCCCGGCCATGCAAGCAGCTGAGTGGTGGCTGGTTCTGCTTGATGTCCTCCTTGCTGTCCACCTGGGGTTGGAGGGATGATGCCATGGGATCAGGAGACCTCTAATATAAAGCATTCCAGTCCTGCCCATCCATGGAGAACTGTTTGTCCAAGTGCTTGGATGCTTTCAGAGATGCTGAGTCCTGCTTTACATCTTGGTTTCATCTCCCTGGGTGGACAATACTCATCACCTTCCCCACCCTTTGACTTACCCGTGCTGCCAAACACCCATGGACAGGGTGCTGCTGCTGTCCCCATGCTCAGGAGGGTGGCTGTGGGCAGGAGAAACCTGCCCATACATCTAAGTCAAGGTTTGCTGCCAACATTCACTTTCCTGCATCAACAGGAGACTTCCAGGGGCTTGGCTGTACCCTTGTCCAGGTCATTTAAGAAGTCTCCTCTATCAGTGATGTCCTGGAGAAGCTGTCAAGATGTCTTGGTTTGGCTTTGTGTAGACATGGAGCAGGAGCTGCAGGCAGTGGTGGGACCTTGCTGCTTTTTTGGTGGACTAAGGAGTCCTGCAGGGTTGGGTCTGTTGGATGCTTTGTTGTGGAGGGTCTCTGCCAAATGTGGGGCAAGAAGCAATGGAAGAAAAGAAGACAAATGAGAGGTTCCATTTCATGCCTTCTGATCCATGCAGTGATCAGCGTTGGGGTTGGTTTGATCCCATAGGGGAAGAGATGGATCAAAAATTACTTTTTTCCACCCAAAGTTTTGGTTTGCACAGAAATAAAAGGAGGAAGAAGATGCTTATGATCAAAGTGGACCAACTTCACAGACCTTTCCTCCAGGCTGGGCTTCAACCATCACACAGGGTCCTGGTGGGTTCATCTGCCACGTGTGGGTGCTGGGAGGTGGCCTTTGGTGGCAGACCTTGGCCACTGCTTGTAGCTGATGCTCAGTCAGTGCTTTGCTCCTCTGGCTGCATCCCACTTGTTCCTCAAGTGGTTCTCCAAGGCTCCAGAGGCAGAACTTGTCCCACCTGTGTGAGGCCCCAGCTGATCATGGTTGGGGTGGTGGGTGAGGCTGGAGATATATCAACCAGGAACCAACCAGCTGGAGAAAAGCAACAAGGAGCTGATCAGTTGGAAGAGAGTTCTTGTGGAGGAGAGTTGCTGTTGGGGTCACTTGCTGAGCTCTCTCTCTGGTGTGTTCCCCCTTGGCTGGTTTGAGATGGAGAAGAGCAAACATGAAGAATAAAAGCTGAAGTTCTGCTGAGGGGATGTTGCTGAACTTGGTGTTGTCCTGAAGAAGAAGAGAGCTGGCAGCACATGGAGCAGCCATGCATGGATGTGGCCACTCACCTTGGTTGCCTTCAAGTGAGTCCACCTCACGCCTGCTCCCATCCTTCCCCAGCTTTCCAGCTCCTTCTCTACATTTCTATGGCAACTGCAAAAATCTCAGCCCTTTTGTGGGTTTTTCTGTGTGTGTCTGTGTTGCCTTTGTCTTTTTTGCATGTAGCATTGCATCAAAAAAAGGGCTTTTTGCTCCAAAAACCCTGAGCTTGGCCCAAGCTCTCGGTGTGAGGATTGATGGGCGAGATGCTCATGTCTGGACTAAGTGTTACCAATTGCCCTCTCCCTTCTGCATCCTCTGTGTTGCTCCCCTCATCCCTCCCCAAAAAATCCCCGTTGTGCAGTTCCCCCTGGGGTTTCATGTCTTTTATCCCAGCCCATCTCTGGGGTGGTGGAGGAGGCAGCAGCTTTGTCACCAGTGATTACACTGAGCTGTGGTGCCAGCAGAGCTGAGCTTGGCCCCGCCACATCCAAGCTTGAAGAGTGTGCAGTAATAGCATCATTCTGTGCCTCTTTCTAGAGAGAAAAAAAAAAAAAAGGAAATGTATTTTATGCCATTTAATGACCTTCAATTAACAGTTCTTTGAAAGTACTTATGTATATTTAATTTTAAATGTTGCTTCAAGTCAGAGCAGGGCTTGCAATGAGAGCAGCAGGCAGCCAGTTCTTAAATAAGAGCCAGCTCAGGCTGTTCTTCCAGCTCCTGGTGCATTAAAGCTCCTTTCCTTAGGAGAAAACAGGGTTGTTGTTCCCCATCCCTCCTCTTTTCTCCTCCAGGAGGTCCCCATGCCCCATGGGATCTCCTGCTCTGCTCCTCCATGGGGTGATGGCATCTCCCTGTGTTTGATTTGGAGGGGGGGATGGATGTGTTGTCCCAGGGGGTGGTTTGCAGAGGTCTCATCAATACAACTGGCTCCATCCCTGCCCGGTGGGAGCCAGGGGCTGTCAGAGCTGGTCCATGACCTGCCATCAATCACTGGGCTTCACCCATGAAGGGTTTTTGGCACTGGTGCTGTTGGGTTGTGCTGGGGATGGACACGTTGGAGCTTGTGATGGTCTGAACAGCTTTGGCCTCTGATCTATAAAGCTACTGGAGCTGCTGATGGGTCTGAGCTGCTCCATGTTCACTTAGAAATCGTTAAATTCACATTCAATGCTCAGAAGTATTTTTTTTTCAAGAGGATCAATGGGTTTCTAAGCTGAGGGATGGATTTATAGGTCCTGTGGTAGCTCCAGGGCCACCCATCCTTGTTCATCTGCAGGTGGAAAGGTGGGTGGTGGGGGTCAGGGCTTCACATCCAGCCTGTGGACTGTGGGGACATGACAGGAGCTGGAGATGCACAGCAAGGAGCCCCAGGGGGTTATTTAACCCCCGTGTCATCATCTGCTTTGGTGCCTCTTCTATGGAAGAACCTGCCAGGATGGCTGCTGATCTCATTAGGGCTTGAGTGCCTTCCAGAGTAGTTTCAAAGAGCTTGAAGGAGACTTTCTCTGGGGCTTCCTACTGAGGCTGCTCTCAATTTGGGAAGAGACAACTCCTCAAGTGAGGATGGAGGAGAGATAAAGTCATAGAATCATAGAATGTTTCAGGCTGGAAGGGACCTCTAGAGGTCCTCTTGAAGTCCAAAATGATGGGGTTCCCCTAGGGAGCTGTTTCACCCCATCAGTGGTTTCTCCATTGCTTCATGTGTTTCACAGGATTGGTTTGGGTGGGAAGGGACCTTTAAAGATCATCTGATTCAATCCTCTTGCCATGGAGGAATGGGTCCCAGCTGTGCTCGACCTCCTCCCAAACCTGTCTCTGGGAGGTGTGGGAGCTGCTGTCTTGTTGCTCTCTCCTAGTTGTGATGCCCTTGGGCTTTGGTTCTGTATCTGTGTCTCAGGAGGAGGTTCTGCTGGTTCATGTCCATCTGCCAATTGAACCCTGATGGGCTCTGTTGCCATCCCAGAGCTTGGTGTGGAAAGAGGAGCAGACGTGGCTGCTCTGGTGAGGAGAGGGCCTCCTCTTTGATGGTGGGAGGAGATGAGATGGGAACCAGGCACATGCCTCTGGGGACTGCAGGCATCCATGGCATTGAATCTGGTGTCTTGGTTCACATCAAAGAAGCAGATCAGTGCTGGGGAAGGGATGCATCTGTCCTTGATGACCATGGTGCCCTTGGCCATGGCCTTTTGGGGTTGTCAGAGCTGCTGGCACTCTGGGGATAGTGTCCTAGGGCTGCTTTGGCTGGCTGTCCTCCACAGAGCAGCATCACAAGCATCCCTCCAGCCTGGATGTAGCTCCCTCCTTGTCCATGCATGAGCATCTTGGCTTCTTCTGCTCTCCTTCCTCTGGCCACCAGCAGTTAAACCACCGTGAAGCCCCTGGTTGTCCTTCCCCCACTGCCTGTCTCTCTCTAGGGGCTGTTTGAGGGGTATCACCAGCAAGTGAGGAGTAACCACCTTCATTGCTGGGTGAGATGACCTCGGTCGAGGTGGCCCCACCAGTCTCAGAGGCATGACGGTGTTGAGGTCTCCTGGCCTGTCTCTGGAGGGAGATGCTGGAGGAGGTTGATCTGCACACACCAGCCTCTGAATTTTAAGTGGATTAGCTGAACTCTGCTTCCAAACCAGACACACCCTTCCAGGGAGGACATGGCAGTGGATTAGGCACAATCTGCTTAAAGCTGTGCTAATTCCAGATGAGTGTAAGGGGATTAACTCCTATCCACTTAAAAATAATTAATTGGAGTGAACTTCTCTCTGTGTCCCCAGGTAAACAAGGCTCAGCAGCTTTCCCCATCCCTGGGCTGTGGCTTTCCCTTCTCTGCTCTCCCATCCCTGCACATGGTGGTGGGGGTGAACCTGCTCCTCTCTTGATGATGATCCTCAGGGGTCTCATTAAGCCATTGAACCTTTGCAGACCTTAGAGTGACCTTCCAGTACCTGAAGGGGCTACAGGAGGGCAGGAGAAGGTCTGTTCAAGAGGATTTGTAATAATAGGACAAGGAGTGATGGTTTTAAGCTGGAAAAGGAGAGATTTAGGCTGGATATTAGAAAAAAGTTCTTTAATCTGAGGGTGATGGATCAGTGGAAGGGGCTGCCCAGAGAGGGGGTGGAGGCCCCATCCCTGGAGTCCTTCAAGGTCAGGCTTGCTGGGGCTCTGAGCAGCTGCCCTAGGTAGAGATGTCCCTGCTGGGGTAGGGAGGTTGGATGAGGTGACCTCTGGAGGTTCCTTCCAGCCTCAAACATTCTATGATTCTAAATATTTGAGGTGTCCATAGCCAGAGGTTGCCACCAGTCAGGGATTCAGGCTTGGATCTTCTGGCTGGAGTTAGAAGTGCTGGATCCCAACCCTGGTGGTGCCTGGATGGGGACAGGGCTCCTGGAGGCTCCTGCCCCAGTGTCCCCAGGGAACAGCCCTTTGCAGAAGGGTTGGGTGAGGGCATCCCTATGGCCACGCTGATGCTGGGAACACCTCCCCTTGCAGGACTCCTCCTCGTCTCACAAGCGTGGCCTTTTTATTGCTGTTTGTGTCCTGCCAACCCTTAGAAGCTGAGATCAAAGCCCTTCTGTGTCCTGCTGCTTTGCAGGGGCTCGGGGAGGAGGAGGAGGAGAAGGTTCAGTGATGGGTACCTGAAGGATGCTCCACCACACTGTCCCCTTCCCACCCTCCCCTGGCATCTTGTCCTTTAGGATCAATCCTTTGGGATCAATCCTTTGGGCTGGATGAGTTTTGCAGGGCAAAGGGAAGGGCTGCAGCTGCTGTGGGGGAGCAGATCCAGCAGCCACCACCCTGGGGCAAGGCAGAGGCTCCCCAGGGGAACCCCTGAACCCCTCCCCAGCTCTGCTGAGCCTGGGTGGGTTGGGTGGGGGCAGCTAAATGAGCTGGGAAAGGGCCCCAGGGTGGTGGAGCAGCCCCTGGAGCCATTGCTTGGCTTTGGCTTTCATGTGGCTGAGATAAATCACTGTCACCTCACTCCCTTGGGTGCAACCACCCTGAGTGACTCCACTCCCTGCGGACCCACCCAGCTCAGCAGCATGTTCAGCATCATCTGCTGTGCCCCGTGTCTGCTGCCTCTTGTACAACATTATTTGTATTGCTCTTGACACCTTTTTTTTCCAGCTGTTCTGCTCCCCTTAACCTTAATAGGAGCCGGGAGACCAAATCTCTGAGCACAACACCAAAAATGGTGCATAAAAAATACCCAGTGATACCTTTTCCTGCAGCCAAAGTGCTTTTTCTTCTTCTTTTTTCTGGATAATCTCAGTTCCTCCCTGCCCCTTACTCTGCCAACCACCCCATTACTAAATAAAAGTTTCATTACCACCTGAGTTTGCTTAAAAAAAAATGAGTTTTATTCAGGAGTATGATGGATTTTAATAGGAGTGAAATGTCAGGCACAGCTGGGGTTGTTTTTTGAAAGCATCACTATGTTCAGAGAGCCACAGAGAGGCCCAGCAATAATTATGGCAGCAAAGCCCCAGTTATTGGTGGCCCAGCAAAAGGACTCAGCGGTCAATTGCTCTGTCATTTAATGTGCTGCCTTTATGTTTCCGAGGTGCAATTGGATATTAAAAGCATCTGAGGCAGATAAATAATGGGATTTTTTGCTGCTGCCTGGCACTTCTTGGTTGCAGGGTGAAGGGGAGGTGTTCCTGGGGCTTGAAGAGCTGCTGGTTTCCCTTTGGCAGGGGAGAAAATGGGTGTTTTTTGTTTCATGGTGCCTGGTGGTTTGCTCCTGGGGTGCTCATATTGCAGTGGAGGGGGGGAAAAAAGCATCTTCACTGCTGGGGGGGGGGGACACAGTAACTCTGCCAGCCCCCAGATCAAGCCTCAGCCTCTGCTCCTTGAAGCATCTCATAAAGAAACATCTTTTCCATTCCTTTTTATTTTCCCTGAGGAAAAATTGAGAGCTTTCAGCAAAATCATCTCTTTTTTTTGACAGCACATTAATTAATCACTGCTTTTTTTTATATTTTTTATTTTTGAGAGGCTGTATCTGCTGTGAGGAGTCTGGGTTGGGTTTCACTGAGTGCATCCCCCCTGGCTGTGGGGTGGGGGCTCAGCTGTGGGATGGGGGCTCAGCTGGGAAGGAGCAACCTTGTTTTGGGGTGTTGCTGCATCTCCAGGCATGGGACATGCTCATTCTCACCCTCTTCTTGTTTCCCCCCTCCCTCTTGCCTTGCAGGGGTGGTGAGTCCAGCGTTGCAGCCGGGACAGGTCCCCAGGGACCCTTCACCCCATCACCCATGAGATGATGACCTGGGAGGTCTCCACAGCACTTGGGGAGCCCCGTCCCCCCCCGAGCCCCGGCGTGCCAGCTGGCTGTACCCTGTCCTGTACATAACCAGTGAGATGTCTGTACAAGATTCCACCCCTTGTAATTTTTTTTGCCCTCCTCCCCCTGTCCCCCCCTTTCCTTCCCTCCCCTTCCCCAATTTGTTGATTGTGTTGAACTTGTCGGAGTTTGTAACGGTAACTTTCAGAGAATATTGTACTAAAGAGAGAATTGCACTCAATAAAACTGATGAAATAATCCCCCTCCCTCTCCTTCCCCTTCCCAGGGGTGGCCCGAGCTCTCTTCAGCTTGGAGGTGGGTGAATATTTGCCATGAATATTCATCTGGGGGGAGCTGGCAGCTCTCCATCACTCCTTGACTCACCTCCAATGTTGATGTCTATCAGCTCTGGCTCATCTGTAAATGAGGTGACTTTATTCTCAGCGATCCCTATCAGAGGTTGTTTGCTGCAGGAAAAAAAAAGCCAGGAGAAGGAATTTTCTTGGCATGGGTGTCTCCACAAGGTAGATTTCAAAGCCCTCATGGGAAGCCACGCTGGAAGTGCTGACTGGGATGAAAGAGTCTGTGCTGGGGGAGCTCCTCATGCTGGAGCCTGTCAATTGAAAGGTTGAGTCTTGGCTTCCCTTGAGGATTACTGGAAATAATTGCAGGGAGCTGGATTCTTCCTTTAGGCTCTGCTTGGACCATGCAGCCCATCCAGGTGATGCTGCCGGCATGGGGTGACCACAGGGAAGGTCCTCCAGGGCTGAAATGGGTAAATTTTAGACTGGAGAGGTTTAGAAATGTGCAGCTACCACCCAGATGGGGTTCAGAAAGAGGAGGTGCTGCTGGGAGAGCTTTGGAGGTGAGGGCTCCCCTGGTTTTGGGGTGATCTGAGAGAGAGGGAGGTGTCCTCTGATCCAGCTGTAGGTGGGGCTGGCAGGTCCCTGAGGTCTCTGCTTCCCTCTAATACTCAGCTCAGTGGTGTTGCTGAGATGGGGCTTTCTCAGGGCTGCTATCAAGAAATCTTTCTGAGGTGTTGCTGCGTCTCTGAGCTCATTAAGAGCTAGGTTGGGGGTTTTTTGTAGGGTTTTTTCAACAAGTAAGTTCAACGTGCTCCTAGTGACAGCTCCAGCTCCCTGCAGACAGGACTCTGCTGCCCTGCACTCAGACATCAGGAGGTTTGCATCACAAAGGGGGTTTTTGGGTGGTTTGAGGATTTCTGTTTGCAGAACCTATCCTGACAAATGAAACCAGAAATATTCCCATCAAATGGAGCCTCCTGGCAGGTCTGTGGATGTGCAAGATGCAAATGGGCAGCAGCTGACAGAAGGCAGACCTGAAGCTGTTGGTGTGTCCTTAATTGAGTAGATACTTGATTTAATGTGCTCCCAGTGTGGTTTAAATGAGTGCTGCTGTTTCCTGAATCCTCTGAGATGTGGGGCACAGGGAGGGTATATCCCTTATGCGGGTTGCCCGGAGGTTTTTCCCCTTAAATAACCATTTTTATGCCAGTGCTTAAGACTCCCAGAGTAGCTTGCCTGGGAATAGCCCTTTAATAGGGTCTGGAGGAGCCCTGCTGACAGTTTGATGGCTTAATGGGGCTCTGAAGGATGCTGGGGAGCCCAGGAGCTGCCTAGCAAAGCAGAGCAGGGGCAGGGCTGGGGGCCAGGTCCTGTCCTGGAGCATCACCTCGCTGGTGCTGGGTTATGTGGTGCTGGGTACCACCTGCATCCCAGCTGGAAGGAGATGTCGTTTCACCGAGGCCACACAGAGCCCAACAAACTTTTCCCTGAGCTTGGAATAGAGATGCAGGTGCCTGTCACAGCCAGGATGACTCAAAATGATGAATCTTCCCTTCATGGCTCTGGGGTTTGAAAAATGGGAGCAGCACCTTGGCTCCAATTACTCTGCAGCAGCTTCCAGAAGGTTCAATCTACCTGAGAGCTCTGGCACGCCAGCTTGATGCCAGCCTGACTCCATCCTCAGGGGGGTGATTCCTCCTTCACCCCCAGCACAAGCAGAGAATTGAGCCAGGGCTGCTCTTGACATGGGGCAGGGAGGAGGAGCATTGATGGGATGGCTCCCCAGGATGCCCCGTGGGGTGTAATGGGGGGTGTGGGTTCATCCATGGGGTCTGGTGGGAGGTACTTGCTCTTTCTCCATTGCTGAGGACACCCCTGGCCCAGGGGAGGAGAGGAACCAGGAAGGTTCTGGCAGTGAAGGAGCAGGAGGTTGGAGACACATCCCCAGCCCTCTCCCACCTCCTCTCCCTCCCATGCTTGGCAATGAAAGACAATTAAAAGACAAGCCCAAGAGGACCATAGGCTAAATTGTAATTGGAGCAATATGGCGCCATTATCAAGTTATGTGCCAACCCACATTAAGTGGCAGCATCTGCTGGAATTATTGGAGATGCCTCATCACCTAGTAAAATGCTGGTTTTTTCCTGGAGGACCAGCCAGGCAGGCTGCAGAGGTGCTGGAGAGCCTGTGGTGGGGTCAGGAGGACTCAGGTGGAGCAGGGCTGTGTTGAAATCTCCTCCAGGCTCTGTGGGAGAGGTGTGGGGGGATGCTCTCAAGAAAGCCACCTCCTGTCCCCAGCTAAATTGATTATTTCTGGACATCTGAGCAGCAAACAACATGAGGATGCTTGAACCAATGTGGGTGAGGGTGTGTGGGGTGCAACTTGCACCCTCCCTGCACTCCAAGGTGCTCTGGGTGGGGTGGGATTGACATCTCAGTTGCTTCCAGCTGCTTTCCAGTTACCACCTTCATTAAAACTGTGGCCACCCCCTCCCTGCCCCACAAGCCACCACCATGAATCAAAACCATTAATGGTGAGGCCATTAATCTGGGTGAGAAGTTGTCTCTGCTGCCACCCCAGCCTTGGGGACTGTCCTGGCTGCTCGTGGACCTGCTGGAGATGCTGGTGCCTCCTTGCTAGCCCCTGCAGGTGGGGTGGGAGAGGGGGTGAGCTCCAGCCTGGGTCACATAGGAGCAGCATGGGTTATATACAAGTAGGAGGGCTCAGGGAGGGGTCTGTTGTGCTGCTGCCCACTCCCCACCACTGCCACCAAAAGAGCACAGAAAGTCCAAAGCTGGGCTTGCCAGGACCTCAAAATACCACCTCCGCCTGGCTCAGGACCTCTCAAATCCCACTGCTATGAGGTGGTCACTCATTACCCCAGCCCAGAGGACGTTCTGCCCTCCCTGGACCTCTGCCATGTGATGCTGGAGCTGCTCCTGAGCCTTTTATCTGCTGGCACCATGCACAGCCCATGCATTATTTACTGCACAGCACCACACACCAAATTATTCATGTCCCTCGTGGGCTTTTTCCAGGGGTTTCTTATCAGAGTTTCTGAGTTCTTTATAAACACTAATGAATTTATTCCCCATACCCTTATGAGGGAGAGGGGGTTTGGTATCTTCTTTATACACAGCGAGCTCCAGCGTGGATTTGGGGACTTCAAAGCCTGGCAGACACCCCAGGAGGGCTGGTTGGCCATGGACTGGTTGTCTCTGGCCCTCAGTGAGCAACCAGCCAGCTCTGGGTGTCCCAGCAGGAGGGGCAGATGATGCCCACCCCAGTGCTGCTGGTTGCTCCTAATCCTTCCTCCCAGCAGCACCTTCCTCCTTAGGGGACCTTCCTCGGTTCTGCACATGTAGGGGTGCAGTGCTGCCTGTGGTGACCCCACCGTGGGGAAACCCACCTGTATTAATGCTGCAGGGGAGGGTGCAGCTTTGCACAGCAGCCTGGTCTGCAGCAGCTCCCCAAGTGCATGTCCAGCTGCAGGACATTAACTCCTGATCGCTGCTGGGAGGTGGCTCCTGTGTTGATTGGTGGGGGTCACCAGCAGCTCACCTGCAACTTTTAAACCACCTCCAGCACCATGGGAGAAACCTGATGGGTTAGCTGGGACCTGCTGTCCCCAACACAGCCACTCGTGGTCAGGAGCCCCCCGTCCTTGTTCCTATTCACTGCTGCAGGCTTGGGAAGTTTTTCTCCCACCTTCTGGCTTGCACCGGGGGTGTCCTGGGCTCAGCTGGGGGGTGGTTGAGGGTCACAATCAGCTGGAAGAAGCTGCACCTGGGAGAAGCAATCAAGCCAACCAATGGGCTATGCTGCCCTATGGCACCTGACCAGTACATAAGGGCAGGGCTGGGCCAGGGAAGGACTTTTGTTCTTCAGTCAGGGGCTTCAGGATGTGGCCAGAGCATGGACGTCGTGTCTTGGATGCCAGGTAGAGCCAATCGCCTGCTTTTCAGATCATTTTATTGGTATTTTGTTGTTATTGCTGTTGTTGGTTCTCTCTGAGTTGTTCTTAAACTGCCCGTGGGTTTTTTTTCACCTTTCTTCCTTCTGATTCTCCTCCCACAACATGGAGGGGGGGAAGCAGGGAGTGGTTTGTAGTTGCCAGCTGAGGTTAACCCCCAACAAGGGGCCACAGACATTATTTGCTGCTTTGTTGGACCTTTTTTCTGGGTACTGTGTCCTCCAGAGCTTCTGGTGCCCTGAAGCTCCTCATCTTCCCCAGCTGCCCCCTCCTGAGACGTCCTGACCCTGCATCCTTGTGCTGTGCTCAGTCCTTTGCTTCTTAGTGTGTGTCCTTCTGCTCAGCTCCCTGCTGGGCACTTTTCTTTAGGATTTTCCCTCTTCCCAAGCCCCAACTGACTTGGTCAGGGGTGTGGAGAGGATCAATGTGCTGGGCAAGGAGGTGGTTTTAGCTTAGGGAGGATTTAACTGAGTGATGGAACCAGCTCAGGGTTGGGAGCCCTGAGCATTGTTCACATGGTGCTGAGATGCACTAATGAGCCTCAATAACAGGCAAGGTCACCTCTGAGCCTAAATTAATTAGCCCAGCAGGGCTGTGGTGTGGGGGTGCCAGCCTGGAGGGTGCTGGGTGCTGCCCAGAGGGACCTGTGGCCTCCATGGGGCTGAGGTGTCAGCAGCTCAGACCCTTCTGTGCTGGAAGAGGTGGCCAATGTTGCATTTTCTGAACCTGAGGAGCAGCAAAGAGTCATCTCCAGCCAATTCTTGGCAGGAACATCAATGCTACATGCAGATGTTAGCACCACTCAGATTCAGCTCCTCTGCAGGAGCCTCCTGCACGTGGTGGGTGACTTACCCCACGTTCCTAGGGTACAAACCTGCCCAGCAAGGTGGCAACTGGGTCCTAAACTGGTGTTACTGAGCATTTTAGTAGGGCTTAAAGTGATAGGAGAAGGGGTAATGGTTGTAAAGTAAAATAAGGTAGATTGAGGCTAGATAGAAGGAAGAAATTTTTCATTATTAGAGAACAGGTTGCCCAAAGAGGTGGTAGATGCCACCTCTTGTATGTAGACGTTGAAAGTCAGGTTGGATGAGGCTCTGAGCAACCTGACCTGGTTGCAGATGTCCCTGCTCAATGAGGTTGCACTGGATGACCTTTAAAGCTCTGTTTCAACCCAAAGCATTCTATGCTGAGCCCTCAGTGTGGAACAAACCCAGATGCACGTGGAGAAGATGCTTGTGTGCCCACTACCATGATGGGTGGGGGAGAAACCTTGTATAGCTCAGGGAAAGAGGCTGAGCATCCCTCTATGTCCCTATAAAATGCAAATAAACCCACTTTTCTCTGTTCTGAGGCTGCACCCACTGGTGCCCAGGCTCTGACTGTGATGTCTGGGTGTCACACCGTGCTTTGTATCTCCAGATCCCTCCTTCCCTCCCCCAGCAAAGCTGCCTGAGAGATGCTGCTCTCATCAGAGCAGAGACACCCGTGTGGATAGTCCTGACAAGCAGCAATTACTGCGCTGACAAAATAAAAGTTTGGGGTTGTTTTGCAAATATTTTTTTCGAAGCCCTGATACAGCAGCAAGGAGTGGGTGTAATTACCCCTAAAGATGTATCTGCTTCATAATGTTTTAATTATCTACTCAGGTGAACCATAATTTGAGGGGGGGGGGAAGCTTTAAATCTGTTGGTTTGTAAGAATAAAAAATGAAGTGGGTGGATGTTATTTTAATGTAATTAAGAGAAGATACAGGAGGATGGATGGGATGGAGAGGAGGGATCTGGGCTGTGCTCTGGAGACCTTCTGTCACTGCCCTCCTCGCTGGGCAGGGCACTAACACCTTGGTGCTAATGAGTTTTACTTGTGGTGCCCACTCTATGTGCTGATGCTAATGAGTCTTGTCATCAGCATTCCTGAGCCAAACCTGGGACCACCACTGAGATGGATCTGCTCTTGGAGACCCCTCTCCAGCCATGTCTCTGGAGGCCAATATGAGGTTGAGAATTATACTGGGGGAAGAGGATGGGGAAGGATGAGCCAGTGTCTGCCAGGGGTGGAAATCCTGTAGGAACACGGGATAGGTGGGTTGGGAAGCTGAGAGTTAGCTCTAGTGATGCTCAACCTCTCTGATATATAGACTCTGTTACTCCATCTGCTTTATTCCCACTCTGTGTTTATTTTGCTCACCAGGAGCACCTCCCAAGACTTAGAACTCCTTACTGGGGACCAAGCTGCTCACACCAGTGGTGGCAACTATGATGCTCCAAGCTGAGCCCTGCATTAAATCTAATTCCAGGGCTCCAGCTTCTGCTGAGCCTCACCTGAGACACTAATTGTTCCCTTCCCCCTCTGCCACTTCAATTTCTGAGCTGCTCTCAGGTGAAGCACCTTTTCAAACAAGCTATTTCCATCCAACCTGCTGGAATGCACAGCTTCCCAAGAGAGGAGTGAGTGCTGAGCTTTATTTTCCTTACAGAGGTTCCTCAGAGCCCCAGGATCAGACGGGGCTCTTGTGGAGCACCCAGCCCAGATGTGTCCCACAGAATAGATGCTCCACCTCCTGGGGAGGAAAGCTGAGGTATTAGGGGATGATGAGGTGACTTCTCCAGGAGTTTGAAGGCAGTGCACCTCAGGAATGCTGCAGGTGGCCACATCTCCCAGAGACCAAGCTGGTTTCAGCAGAGCAAATGCTCTCCCAGCAAGCCAGGAGGCCTTGGTGCTGCTCCTGTTATCGTGAATGTCAAGCACTTTACAGAGGTATTAAATGTCACAGCCTGTCCCTTACAAGCCCTGGGTGTAATTGGAATGCTCAGACATGCTCGGTGCTCATCTCAATCCTGTTCCCTTCCTCTGATAAGCGGCATCTCTTGTACCACTGCGTGTTGGGGTGTGACCACAGAGCTCTTTGTGCTGCTCTGGACCTCCATCCCGGTGTCTTCATCCTCTCTGCTTGGTATTTGAGAGCACTTAGGGTCAGATCTCCACTTTAGGAATGGTAATGTGAATTTGGGGCGAGGTGTTTGCATCCCAGTGACTCTGGTATCTCCTTGTGCTGGTCCCTTTGACCATCAGAACCCTTGCAGATGTGTCCAAGTGAGAGCTCCTCTCCAAGGCTCCAAGTTAGGCAGAGATACTCCAGGTTTTCTAGCACGCTCTCCTTACTTATCCGAGAGAAAAATGAGGGATATGGGGCATGTTACATCCATCCCTCACACCTCATGCTGCAACTACCTTGTGGCTTCTCTCCTTTCCTCTTTTTCTATCATTTCTGCTGCTAGTTTGGATAAGAGCAATGCCCAGGGTGGCTCAGCAGTGGTCTGGTTTGTGCCCTTAGGGCCATAATAAGGTTTTCCCATTCCCATATTATTGCTTTCCCTTTGGTGTGCACCCAGGTACTGTTTGTTGGTACCCACCACGGCTGCCAGCTCTCTTCTTGCTCGTCTTTGATGGAAAATCTTTCCCTTGGGAACAAGGAACGTGCTACCTCCAAGTGCACGGGTGACAAAAAAAGCTCTATTCCATTTGGTGCCTTGGAGACGGGGGCTCCTCATTTGCAGCGTGGCATTGACACAGTAAAATAATACCTAAAATACACATAATAAATGAGAGCAAACACCTCCTGCCGCTGCCCAGGAGCCTGGAGCTGGCTGCATGCTCAGTGCAGCCTAACAAGGTGCATTTTAATAATTACAAATGAACCCAGCAGCCAAAAAGAGCCTTTGCTGAGCACACCTGGAATGGATGCTGCTGCTGCTCCCCACAGAATGCTGATAATACCATTTGCTGGTGCATTAAGGGCTGATTTAGGGGTAAACAATGAGCTTCCAGTGGAATTTGTTTTACAACCTGTTGGCTGAAGCAGGTAGATTTTTTTTTTTTTTCTATTCCTGAAATATTTGTAAATATTTCACCTTCACGCTGCAGTTGTTGGGTCTTTAAGGAAAAAAAAATAATTATTTTTTTATGACGACTTGACAACAATTGTATTTACCCTCCATATAACCCAAGGAGTTCGTGGTTGTTTCCCCCCCCCCCTCCCCTTT
>VYZX01019932.1:424376-436298 GCA_013401335.1 Brachypteracias leptosomus | reverse complement strand
CTCCCCTTTTTTCCTCCTTTGTTAGAATAATTGTTCTTCCCACAGTGACTGCTGCATGGTTTGTAAGCTTATTTCAGGCTCAGCTGTGGGGATTAGTGATAACGCTGCCTATTGTGGGAAGGTTCATATTATTTAAAATTGGAGCTAGAACAAAGGCAATTCAATTCCAGTTCCTATAAAATAGCTTTTACCCACGCTGTCCAGGAAAGGCAAGGGTAGGAGCTGAGTTTCTGCCTGTCTTGAGGCCAACCAAGGGAGTTAAATACACTTGGGCAGCTTCTCTTCAGTGTCAAAGCTTGGGGAGAAGGGGAAAATGGATTTTTTTTGGGTTTTATTAATACCCCTTTAAGCACTGCTATTGATCTCCAAGTAGCTGGTGTAGTGGGAAGGGGATGTGGCACTGGGGTGGAAATCCTCAGGTTTTTTTCTCCTTCTGGCTTGCTAAGAACTCCCAGAACTTTGGGGCCATGTCAATAGGTCTACTCCAGAGCGGGGCCAGGGCTGCTCCTAGTTCTGATGGTCACCACTGGCTTCATGCACGTGGTCCTGCTGTAGCTGAAGGCAAGAAGCCTGAGGTGGCAACCTCTTCTTTCTGCATGGCCAGTAAGACAAGCCCAGGTCTCCAGGAGATCCCACAGAAGGTATAGAGATGCTTTAATGCCATGAATGTTTGCAAGAACATGTTGCATGGAGTTGGTGTCCTCTTGGTGCACATAGAGCTGGTGTCCTTGGCCATCAGATGCTTCTCAGGAGGCCTCTCCTGGCCCGACAGCAGCACTGACCCCTCTTGGACCTCTCCCTTGGGATTTTGCAACCCTCTATCCTTGCGAATTCGGGATTATGTCCATATTAAAGTGCACTATGCAGCTAAACTTTAACATACTCATATAACACCCCCCAATTATTTCAATTCAACCAGTTGGCCAAAAATTGAAGAGCAAAAAAATTTTACTTTTTTTTTCAGGCCTGTTTAAAATTGCAATGGAATTTCTTAGAAAACCTGATATTTCAAAAATTTCTGGCTCTTCTAGATTAGATGGATAGAGCTGGAATTTCTCAATCCACAGAACACACCTAACCATGGATGGTGCTCTCATTCAGGTCTTCCCAGTAGATCACCTTAGAATCATAGAATTCCTGTCATGTCTTTATTTTTTTTAGATTTCAATTTTTTCCATTTTTTTTGATTTTCAATTTTTTCCATTTTTTTGATTTTCAATTTTTTCCATTTTTTTGGATTTCAATTTTTTCCATTTTTNTTTTTTTTTTTTTGGTTTTTAATTTTTTTCTTTTTTTTTTTTTTGGATTTTCAATTTTTTCCTTTTTTTTTTTTTGGATTTTCAATTTTTTCCTTTTTTTTCTTTTTGGATTTTCAATTTTTTTATTTAGAATTCAAAGGATGAAGGAAAGAATTTACCCTCTCTCCTTCCATGGATCTTCTACAGCCATTGAGGTTCTCACTATAATTTTTTTGCCATCAACATCCTCAGCTCTCCCTCTACCCCATCCCAGGGCACCATCAGAGCCCTTCACTCCATATACCCTGTGTGGTGATGCTGACCAGACTGGGAGTGCTGGGACTGCTCCCTAACCTGCCCATCACCCTCCTCAAGCAGCCAAAGGAGCAGAGAAGGTTTGGGGGGGGTGTGAGGGGCGGTGAGAACCTCCAGCTCCACAAAAGCTGGAGGAGCCACCAGCAGCTGTAACCCTGGCAACTGTGGCTCAGGATTTGAATGTAATTATACCTCGAACGTGATCAACACTCCGAGGGGCTCCTTATGTGGAGATCATACTAAACAAGGCTTTGAAATTGCCCTCATCAAATATTGATAGAGGGAGAGGGGTTTTCTTAAAAAAATAAAGGAGAAAAGAGAGAGGAAGGGTGAAGTCTTGGTCTCACCCACAGCCTGTGGGCTAATCAGGTTTATCTCCATGGTACAAGCCCCACCAAGGGCTCTGCCACAGCAAAATTAAAAGTTGGGGGGGTGATAAGAGAAATAAACCCATCAGGTGAGGCAGAGCTATCGATTGGCATTTTGCTTCATGTTTGGCTTGCAGGAACCATCCCAATAAACACCATTTATCTTGCCCAGCCAAGGTGTAATTGCTGCAGGAGGGTGGGGAAAGGGGTGTACCCGAGGGTCCATCAGGGTGGAGGGTTGGGTGGAAGGCAGGGGTCTCCTCCCACCTGGGAGTTTGGAGGTTGAAACCAGAGTTTTCCTCAAGGAGCTCAGGTTGTTTCCAGCATCCGTGGAGCAGGAGCTGGAAGCACCCCTGGGAGTGGTGATGCTGGGATGCTCCAGCACTGGTTTCTCCTTGCTGGTGCTCACCTTCTGCCCTTGGAAGAAGTTCAGTGGGCTCTGGTAGGGTGCAGAGGGCAGGAGCTGGGCTGTGCTGCTCCATCTTCATCTTCTCCTTAAGCCTTGTAGGTGTGAGAGGTGTGTTTCTCAAAAACAGGGTTGGAAGGGACCTTAAAGCCCATCTCATTCCAACCCCACCTCCCACTAGAGCAGTTGCTCACAGCCCCAGCCAGCCTGGCCTTCCAAATGTGCAGGGATGGGGCTTTCAGCACCTCTCTGGGCAACCTGAGCCAGTGTCTCCCCACCCTCCTGGGCAAGCACTTCTTCCTAACATCTCACCTCAATCTCCCCACCTCTAGTTTGGATCCAGATGTGTGTGTAGATGAAAATTTACAGCCTGTCACCGAACAGGAGGGGCACAGGGTTGAGACCCACACTATGTGCCTCGCTCTGTGGTGTCCCTTGCTCTGTGCCAGGGCAAATGTGCAACCATCTATTTGCTGGGCAAACCCGTGGTGCACAAACACTGGAGCCTTCTCAAGCACTGCTGGTGATTTCATGGGCTGCTTGCAAACAGTTGGAAACCTCTGTAATGCCAGTGCTGGGTACTCATTAATTCTGATTTATCCAGGAGAGGGAATAAGGGGGGAGTTGCACCTCTGAAGGGTTTTGACTGGGTGGTTGGGGTTGCTGGTACAACACAGAGGGTGGTTTTATGCAGCACAAGTCAGGCTTTGAAAGCTGTAGGTCTGTGGGACTCCTTGGTGCTGGGAGATGATTGCTGAGCAGTGTGCCAGAGGGAAAGAGCTGCAGGTTGTCTTCCAAAAAGCATTTTACAAATGATTTAAAGAAAACTCCACTAAACCTTATGGCTACTCTGCAGAGCTGCTGTCTGAAGGAGCTTCCTAGCCAAGAAGAGAATGGGTGGGTCCTGTAGAGTAGGTGATGGTGACAACTTGCTGGTGGCTGGACCAATGTTGTCTGGACAACATTTTGCATGTGAAGCCTTTGAGGGCAGGGATGCAGACGGTGGCTGCATTTCTTACCAGGGTAGAAATAAATATCAATCTTCCTTTCCTGCTGAAAATTAACATTAATTCCCCTTTCTGGAGCCTTTGGAAGGGAGGAAGGAAGTTGGGTTCCTAAGCAGCATCCTTGGGAAATGCTCCTGCCATCCACTGATGGTTGTGCAGATCCTTTGGGAGGGAGAGATGCTGCATCGAGGAGCATGAGTAGGAGGAGAGATGTGGACAAACATCCCCCAGGGCGTGTGCAAGGAAGAAATATCCACTGAGGTTAAAAATGATGCTTTGGCTTCTTGGAAAGAGAGATCTGTGAGGTGGCTGGGGGGCAGTGAATCATTCAACAGCTGAATTGTTGGGCTGAGCCAGGCAGGAGTTATCCCAGCAGAGGAGCTGCCTCTCCCAGAGTTCATGCTCTAAAGGTTAATTCTCACTGGCAGCATCTGGAAAGGAACCTGGAGAGCTCAGAGGGAGCTTGACCTACTACAAAGGCCCTTCGTGTTTGTGGGTTTTTTTGCCATTTTAAGAAATGAATAAGAGCAAATTTTAAGGAATTAAAAAAAACCCCAAACCCAACCCCTCCAAGCTTTGCCTCCACAAAGAGAGCTCCGTTCCCAGCACAGACTGAGCTTCCTCCTGCTCCAAGGTGGCAGAATAAAGAGCTCCTGCAGTCTTCTTGGTTTTTTTTCCTAAGAGTTGCATTGTTAAACCCTTCCTTGGGGAAATGCAGGGAGTGTAATTGCTGTGGTCTGGCTCTGCCCGCTGAGCCGCTTGAATTAAGTGGGTGTTTTGGCATCCTGAGCAGAGCCTTGTGGGAAGTGACCTTCGCCTTCCCCTGCAACCTGCCGCTAATTAGGATGGAGAGAACCCTCCTTTGTTTCCAAATACGAGTTTACCTCCGTCTTCCCTTTCTGCCGGGAGCTGCCCAGTGTGACTCGGTGCATAATGAAGGAGGCGACAGCAGATGGTTGTGCTCCAGCAGCAGCAGACACGGCTCTGAGCACCACAAAGCTGAGGGAGAGCCTGGGCTTTGCTCCTCAGCAAAGCCCCTCATTAAGCAGCGTCAGAATTAACATCTGAAATGACACTTTGTTTTAAAAAAAAAAGATTCCACGGCTGCTTTCATTCAATATTTGCAAACTTGGGAGGTCGGGATGAGGAGGTGCTTTAACAGCATCAATGCAAAGGGCATCGCTTTAGTCTGTGGAGACACAGAGGGTTTGGAGCAGGTGTCAGGCTGGTCCATGGCCCCTTAAAGAGTTGGGCTTTGTCTGCTCTCGGGACCATTTACTGAGGTCGTGTCTCCTCTGTAATGGTCTGAGAATTCCTTTGGCTCTGGGCACTGGTAAAAGAGGGATGAGGAATCTCTGCCTTTTGGAAAGTCCCCTTATTTCCAGCCTCAAGTGACAAAGACAATGAAGTTTTCCTCCTCTGCAGGAGAAAGTGGAATATGGGACGCTTAGAGGGTTTAAGACCAATTTGCTGGTAAAGAGGATTAGTTAAACTGTGTCATGTTTCCCTGTGAACGCCCATGTTGAAATGTAATCCAGTTTATCATAATTTGCTTTGGAAATGAGTTCGGTAAACCCAATTAATGTCACTTCAACACTGAACGAGGGCACTCTGTGGGGGTTTGCTAATTTGGAAGGAATCTGCTTTAAATTCACACCTTCAGCCACTGTGTCCAAGCTTTACCTGGAGCTCCTTGGGAGATAGTGGGTAGCACACCTGGTGACAAGCAAACATGCCCATAAGGGACCTGGGAGGTTTGTTTGGGTGTGCCCCTAATTCTTCTGAGACATCTTGGATTGAGGGAATCCATGCAAAGAAACATTGGGCACATGAGTTAGCTGAGGAGCAGGTGAAGATGTGTCCAGACAGGGGACATCTCTGCAGTGCCAAAACACATCTTCAGGCAGAGCTGCTGCTACTGCAAACCACATTGCAGCTTGGATAGTAGGCCACCCCTTGGAGACCTGTGGTCCACCCTGCAGGGACCTCAGGACAGCTCAACCTCAGCACCATCCTGCAGCGGGGCGTTGCTCAGCTTTACAGGGTCTTAGGAAGCTGGTTCTGCTGCTGTGGTGGCCACAGGCTGACATCTGGCAGAGCTGTCTGCATGGAGGAGAACAGATGCTCAGATGGTGTCCACATGGAGCTGGCTCAAAGCTGACAACCACAGGAGTGCCTGCGCTGCTCTGGAGCAGAGCCAGCTCTGCAGGAGCCACCTCAGCTGATTCTTACCTGCTTGGGCAGCCACCAGCCTGGGTAATGTCCTCACGGCAGATGGAGAGGTGACCATGCTCCAACCTACACCGGGTGCTCCCATTGTTCTGTGCTCAGTAAGTTGCACCCAGGGAGTGAAGGCTGGTGCAGGCACCTTAGAATCATAGAATTGTCAGGGTTGGAAGGGACCTTCAAGATCATCTAGTCCCCAACCCCCCTGCCATGGGCAGGGACACCTCCCACTAGAGCAGTTGCTCACAGCCCCAGCCAGCCTGGCCTTCCAAATGTCCAGGGATGGGGCTTCCAGCACCTCTCTGGGCAACCTGTGCCAGTGTCTCCCCACCCTCCTGGGCAAGAACTTCTTCCTAAGGTCTCATCTCAATCTCCCCACCTCTAGTTTTGACCCATTCCCCCCAGTCCTACCACTACCTGACAGCCTCAAAAGTCCCTCCTTGGCACCTTCCACTTGTGCCACGTGAGCATCATCCATCAGGAGCTTTCTGGGGTAGGGTGTGGACCTGTCTACCTGCCACCTCCTCTGCTCATCACCAGATTTCCTCGTGTCCCCAGACACCACAGAGAGATATTGAAGCTTGGAGAGAAGCGCCGAGTTGGCAACTTTTAATATTGCTGAGACATAATCAGCTTTTGCTTCCACAGCAATTAGCATGTTATTACCCATAATGTTTTGCATGGCAATTTTGTTGTAAACATTTGTACTAATTCGCCATAACCTAATTATTTTTATGACATGTAATTATGAAATATTTTTGGAGGAGGGATGGCTTCGTTTTCTATTTATATCGTGATTTCCTGGAAGTGTCAGATATTTTTAGCATCTCCCCCCCTTTCCCCAATTAGGGTTTTCTATTTACTGCCTTGACTTTCCTGGAAAGAGCAGTAGCTGGGGCCATGTTCTTGTGGAGATATGTGATGGATTCCAGGAGACACTAATTGAGCTGTAATTTGTGGTAGAGTGACACTCAAATGGAGGGAGATAACAGGTGGTTTTCTTGGCTGCTCAGTGGGTGGATGTGATGACTCCCAGTTTACAGCATCTGCTGTAATGTCCCCTTCCTAAGTATTTAAAGGAAGAGTGATGTGGTGGAGCTGTTAGGACCATGCCTGTCAGGAATGTAATCATTCAATCAGGTCCTTTCAGGACCTCTTGAGGAATATGTTGGGTTTTGACATCAATAATCTATTGCTCAGACCTTGACATCCCTGGAATGGAGCAACCAAGAGACTCCTCTGTCTTCTGGCTTGGTGGGATCATGTCATTGTGCTAAGATGATGGGGGTGCAGGGTACCAGTAGGTGGGGAGGGATGCCTCAAGAGTGAGGAGAAATATCTGGGCTCTGGTTCATCCTCCAAAGAATGATCCTGAACTTAAGCTCCAGAAGCAAACCCAGATTTAGTGCCTGAAGGACTCAGCCTTTAGGGAACGTTGCAGGATGATGGGAGAGGGGGGTTTTGAATCCCTGCAGCCGGGGAAGGGAATTTAATTTATCTTCCCTTCTCCCTGCACATATTCTGCTCTCTTGGGTACTGCAGGGAGCTGCTCACCCTGCTCCAAAAGGTTGCAGCAGCAATTGGGAGTGTGTGTGTTGTGTGCTCAGCCAACATTTAATGGCAAGAGGCCTTAATCTCATTCATGGAGGCATCGCAGAGAAAACGTTCAGAATTCAGCCTTAATCTTAACAAGTATGAAATTGGCAGGCTGAAAGGCTTGTATATCTTGCCTGATCTCCAGACTGGAGAGGTCTCCAAACGGAGCCATGTGGAGCATATTGACATCTGAGAAGAATTTCTAAAAAAAAAAAAAAGCATTTTTAGATGATTGTATGTCATATAAATGAGATTTATTTCAATGCCTGTCATGCTAGTTGAAGCAGTAAGAAATTCAGCAATTGCCGACCCTATTGTCTGCATGTTTAAGGCTGAGCTATGTTTTTACTATATTACTTTTAGGTAAAAATGGGGAAAGGATTGACTATATTATATCTCCTGGTTGGTGTATGTGGGGCTGTGCAGTGTGAGTGTTGCAGGCAGGCTGCTCTCTCAGAAGATTATCTGTTAATTGTGTGTTACTGATGAGGACTGTGGAAATTAGGTTAAAAAAACCCCTCCCTGCCTTTCAAAAATCATTCTCAAGGGTGGATATTAGTGTGAAGTTATATTATAGGAAGTCTCCAAGTAATCAGAGGTGCAGATCTGAAATAATACGGTGATTTCTGTGGCCACAGGGCCTGAGAATTGAAGGGAGCAAATTTTAGCAGCTCTTTCCACCCCTTGAATACCAACAGCCTCCCCCAAAGCCCCTCAAAAGTGACTTGTCCAGCAGCCCTTAAACAAGTTGTTTAGTTTATTGGGTTATTCATTCTCTGTGAGAAGGTGACTTGCAAAGTTTCCATCTCCAAACCCCAGTGTTATCCTTGATCTTCCTGCAGAAGTAATGAACTGAGATTGTGTAAAGATTATCTTACAAAATACCTTGAAAATTAAGTGAACCCTGCGCCGAGTTGTGATCCAGCTAATACTGCTGCTGAGGTCTCCCTTAGCAGAAGCTGAATATTTGATGCTGTGATTTTTATTATTATTTTTTTTTAGGGATTATGCATCAGCAAGGTTATTCTGTACATCAACAAACAGTTTAAAAAAAGTGTCAAAACTTGATATCATGGGTGATGCCTATCAACTGAACTCCCTTAAAGGCACCACCACGAAGTGTATTTTGAGGATAAATCAAGGATATCTAGGAAAATAACCCCAAACTTGGGTTTTCTGCATAGGATCTATAGGGAATTAGCAGGACAAGTGCAGTTGCAATTATGAAAATGAATCAGTCTTGTTATTTTAATATATATGGGGAGTTATCTTGCAACTGGGTGGGAGCAAGCAAGAATATTTCTGTATTTCTAAGGTATCTGGTAAAAACCAGACTTTTGGGGCTAATCTAATAGTGTGGAGGTCAGGAAATTGGAACTGGCAGCTCATTGCACTGGAGGAGTTTCCTACCTTATGACTGGAAATAACACAGTCAAGAGGTCTCTGATCTCCTTTGATACCCTAGGAGATATCTATCAAGGTTGTGTTAGTGCTGCCTTTGTTTTTCCCAGGGATGGGTAAAATGAAAAGCAAAGAGAGACAAAGACCAAGGGTCATCTCTTCTGTATCAAGAATCTTATGAAAAATCCATCCCTTATCACTGCTGGAGGTCTTATGAATGCTGAGTTAATTGTAGGACCACATCAGCTACATCCTATTTGTGAGAGGAGCCAGATTAGCAGCAGCTACTCATAAAAACATCCCCAAATAATCCACCTGATTCCCAGAGAGGTGCTGGAAGCCCCATCCCTGGACATTTTGCAGGCCAGGCTGGCTGGGGCTGTGAGCAACTGCTCTAGTGGGAGGTGTCCCTGCCCATGGCAGGGGGGTTGGAACGAGATGATCTTGGAGGTCCCTTCCAACCCTGATGATTCTATTCAACTTTGGTGGCAGAGCACGTTCACCTCTGCCTCTGGTGTCACCTGCTGTGCTCTATGTCTTGTATAGATGTGAAAATAATACTTTATTAACATATATTGTTAATATATGGCACAGGGAGGTGAGCTGGGCAGCCTGCAACGGGGGATCTTAAAGCATCTATCTTGTCAAGACAGGTTTAAAAATGATTTTTAAAGGTCATGCAAGTATCAGAGGGTTTGTCTGTGGTGTCACCAGCAGGATGGTGAAGGGAACCACGTGCAGAGCTGGCAGGTACCTGAACACCCCAAAGCCAACCTTGTATGAGCTCATCCAGCCCATTAATATTTTTTATTTGCCTGAAATGTGCCTGTGGGGTTTGTGGAGCCAGGATGCTGAGGGAGCACTGCAGGAGCCAACAGATGGGCTCGTGTGTACGTGGGGAGGTGGCTGGGACATAAGTGTTCAGAAATTTATGGTGGCCATAAAGACCCGTGGAAATGATTGATTCTGCTCGTTGCTCAGCCCCATAATGACAAGTTTTAGACTAAAACAGTAACTGATAGCTTCTGAGCTGGGAATTAAACTGCTCCTTCCATGATGTCATCATGATGTCATGCTTTATTGCCCATCATTTCAAAATCTATGAACATTGACACCATGCTGGGGGTCATGTGCGGTGTCAGCTCTTCTCTCTGATGACAGAGCTCCTCTAATTGTGATTTAAAGTGTTTTCCTGTCCTGATGGGGGAAGTTATGGCTTTCCTGGGGCAGATTTTTCTTGCTGTCACTGCAGTGGAAGGAACTTTGGAGGACAATGAGTGTTTCTCAGATCCTGTGTATCCAGGAAAAATATGGGGTTTGTGGCCTGGAGGTCACCACTGGGGTGAGAATGATTGTTAGGGTATGAAAGGGTGACTGATGCATCTAATCCTTGTGTTCTTTGCCCCCTCTCCCACAAAAGAGTATTGAACTGATATTAAGGATAAATAAGGAGAGGAAATATGGGCCAAGACTCATGCGTGGCCAGGCTGGTTGGTGGATCTTCATGGTTCTCCTTGGAACATAGCTCTTGCTCAAGTGAGGATCCATAAATAAGACCCCAGGTTATAAGTGATGTACCTCTAGGAAGATGGTTTTTCCTCCTGTCCCAGGGAAGGGTCTTGCCTCTTCCAACAAAGGATGGGGAAAGTGAAGACCCCTGGCTTTTGGACCTAAGACAAGGTGATGCCAAGGGCAGGTGGAACACAGACAGTGAAGCCTGGCCTGGGTTTAAGGTGCTGGGATTTAGGGAATGATTCAGGGTGATATATGGTCACTATGGTGATAAATGTGGGTTTTTTCACAAGGATGGAGGGGTGGCTGGATGAAGGGGGCTGTAATCCTGTGTTCCCAAGGACTAGGAGAGCACCCCAGACCCCTCCATCAGCCCCCTCCCCACTTGGCTGAGCCGTATCTGATTTTCCCTGAACAGAAGGGTTTGCACAGGAGCAAAGTCTGTCATTTTTATTTTATTTCTGCAAAGCCTGTGGCAGCAGATTGCAGCATTTTCTGTCAGCTCATTAATTACCAGGGCATTAACTTCTGAGGCTGGAAATACCAAGGTTGCTTCTCAGATGTAATAAATAACTTATTGGGTAGTTCTGGATGGGTGGAGATGGCTCCAAATCTGCCACGTTTACCTGGAGCTCTTCTGTGATGGGCTCAGAGCAACCCTAATGGAAGACCCAACCCTAATGGAAGACCCAACCCTAATGGAAGACCCAACCCTAATGGAAGACCCAACCCTAATGGAAGACCCAACACAACTCATGCAGGATGGAAGAGTAAAGACTAAGCGAGGGCTCTGTGGTCCTGGTAGGAAGGTTAAGCTGGGTCTAAACCTGCTGCTGGCATCTAGGACCAGCTCTCCAAGAGTAAAGTGATTTTATTTTCATATTGTTGCAGATGTATTGTCCCCAAACTGCCCCAGGAAACCTTAAGTTGACAGCAAAATTCTTGCTGATGTGAGACGAGTCTCTTTGAGTGGCAGCTAGTGCACAAGGAGCTTTTTAGATATTTAATTTTCCCCCTTTTTTTAGCTATTTAATTTTTTCTTTTTTTTTAGATATTTAATTATTTCTCTTTTTTTTAGATATTTAATTTTTTTAGATATTTAATTATTTCTCTTTTTTTTAGATCTTTAATTATTTTTTAGCTATTTAATTTTTTCTTTTTTTTTAGATATTTAATTATTTCTCTTTTTTTTAGATATTTAATTTTTTTTTTTTTAGATTTCATATTATGGCAGATACCTTGTCCCCAAACTGCCCCAGGAAGCCTTAAGTCGACAACAAAATCCTTACTGATGTTGTGAGCTGAGTCTCTTTGAGTGCAGGAGGAGGACACCAAACCAAAGCCACGGTGGCAGCAGCAGTGCCAGTGTATTTTTAATTTTTTCAGTACTTTTCCCAAGTGCCCCCCTGGCTCAGCCCGACAGCACCAGGGAGGAAATTCCTCCCCAGCACTGGCAGGTGAAGTTTGATTGCCCTTGGAGTGTTTTATTGGCTGCAGATGTTGTTAATGCTCATGAAATGACCCAGCCTCTTAAAACGCCTGTTCCACGGCAGTGTGTCCCTGGCTTCCTGGGGCGCTGCGTTCCAGGAGTGGCCCTGCTGGGTCGAGTCGTATTTTTCTTTTAGTTCTCTCCCATCTCCAGCCTTTCTGGGTCACCCGGCACCCCCCGTTTGCTTTTACATTAAGGAGCAGGCGCAGGTGAAGCGGCAAACTGGGTTTGATGGCAAATTTTGGTCGTTCATGGGGTTTGTTTTTTGATATACCAGCGTGCACGTGCATACAGTGTGTTTATAAATAGATTAATAATACTATATAATATAACAATATAATACATTAATAACATGATATAAATA
>VYZX01019932.1:357008-424097 GCA_013401335.1 Brachypteracias leptosomus | reverse complement strand
ATATAATAAATAATATAATGAATAACTATAAGTAGATATATAATAAATAATATAATGAATAACTATAAGTAGATACATAATAAATAATATAATGAATGACTATTGTAAGTAGATATATAATAAATACTATAATGAATGACTATTGTAAGTAGATAATATAATAATAGTTTTGTGACTATATGTAGCTGTGTGCATATAGGTGCATCTCTATATGCACACACATTTATTTTAAGTATTTTATTGGGTGGTTTGGGTGCTGGAGGGATCCTCACCCCCCCTCTATGTGCCTGTGAGGGATGCTCAGAGTAATGAGGGAAGAAAAATGTTGTCAGCAGACGTCAGACACAACGAGGCCCGTGCTCCTAGACGAGCCTTTTTAGCTAATTAGCTTAGTGAAAAAAAATAGATCTATTTCTCTTCTCCAACCCTCTGCCATCCATCCAGCTGATAGAGTCACGAGTATATTGTGTGGGGTCTGCGATGCATCATCTCCCCCCAGTACTTACCTTGTTCTCCCAGCCCAGGCTCTCCATCTCCCTGTCCACAGTTGCTCCCAGGTTGCTCCGTGTGACAGTGATTCTAATATAATCATCTCCCCCTCTTCTGGTGTCCCTTTGGTGTCCCACATATCAGCCTCTCTCCATGCTTGAGTTCCTTGCAAGCATCCAGAAACAGAGACTCCTGCGGCTCTGGGTGACCTTCTCGCCTTGCTTGGGGTAGGATCTGGTCTCCAGCATCAGCTCTGGAGCTGATGGGTGAAGGATGGGGCTTTGGGGGAATAAGGAAAACTGCTTTGTCTTCAGGGTAACTCAACCCTCACATCTTGGTCAGGATAACTCAACCCTCAAATGTTGGTCACTACTTGGAATTGAGGAGGAACATCTCTTCCAGAGAGACATCTAAGCCTCATGGATCCACACAGCAACAATTTTCACCTAAATTCTGGGTTTGGATGTTTCAACCCTCAAATTTTGGCAGTTGGATTGCAGGTAGCAAGGTTAAAGGATCACCAGTATCAGAAATTTTGTGTAGGAACGAATGAACCAGGGACAAGTTTCTTTTTAACCACATTCTTAAGAAGTTTGGTCAATTTAATTTCCTAAGGTTCTCACCTTAAGGCTGTTTTTTCACACCCTAAATTATTATTGTGGATATCACCTGAATGCTCCATTTCTGGCACTGTATATATATATATTTTTATATTTTTATTTTTTTTTTCCTACAGATTGGTGACCTGTCCATATCTAGAGTTACTGTTCTCTTATTCTCTACATTTCCTGCAAATACTCTCAGTCATTTTCCAATATGTCATGAAAATCCCTGATGATTAACAGTGAATTTCTGTGGTCCATCCCCTTCTTCACCTACCTTTCTACTGTGCCTCTTGTTTTAATAACAGAAATTGAAGTGTTGGGCAACACTTGTTTAAAAACAGAACCGAAAAAACCCCAAGAAAATCTTGGAGCAGAATGTCTTTGAGGTTTGTAAATATTTACTCTTCAAGTAAAAAAATATCAGGTTGTTGTGATAGGAAAAAACAGGTAATTCAAATGTAAAGTGACAGCCCCCACGTAGGGAGCCTGGAGAAATGTCAGTAGGTCAGGACCAGCAGTTGTATGGGCTCCTCCATCATTGGAATTCATGAGGATACCTCCTCCCCTCCACTGTAGTTTAAAAAAAAGACATATTAGTGTTTCTGTCTTCTTGGTTTATCATCCCAAAACCAGCCTTGCACCTCCAGCTCCTCCTGTGTCCACTTGCTGCATGAGGTTCCTCTCTCTGATGCCCCATTGCAGATGCTCCACCTTCCCCAACCTGCCCAGTGCCAGTGATACCTCACTTCTTGTCTATTAAAAATAAAACCCCTCCCAAACCTTCATTATTTTCATGGAACACCTTTGAGAGATGCTCAGCAGCGTGCTGGGTTGTGAGGAGTGGACGAGAGAAGCTTAATAAAGTGGAGATGTTGGGCAGCACGTAGTTAGCAACTGATTGACCTGCCCTCATTAGTGGGAGCTCTGTGCTTGGCCCCAAAGGGTGGTGGTAGCTCAGGGCAGTGCATGTGAACATCCACCAGCAGCTTCTGGGGGTGTGGATGAAAGGGGGAGACCTTGAGGATGTTTTTCTGGAAGGAAAAAAATGTTCTGTAGCATCTGCTTTTGACTGGCCTTCAGAGGGTTTTATAAACAGAGTGAGGCATGGAGAATGTTGTGCCAAGAAGGACAATAAATAATAATAAATATATTTATAAATAAATATATAATTAATATATTTATAAGTAAATATATAAATAAATTGCCTTCTGGGAAGATGCAGTGTGAAATCCCACCTCAAGACTCTGATCTCCCACTTGCTCCCAGCACTGCTTCTCCATCCACGGTGGTCCCAGAACACCTTCCCTGGGTCCTGCTGAGGGTCAAAGCAGCTGATGGGGTTTGCTGGGGCTCTCTAAACCTTGGTGTGTCTCCTTGGGTGCAGATGACCAGAGTTCTTGTGTAGGGAGGTTGGACAAGATGACCTCTAGAGGTTCCTCTAGCCTGAAACATTCTATGATTCTATTCTATGATTCTTGATGACCCTGCAGGTCTTTTCCAACCTAGGGGACTCTGTGATTAAGGGTTTCTGAGTGACTCCTCCTGACTAGACCTTCTGGAAGCACCATGAGGGAAGGTGTGTTGTCTACCTAGAAAGTCTTCTGGGACTTGGCTTTCCAGCAGCTTTGCTTTCCTGCAGAGGAGGGAGGCTGCTGTAGCATCCTTGTGTCAGGGTTGAAAGCTGGCGGGGTGGGCATAGAAAGTTTTTTTCCAAAAAGTAAATGAAATAAATAAAATAAAGGCATGGGAAAGGAGCTGAAGACATGACAAGGTAGCTTCTCCTCTGCTTTGTATTCTCACCCAGGAATCCTCTGCTCTGCTCTGCATTAATCTCTGGTTTACTGTGCTCAGACACCAAATCCTCCAAGGAAGCCCGTGTGAAGATGTTCATGGAGGTCACTTCACCCTGGCTCTTCAGGGCATGGTGCAGTTTTGGTGAGCAATAATTCATTACTACTGAGGCACCTTGATTTCCCCATCAGAGCAGATGTGCCACGTTTGGACAGAAGGGAGGGGAGGTGGGAGCTGCTCTGAGCAACCACTCCTGCAACCAGAGCAGCCGTGATGAAAGGGCTCCAGCAAGGAGCTGGGCAAGTGATAGGACAAGGGGCAATGGGTGTGAGCTGGAGCAGAGGAGGTTCCACATCAATAGGAGAAAAAACTTCTTCATGGTGAGGGTGACAGACACTGGCCCAGGCTGCCCAGGCAGGTTGTGGAGTCTCCTTCTCTGGAGATGTTTAAAGCCCACCTGGATGTGTTCCTGTGTGACTGATCTGGGTGATCCTGCTCTGGTGGGAGGGTTGGACTAGATGATCTTTGAGGTCCCTTCCAACCCCTGACACTCTGTGGTTGTGTGTGATGGCCATTACCAAGCTGCATCATTTTCTCTCCACCATTCCTCAGAGTTGCTGTCTGGCAGGAATTAATGGATCTACAGAAGGATGCTGTGGCTGAAGCACCCAGGTCAGGTACCAGCAGCTCTGGAGGTGACCGGGTTTGCTCCACCAGCTGTTTGAACCTCCTGCCTGCTTCCCAGCCTCATGCAATCAGAATTTCACAGAGCACATCCCTGTGCTTCGAGCTGTGACTCTTCTCATTTCCAGGCCCCACTATTAGGTCCTGTGGGCGTGCTCCACCTGATGAAAATGGCCACCTAAAGGTGCCCTAGATAATTAAGCTGGAATCATTGCAGTGGAGAGTCCGTGCCTCACCACGGCTGCTCTGCCTCCCCGGCCCCAGCTCAGGTTTGTGCAGCAGATTTCTTTGCATCTCATTTTTCTGCCTGGATTGGGGAGAGCAGGGGAATTTTTATCCTCTCCCATGCAGTTAATTAGGAAGCACTCCAGTTGGTGCCGTGTGGTGGGGAAGGTACCCAGGCTGTTCAGCAGAGAACAGACCTTGCAGGGAAAGGAAGAGATCCTGATGGAGCTCCCTAATTTGGGATGAGCTCAGCTTCACCAGCCAACAGACTCTAACCTTTAAATCTCACGATTGCAGCACGAGGGAATGGGGAAAAAAAAGAGAATACTCATCTAAGAGTGGAGAAGTTGATCTGTCCTTGGCCTGGGATGTGTGTGTTGGTTCAAGGAGTTGGAGCAGGACGTGGCTGATGAAGGACACTGGGAAACAAATTGCTTAGCAACTCTGAGTGGTCTTCACAGGAGAGCTCAACAGCAGCTCTTGGTGGTAGCTGTTGTTTAAACAGAATACCAGACAACAAGTGGCTTTTGGGATTAGATGAGCTCTGTGATGAGCTCTGGAGAAGCTCCTACACTTGGGGAGGTGCCTCCAGCCTAAGTGTGCAGCACCACAACATCCCAGTGTGCTCCTTATTCTGCATTTTCTCCCCAGCAGCTGCTGGGACTTCATGAATGGGGAACGGAGGCAGCCAGACTGGGGAGGATAATCTATTTATGTGTGATTGACACTGGGAAAACATTAGTGAACCCTCGTGGTGGGGTGGCAGCTCATTGAGATGCTGGGCCACGCCGTGCTGGGTTGCTATTCATCCTCTGAAAAAGGCACCACCTGGCAGGAGCATTCACCTCAACCTCTCGGTGACAGCAAGAGGTGGCCACCAGCTCCTGGTCACCACAGGGGGCATGTCACTGGAAATGACAAACTGGGGGGGGAAGGAGCAGGGAGTAGGGAGAGGGGGGGTTGCCTGGGGATGGGCTGCCTGGGAGATGGGGTGATGTGACAAGGAGCAGCCTGCAAGCTGGACAGTTTGGGACATAAGTGGTTCATCTGGACCAGAGCATCATCAGCAGATGCCTTGTGGAGAAAGCACATGGGTCAGGCTCCTCTTGCCATCCATCCCCCTTGTGCCCAGCATCTGTGGTCTTTGGAAAAGGGGTGTTAGAAGGAATGTCTCTGCCTTGTCCCTATAATCTCTGGGGTTTTTTATGTTGTATTTGGGGTTTTTTTTATTATGTCCTGTCCCTGAGTCTGCTTAATCCCTTTTGCTGCCCCCATGTTTTAATGCTGATTTAACCACATCTCAGCTGAGTTTGTTGTTCTACTGTCATGTCTGTACAAGAGTGGAAGAGCCTTTCTCCTCCAGAGAAGGAGACTGGGTGTAGCAAGACCTTCTTCATCATCCCAGTGTTACCTGCATCTTCATGAACTTCAGCTGAAGCTGTTTTTGCCATAGCCTGAGAGCTGCTCTCTGTGGTGCTTTGGGAAGTGGCCACGTGAACATCTTCTCTCTGTCTTGCTCCATTCCCACCTCTTGGCAGGCTTAGGGAAGAGCTCTTGGAAGTAAGATGTTGTGTAGGAGGGGTGAGTGTTCCTGCCGACCCCACTTGTGAGCTTTGCTCCTGCCTAATTTAAGGGTCACCTTCTGACTGTCTGTGACTTACTCCCACACAGGATTCAGTGATAGGATGTCACCTAATTCAGTGATAGGACGTCACCTAATTCAGTGATAGGACATCCAAGCAGAGGGATGAGGGATGGTGTCTGCCAGTGGGCTGTAGTTAATCTGTGTTGACTTGATGTGTAGGCTCCGAGTGGATCACCCTCCTCTGGGGAATCACTCCTTCACAGTCATTAACCTTTATTTGCTTTGCTTTATTTACTCAGGTAGAGAATTAGGTCAGATTGAAGTGACTGAACAATGGCCACTTGAATCTGGAGTGACCATGGCACACAGAGGTTAATGCAGCTTAACCCAATCCCTTTAAAGAGGATGGATTTCCATGGCTGTCCTTGCAGGGGTCTGTCCCTTGGTGGGCAGTGCTTGGAGAGAGGAGCCCAGTCCTGCTGCTCCAGCACTTCACCACAGCCTCCCTCTTTGTCCTGCTGCCCCTTGGATGATAAGCCTGGTTGTTGGCAGTGTGAATATCTGTTTATATGCTGATTTAGAGCTCTAGCTGAAGGAAAATGAGTTATACTAATTGCTGTAGTTAGGTGGCTTTTAGTCTGTATGGTTTTTACAGCTCTCACCACACACAGGGCAGAAGAACAAGATTCCAAAGAGGGGCAGAGATAGCTAGTGGAGCAATAAATCTCCTGCTCATTGACAGGTGCTGGAAGGTTGTACTAACACTGTAATTTTTTCAGTCTTTGGCTGAGTAGTAATAAAGGATCAGAAAAGGAACCCCAGCACATGCTCCTCTGGGACCTGGAGATGGTTCAGGTGTGGCAGCTCTGACCCTGGCCCATTAGTTACAGCTAAAGCAGAGTTTTGTCTGGGTTGTTGTCTTGCTTGGGGATGGATGGAGCTTCTGTGTGGTTGCTGGTCCTCTTCTGCATCATTAACTGTGTGTAAAACCTCTGTGGCTTGCCAGACTCTGTGCTTGAGTCCAATGGATGTACCCCCACCTCTCTCTCCCAAGCCATCATATGTCTAAGGAGCACAAGATGTTAACACACTCCAGCAAAGCTGGATGAAGAACTCCTCCAGATGTAGATCCCACTTGGGATCCTTCCAGAACCTGCAGCAAACAAAGTTTCAGCATCAAAATGCTGGAGAAATCAAAGGGGTTTAGTGTCCCGATGCCTCCCCAGGCAGCAGGACTTAATCTGCAACCATTGCCTTGAAATGAGGAGCTTCCATCCTTACAACTCTAACCATCTGACACTGTTCAAAGCCCCGTTGCTCCTTTGCAAAGCCAGGTGTGATCAGAGGTGGGTCAGTCAGGACCAGTCTGATGTCAGTAACTATCCCAGTGCTTAACATTGTGGTAGGACTCTAATATTAATTAATTGTGCTGGGGCTGAGAGGAGGAGTTTGTGCTGTGATTTTGGAGAAGCTGGGGCTGGCATCATGCCTTTGATGCAGTTTGGCCACCCTGAGCCCAGCCCAGCCTGGAGAGATGCTCTGGTTAGAGGGAGCAGGTCTGGGTGGTGGCTTTTGTCCTTGAAGCTCATCACTTGTCTCCCCTGTGAGGAGAGGTGACTTTAATCCCCACAGCCTCTAAGCAAGGAGGAAAGAAAGGGGAAGAAACTGGAGCTGCTGTGGGAGATCAGAGGGAAATCTCAGTCACCCCCCCGATGTACAAAACACAAACTTCCCTGGAAGTCAGTGCTTGATGTGGAAGGAAAAGGGGAATCATAATAGATATTACCCTAATGAACAAACAAATGCTTTAGAAGACAGACTCCTCAATGCAACGGGTTATTTTTAACTTAGCAGCAATTTGCATGCTAGCTGATTTGCATACATTAAATACATCTCCCCCTTCTGCATCCAGCTCCCCCTCCCCTTCAGTACAACATCTCATTATAGGACTGCTGGGACTGAGGAGCCAGTGGCTCTGGAGGGGATATTAATTTGCCCAACACATGCTGTGTAGGTTTTTTATCACTTGCTGCACATTGGACCCAGTGTCTTTGAAGTCGCTGGTGCCTCCAAGGGCCTTCAGCTTGAGGTGGCTGGGATGGAAAAGAAAGAAAAGGGAAAGAGGAGGGGGCTGCCTGGAGGAGAAATGATGGGGATAAAGGAGATTGTTTGGCTCAGGTTTGCTTGACAGGGAGGAAAATGAGAAATGCAGAAATCTCTCCCCTCTGCCAGAGCCTGGGCATCTTGGGTGGGTGGTTGTTTTGCTTCTTGTTTGAGGTGAAATATGGCATCTTCCTGACGTGCTCGTGGGGAGGAGTTGGCCAGGGAGAGCCTGAAGAGGAGGCAATAGGGTGGAGGAACAATTGGTCTTACTGGGCTCTGCAGCAGCTTTGGGGTGGGGGTTGTCTGGCTGCCTCCACATCCATCTTCAAGTATGCACATACTTGAAGATGGATGTGGGGGTTTGTGTGTAGCAGGTGGTAGGACACCCCATCATGGTTTAGAGTGTGGAGATGCTCGTGGGGACATGGGAGGTGGCAGATCTCTGCTGCTATGGGAGCCACTGCCCTCCCGTGCCTCAGTTTCCCCAGGTGGGAGATGGATTCACGATGCTGACTCTGCTCTTCGAGAGCTCTGGGCTCTGCTCAGAGGATGTGCTGATGGAGAGGCGGAGGGAATTGTTCTCCATGACCTGGATGGTGGCCTGGGAGATGCCTTGGTGACAACACAAAGAGGCATTGTGACATCCCTCTGTCTTTGATGGACAAGAGAAGTCATTTTGCAGCCCTAAGATCAACTCGTAGGTTTTTCTTAATGCTGCTGACACTGTGGAAAAAAAGCTTTTTGCTGTTGTACAGTGGAGCCCGGGGAGGGGGTTTCCACAGTTCCAACTACTGACCAAAAAAACCCTGGAAATGTTTTGAGGCAGGAATGAAAAAGAAAATGTCTTTCAATTAGTTCAGCATTTTTCAGCCAGTTCTGGTTGCAATCAAGAACATTGTACTGAGCTCAAGTGTTTCTTTGAAAGAGCCTTAAAGAAATAAAAAAGAAATCATCTAGGGAAATGAATGGGGGAAGTGACCCAAGCCTAATCTAGACTGATAGACTGTAGGACACAGATCTACACCAAGTAACAGGGTCCCTTCACTCTTCCTATGGAACTTTAGGCTTGGCCAAAACTCCTGTCATGTGGCAATTCAGGAATAAATGTCAGCAGCTCCTCCATGCCAAGAACATTTGGATGTCAGCAGAAAGAAGAAATGTTTCTGATAAAGTGATGCAAATGGAATGCTGGGATCAGCTCATGGGTAGCTCTGATCTCATGCAGCTTCCATGCTTTGATGGTCACAGAGCAAAGGGTCTGGACAACCTACCCCAACCTCCTAGAGAAACCTTTAATGCAGGAGCTTCTTGTGTCCCACTTGAATACCAGCAAAGGGGCACGAAGAGCATGGCATGAAGGTTTTTTTAATTAGAGGGGATGTGAAAACCCATGCCCTGATGGAGCAGGCTTTGTGCTCTGTGCACTTGGAGCCCAACAAAAGAGCTCCCACCTTTCCGTGGCTGAAGGGGTGGGTGAAAAAGGCATTTAAAAGTGAAATATCCCCCCCCAGACTGATCATGGCTGGCCAGGAATTGGAAAAAAATCACGATACTTGCTGGAGGGTGATCAAGTTTGTTATAGCTGGGAACTGGGGGAACACCACAGGTCGTTTCTTGGTGCTTTGGACCAGAGGCAAGTGTCAAAGTGAGGAGAGGTGCCCGGAGTTGTGCAGGCAGCTGTTCCCACCCCTGGCCATGCACTGGGTGTGATGGAGAGGACTGTGCTGTATGCAGGGTTGGAGAGGCTTGGTCAGAGGTGCTCCTCTATTGGGTATGTTATAGAATCATAGAATGGTCAGGGTTGGAAGGGACCTCAAACATCGTATCGTTCCAACCCCCCTGCCATGGCAGGGACACCTCCCACTAGAGCAGTTGCTCACAGCCCCAGCCAGCCTGGCCTTCCAAATGTCCAGGGCTGGGGCTTCCAGCACCTCTCTGGGCAACCTGGGCCAGTGTCTCCCCACCTTCCTGGGCAAGAACTTCTTCCTAACATCTCATCTGAATCTCCCCACCTCTAGTTTTGAGCCATTCCCCCACTCCTACCACTACCCAACATCCTAAAAAGTCCCTCCCCAGCTTTCTTGTAGCCCCTTCAGATCCTGGAAGGCCACCAGAAGGTCCCCTCAGAGCCTTCTCTTCTCCAGCCTGACCAACCCCAACTCTCTCAGTCTGTCCTTATGATGGACTCTGAGCCATCTACCTGGTCCAAGAAGTGTCTCATTGCTGGGTAGCTCTGTGGATGCCTGTGCAAGTGGGAGCTCACCTCCAACCCTCAGACATCCCAGGGAGCAGCATGAGCTCACTCACCTCTTGGTTAGAGGCATCCTGCCCTCTTCTGAGCTTTCCAGAGGGATCATCATGAGTGTGTCCATCCAGGATATGATGAGAGGTGCCGAGTGAAGCATCTGGCCCCGCTCCCTCCTGGCTGGCCCCGCCGGCAGGGTTGTTTCCACAGCCAGAGAACAATACCTCTCCTTCCATCCAAGAAACATTTATTACATGATAGGTTTCAGATGTCTCTTCGGGGAGGAGGGGGAAGGAGAAATGGATCTCTCTTTTTACATGATCCGCCCCGTAATGGATTAATTATCCCCTCGCTGACGGGGCTGGGGGGGGGGAAGTTCAGAGCCAGGGTTGCCTTCCAAGTGGAGCAGACGTGGATATTTCCAGCCTGCTTTGCACGAAATAAAAGTGGTAATTAATTAATTGCTTTCATTATCATGCCCTCCCTCTCCTGCTTTCCCTTTTCCCCCTCTGATTGCATGGAAGGTAAGGAGTTTAGGGGGTTATTGTGCTGCTGTTTCCTCAGCCCTTGTCCATCTCCTTGTTGCTTCCATACCTCTGCCTCTAAAGCCCTCAGAGGTCAGGAGCATTTCTTGGTTTCCCCTCTGTGTGCCCTGAAGGAAATGGTCTGTGCTGGTATAAATGGGCACTGATGGACTTTGCCAGCTGAGCATTTCACCAGGCTCCTGGAACCTCCCTTCCATCCATCAGATGGTCCAGAGAGGAGAACTGTCCCCCTGGGCACCTTCCTCTTCAGCTGGGGAAGAAGGCAGGGGATTAATGCTGACAACAGCAAACACTCCCCAGGTAGAATCCAGAGGCTCCAGAGCCCACGGGGGAAATGCTGTTGGGATGTCATTTCCTCATCCTTTCTCGTTTTTTATTTCCACCCAGCCAAGCTGCAACTCGAGCAAGGAATATAAATCCTGCTGTCCCTTGACTCCATCTGCTCGTGGAGCTACAGGGATATAAAGCATGGAGCTGGAGGAGCCAGTCCATTAAGGAGTGTTCTGTGGAGCAGGCTGAGCTAGAGATGGAGCCAGGGATTAGAGGACATCCCTTTGAACTAAGCAGAGCTTCTCTGAGGCACCTAAAAACTGCCTTTCCCAGGGACAGGGAATTGGGAAAAATGCTCTTCTCAGAGCTCTTTTAACTCTGTGAGACCCAGAGATGGGCTGGTGGGAGGTGGTCACCAATGTAATGTCTCCCTGGAGGTGAGGAGCCCTTGGATGAAGATCTGGGTGCTTGCTGGAGGGATGTGCTGGTCCATGGCTGGCTGATAACCCAATTTTCTAGGCTGGAAGCTCTCCTACAGAAAAATTCTGTGGTTCTTGAAGTATATTTGCTGATGTTCTACCTCCCTTTGAGTCAAGGAAAGGATTTAGCTCTGCATCCAAAAGCAAGCCCTGGCCATGAAGCTATGAATTAATGCCTCACCCATCATCTCTCTCCTTACCCAATCCTGTGCACAGCTGGGCTGAAGGTTAAAAAAAAACCACCAAAAAAAAAAAATCCCTTGCCAAAGCAACCACCTGGTGCTTTTTTTTTAGTGAGCAAAGTGTTCTGGTGATGAGGGGAGGAATTCACTTTGTCTCAGCCTGTTTTATTCTTGTTGCCTGCCTGGTGTGCTCGTGTGTTTTTGGCAGTGGGTGGGAGGTTTTGGAGTGAAAATGTGAATTTTCTCCCTCTCCCATGTTATTACACAGCTTAGAAGGATGGGTTGTGCTGGTTGCATCCTTCCAGATCATAAAATAAATAATGAGGATATGAAGAGATGCTGCTCAACTCAATGGCTCTTGATTGAGTGGGAAAGGCTGGTTGCAGGAATATGTTGTTTTTCTGCCTAAAACCAGGTTTAATGATGCATTTGTTCTTTTACTGCCCTCTCCTTAACTGCTCAGCTGTTCTCCAGAGCTGGGTGACAAAAGGAAAATTGGGTCCTGATGTGTTTATTTGAATTCTTAAGTGAATTTGCTTGGGCGATATTCCCAACCTTTCCCTGGTACCTTTCCAAGAACGTTCAAGCAAGGAGAGTTTTACTGGCAGGGAAAAAATGAAAAAAGTCATGAAAAGCAAATTTCAAAGTCACATTTGTAGGGGTTTTTTTTTTTTACCACTATTGATACCTGCAGTGCTAAAATATCCTGATGTGGTCTTCAAACAGATTGGAGAAGATTTTGATGAATAATGAATTGTGATTTCTTTGTATTTGCTTTTTGGTTCTGGCTGAACTTGAGTTTTGCTTTGTAATCACGGGGCCCAGAAATGTATTTTCCCTAGGTCTGAAATGATGGGTCTTTCTAGCTGAGGTTGCTGAAATGCCAATGGTTGTCCCTTCATATTTCTTCAAATGTTGGGTCTGGGCCAGTTTGGACTAAAAATGGATTTTTATTTTTTTCCCCCCAAATTTTGCTATGAACAGGCAATTCTAAAAACAAATATTAACCAAGGAATGATGTTATATCTTAAACCACTCTGGTTTCAGGTCCCTGAGACAGAACCTGGCCCACCTGTGTGAGGTCCCACCTCCCTCCAGGTGATCATGGTTGGGGTGATGAGCAAGGCTGGAGGTAATTAACCAGGAACCAATCAGCTTGGGGAGAAGCAGGAATGAATCAGTTGGGGAGAAGCACCAGAAGGGAGAAGAAGCACCAAGGAGCTGCTCAGCTTGAAGAAAGTTCCAGATGAAGACCAAAAGATGAACAAATGAAGACTAGAAGATGAGGAGGAACATAGAAGGTTGTCCTGAGCGTGGAAATGAAGGCTGGAAGATGAAGGTAGGCTGAGGAGATGTTGCTGAGTTGGGGGTGGGAAGCAGGGAATTAGCAGCACACCCCATTATTCTGGATCCCTGATATTCTCCTAGGTCAACCAGGTCAAAATTCTGAGCTGGAGATGTGGAGCTGGCAGGTGTTTGACATACCCATGGCCATAGCAGGGGGTTGGGGGAGCTGAATTTGCAGAGACATCCCTGCTCCAGCTGCTGCAGGTCTGTGGGGTGTTGCTGATGAAATGTCTGCTCCAATGGGTTATTGCTTCCCAGCAAAATCCGATTTCATCACGAGACAACTGACCAGCTTCTTTTCTCATAATCACCTCAAATCATCTGGTGTTATCATGAGGACTGGCAAAAATTTAATTTGAAATGCAGAAATAACTAATATTGGGGGGAAATTTAACTTTTCTGCTCCACTAGGGACCAGTGCAGTGCCAGGGGATTCACTGAGCAGCACGGTTCATATTTTAAATATTTGCTAAGTGAATGTAGAGGCAATTGTTTGGGGAAGTATTTGTCAAATAAGCTCAAACAACAAATGCATTTGAGGAAATTGGATTTGTCCACCTGATATTGCAGGAAGAGGAGAAGAGGCTAAAATCCATCAGATAAACTGCTCGTCTGAACTGTTTGTTCTCCTCTCTCCACCCTCCCATCATTATTTTGGAGAGGCTACAAGTGTTGTAGGCACTGTGCAGGAGGATTTATAGGAGGCAGATCTCTAGCTGCTGAAACCCACAGTCTGCACGATGGACGTGGCAGATAGGGGGAGATTTAGCATCCAGCAGCTTGGGGATGATGGGGAGACTGTCTCAGGCTAGAATTATGAATTCCAGCCCTGCATCCTGATCAGTGACTCGTTAGGTTTAGTTTATTTAGCTGGCTGCAGTGTGGTGGTGGCAGCTGCCACCTTGGTCATCATGGTGTGGATTGAACCTTGAGCTCAAAGTAGAAATTGCTTTATCTAGGGAGGCAGCATTGGCTTGATGGAGAAGTGGTGGGAGCACAAACTGGGACATGTGGGAGCTGCTTTTTGGGGGTTTACCCAAACTCAATCTCCTGCAGCTGCCTCCTTGCAGCACCTGAAATGAGGAGGCAATTGCTCCAAGGTCCCACAGCTGCACTGAGTTAGGTCTGAGGGGGCTGGGTTGGAGACAGTGCTGCCCATCTCCACCAGTTATATAGAGAGAACCTTTGGCCAGGCACTTAAAGCAAGAGGGGTAAATGTGGCTCACTTTGTTTTGCAGGCAGGTGCTGCAGAAATGGATTTTCTGGCTGCCCTGGCTTCACAGGGTGCCAGACTCAGAGCAGAAAGAGGCTCCTCTGCTGGGGTTTGAGGGTGTTGTGGCTGCAGAGCACAAGAGGTGGACACAGTCCCTTAAAGCAGCCTGGGATGGTGCTGAGAGAAGAAGGGATTTGGTTCCCAGAAGAGCAAATCCAGGGAAATAACTCAAAGACAGGTTGAGGAAAGCAAGTGATGTAAGATCACAGTTGTCAGAGCACAGACTAGTTCTCAAATGGCTCGAGAAGCTGAGATCCAGACAGGAGGTGGCTGTAGTTTGGAGATGGAAGATGCAGGGTCAGGAGCCAGATCTTAGAGCTGCAGAAGGTGGAAAACTGAACCTGCAGCTCTGACTTGAATAAAAGAGATGGAGAAGGGATGGGAGAACATGTGGCAACAAGAGAGGGCAGGGCTCAGATGCAGCAGAGCAGGTGAGGTAAGAGATTTGGTGTGTGGCATTTGTCAGGTTCACTCTGCTGGGGTCTCAGCTGGAATTCCAAGGCCTGTCTGTGTACCAGTTCCAAAGAGAAATGAGAAAATGCATGTGTCTTCCCTCTGTGTTTGTTCCTTGGGTCTCTTGGAGGTCGGTTTTTACCCTGTTGTACCTTGATGAGTTGGGGTGTGTTCACAGGTTCTTTCCTTGTGCTTTTTCCCCCCTCAATTCCCTGTGTGAATGAAGGTAGGATTTGCTTTCCTGGATTAGCCCCCTTGCTGTAACTTTCTGGGGGCTGTGATGGGTCTTTAGTGGAGGAAAATGGTATTTTTTGGTTGATGCATTGAAGATGGCAGTAATTCCAAGTGGTCCAGTGCTGTTTGTCCATCCTGGGATGAGCATGGGAAGCTCTGACCTCCACATCTTGGTGTAAACAGGGTCATTGCCCTTTGAGAAGAGCCAAGCACATCTTCTCCTTGCCCCCATCCCAAGGGCAAGCCCTCAGTGGGATGCTCGGGCATGGGAGAGGTTTCCATATGTCACTTGTCTCATTGGCTGCAGTGGGATTTGCAGTGAGCTTTCAGCTTGGAGGGTATTTAAACAACTTCTCCCCCTGCCTGCAAGGGGAAGGTGAAGGTGGCTGGAAAGAGATTGCTCAGGGCTGTCTGTGCACTTTCTGCTGGACATGTTGAGATTCAGGACATGGGGAAGATGGTGCTGGGTACAAACCTGCTTCCCACTCCTTCTCAGCAGCTTCAGCTTTGGTTTTGAAAAATATTTTGCTTAGAAAGAGGTTGGCCTTTTCCTCATGGTCAAAAAACCCCCATTTTCTTTAGAACCAAAAGCAAGCAGTGGAGAGTTTAAGAATTTTCATAAAGTCCAGGCTTTTTAAAACCCCATTTTCCTTTGAGAGGTGGCTAGAGGGGAAACAAGGCAATAGGGGAAAAGCATCTAACCCATGTCAGGTACTTGCATGCACGAGCATAATTTGGATGCTATTTCCCTTTGTTTCCCTCTCCCCTTGCCATGCATCTGACAGCATCTCCCTTACTCCTAGTGTTCTTAAAATTGATTTCTTCATAGCACCGACCATTTGTTCCTCCTCCTCCAAGCTCTGTCTCACTCAACTGTTGGCCTCTGAACTTCCAGATGGACTCTTGCCACCATATTTTCTGTTAATAGCCTTCCCATAATCATTTCTATTCCTCTCTCAAGTTCCCTCTGACCAGCTCCACCTGCGTTGACACCTCTTCATCATCTACCTTGCATGAAACCCTCAAAGCAGCTGCAGGACTGGTGGTGTGACCAACAAAGTGGATGGTGTGGAGCAGACACTGCTCCCAGCCCTCCCTTTCTTTCACCAGGGGGATCTTCTTGGCTTCCCTCTCCCAGTTCCAATCTGAAGAGGTGGTTGAACAGCATTTGTTTTGACACAAGCAAAAGGATCTTCCCAGCCAATTAAAAATATGGTGATGGGAAGATGGGGGGGGGAGAACCGTGGGGTTTGCTGTGAGCTGTCACTGTGCTTAGAGGGATGGAAGGTGCATCCTGGAGGTCCGTGTCAGATTGGATGTTAAGCTCCCCAGCTCCAGCCCTGCTCTTGGGAGCAGGGGAACAATAATTCCTTCTTGGTGGGGATGGAAGGATCACTTTAGTAATTGACTTGTCTTCCTTCTGGTGCAGGCACGTACATGCAGGAGCAGGTGTAATTGCAGCACTCATTTTATTAGCAGCTCATGCTGCAGGTGATGGGAAGCTGGGATGGTTTAAGTTGCCCTCTGCTGTGGTGCTCATCTTGCACTGATGGGTAGAGTGAAGGCCAGAGGTCTTAGAATCATAGAATGTTTGAGGCTGGAAGGGACCTCTAGAGGTCGTCTGGTCCAACCTCCCTACACAAGTAGGGAAGACTTGGAAGCCTTGGACTCATCCTTCCTTCCCCCTGAGGTCCTGCAGTTGTGTGTGCTTCTCTTTGGAGTATGTCTGGCAGCCATGAGTAGCAGGTGATCTGAAATCCTCATCATCCTCTTCCTCTAGATGCTGCAATGGGTGCCTGGTGTTGTGTGAGCATCTCAAGCAGGCAGCCTGAATACAGCTCTCAGCTTCTGTGCCTTTGTCCACTGCCTGTGGAGGAGCTTTATGTGCAATTCCTGGTGCTGGGTTAGTTCGTGGTGGCTGAAGCCACATAAATACATAAGAGAATAAAAAAGGATTAATTGGAGGTATCTTGCAAAGGTTGCTTTGTGCACAGGGTGTGCCATGGCCATGAGAAACCTGCCCTGATCTTCTTGAGTGGGTCAGTGGGCACAGACAACAAGCCAGGGACGGTCCTGAGGTGATACCTTGGGCTGTCCTCAGAGATCATAGAATCATCAGGGTTGGAAGGGACCTTAAAGATCATCTAGATGTCACTCTTAAGCAGAAATCAATTCTATGGAATAGAAGAGGTGGCAAGAAACTGCAGCTACATCCATCCTCTTACTCCAGGAGAGTACAGAGCCCTTGACTTCATAGACAGCATCTCCAGTCTCTTCCTTTCTCTCTTTACCTCCCTCATGCTCCTTCTCCACTGCTATTCATACTCTTTGGTTTCTCTTTTTCCACTTCTTAGGGGTTAAAAATCCCCAGATTAGGCTGGATTTGCAATTGCATGGGCAATATTTTACTGTGCTCACTGGAAACGTGTTGCAAGCAGCTCAAAGGTATCTGGCAGCCTTTGTGGTCCACTCCCAGCTTGTGTGTGGCTTCAGAGAAGACCTTATATTCCTATTTCCACTCTTATTTATTTATTGTGATGGTTGAGGCATATGGTGAGGGTTTGCTTTGATCCTTGTGAGCTGCTGGTAGTCCTGGCATCTCCAAGACAAGACCCCTCTCTTTGCACCTTAGCAAAGCCTGTGAAGGCTGATAGAGGGTTGAGTTGCTTTATCTCATGCAGCTGGAGAAGCACATGAAGGGTTACACCAGCCAGCAAGCAAAGACAGACCCTACAGCACTGCTGGTTTATAGCAGGCAGCTGAGACTTGTAATATCAGCACTTACTGAATTAATTTGCTATGTAGCTCAAAGTTCTTTGGGTGAATTCTTGTTTTCAGAGAAAAAAAAAAAATCAAGAAAGTAATTACTTGGTTTGGTCATTAATTACTCACTACTGGACATATTGGAGGGTGTAGCTTGGAAAGCCTGAGGCAGCTATTAGGAATAGCTCTAATGCTATTGATCTATTTGTGTTTATGGTGAAATTCCTCTGCTTTTTATGATGTTTTATTGAACTGGGGGTTACAGGTGTGTGTGTGTGTGGAGCAGGGAAGTGGGAGCTGCTCTCTCCCATGCTTGGCTGCTGGTGTTACCTTCTTGGTGTGGGGAAGGGGTGGCTTCTCAGAGCATCCCTTGGAGGAGAGCCCAGCAGGGTGGTGGGCACTGGGGGCTCTGGTGGTTGCACATCAGGCTGTGCTTGGGCATGAGGAGAGATCCCCTGCCCTGAGCCGTGCCACTGGTAAGATAAACCCACCCCAGGAGGTGCACTCAAGCCAAGTGACTTGCTTGTGGACTTGCAGAAGGTCAGTGTCAGGAGGTGGAGCAGTGTCCACATCTCTGGGCATCCAGATCTGCAACATTCTTAGCTAGGACAACTGGTTCTTGAGTCCCTTTGGCACTTGCATTACTCCATCTGGCTGGTGAGAGTTGTCCAAGCCTCCTCCCTGCTGCAGACAACTCCCCTCCTTCATTTTGAAGGTCTGTTCAAAAGGGTTTGTAATGACAGGACAAGGAGTGATGGTTTTAAGCTGGGAAAGGAGAGATTTAGGCTGGAGATTAGAAAAAAGCTCTTTAACATGAGGGTGATGGATCAGTGGGATGGGCTGCCCAGAGAGGTGGGGGAGGCCCCATCCCTGGAGTCCAAGGTCAGGCTTGCTGGGGCTCTGAGCAGCCTGCCCTAGGTAGAGATGTCCCTGCTGGGGTAGGGAGGGTGGAGCAGATGAGCTCTGGAGGTCCCTTCTAGCCTCAAACATTCTATGATCCTATGATTTATGCCTCCCTTCTTGTGGTTCAGTACCACTGTGACCATTCATTGATATGAAGCCTTCTTTGGAATTGGACATCACCTAGAAAAAGGTTTGTACCAAGGAATGGAGAGCCAGGAGAGGCAGGCAGAGCATCCCTAGGCTCTGGTTCATGTTGCTTTGCTTCATTCTTCAACATCCTCTGAGATAACCCTTTCCTATTCCCTCAAACCAGACCCACAGAGATGAGGTTGATCCTGCTGGCAGGGGAGGGAGGTGTGAGCCAGCAGCACCATGACCATGTTCAGGTGAGGTGGGAATGCAGCAGGGAGCTCCTGGAAAAGGGCAGGATTGTCACTTGGCTTCCAGAGGGTTTCTCAAGGTGGACCTGGGTCTCAAGAGGTTGGTGGTGGTTGAATCAAGATTTGTCCTGGCTTTGTTCCCAGCAGTGAGAGGTGCAGCCTTTCCATGAGGAGCTTAGAAAATGCCACCGTGCCATTATCATATTATTTTTTTTTTTCTTCCCTGTGCCTCGAAGGAGTGGAAAAAGCAGCACACATCTACCAGTGCCAAAGGGATGGGGCTGTTCTGCTCGTGCCTCCTGCCCTTTCTCCTTCTCCCATCATATTCAGCATGCAAAATTGAATATCCCACCCTTCTCACCCACTTCCCACTGGGGGGAAGGTGCCCTTTAAATCCTAATATGATTGCAGACGATGTTGAGGAAGGGGGAAAATGAGATGAACTTTAAACTCTCCTTTGCTTTACAAATTTGCTCGTGTCTTCCCTCCTAGCTGCTTAGTCATGCCTATTAGATTTACCATTTGCTGGGGAGGAAAACTGGAAGTGAATTTTATTATATCTCTCCAGCATCTGACTCGGTGCCTTCCTCCCTTCCCTTTGTGTGGTTTAATCAGGAATTTGCAGAGGTTTTTTGATTGGCCTCTTTTGATCAGAGAGCAGAATCCCCCAGGTACAGGATCGTTAGTTCTCATTAGCAGAAGAAACATTTTTTCCATGAGGGTGCACATCCTTGTAGAGCTAATTGAAGAATCATCCCAGGGACTTTATTGCCTCGTTACTTTTTATGGGTACCTTTAGATGCCTCCAACAACTGACCAGGTTGAGGAGTAGGATAGAAAGCAAAGAATGGATGGGGACCAGTGGTTTAATTAGTTAAGGGAAACACTTTGCATCTTTTGGTGCAACGTGGGGCTAAGAAAATGGAATCAAGGACTTGGCAAGTTTTTAAGAGGAGGGTGGGTTGGTATTTGCATATCAAAAGTAGCCAGAATTTTTTTTGGAACAGTAGCACAGGTTTTGAAAGGGGTTTTTGCTCTTTGTGCTGGAAGAGTTAAAGCAGTTTGGGGGCTATTAAAGGCTGCAGAATTTGCATATGTGCTGTGGGTAGGAATCTCATGCTTCAGCCTGGCACGTCCCCAACTTGGACGCTGGACAAGACGGCCAAGGGCCTCCTCCTGCCTGTCAGCTCCCCTGGCCTTGGATTGGTGGTGATGGGGTGGTGGAAATGGAAAGGAAGAGGCAGGAGGGGGAATATTTAATAGCAGAGAGGAACATCTCTGCAGTGGGCTGGCAGCCAGCAGGGACTGAACCAGCCTGTGCTCGGAGCAGGTCACAGAGCTGGATCTCAGCCCTGGCACTTCTGCAGCCGTTTCAATTAATGTCACCCTTCAAGGCAGAGCTGGGGGATGTCAAATCTGCGCTCCTGTGAAATGTGATAGTGCTGAGCCCTGGGGGGGTTCCTCAGAAAGTGTGTTTCCCAAAGTGGAGGAGGCGTGTGAGAAGAACCTGAGAGCTGAGGGCTCCTTCCCAGGTGGTGGCAGGATGAGACCCACCTGGTCAAGCTGAAGATAAGAGGTCTCTGTGGGAGCAAGACATGTTTTCTTCTTCTTCATGTAGTTCCTCTTCTTTTCCTTTACAGAGCAAGTATCTAGATGCTGGAACATCTTCCCAGCAGATGCAATCAGTTCTCCCTCCCTGGAGATCACTCAGGTGGTGTTTGGGTACCTATATATGATATATTGCACTAGAAGTCATTGATTTCTGTGAAGGATATTTAGCCAGGCAGGGGTTAAATAGTCCAGAGATTCTCCTGGCCTTAAAATCTAGAGTAGTGTGACCCCCACCACATGTTTTATCCCAGAAACTGCTCCAGTGAGTGGATTTTCAAGTCCCTCAAGCATAGATGTGACCTGTGGGCAGGTCTTGTGGCCATGCTATGCCAAGTCCTCCTGAAAAAGTTGGTTGAGCTTTGTCCCAACTACCTCTAGTGCAGAGTTTACAACGTAGGAGATGTTATTTTGGACTGGGGAATAAAATGATGAAAGAAAATGTTTTGAAGGAAGGTTTCTCTTGGAGAGAAACCCATCACATCTTCCTGTGTATGTCCAAACAGGTGCTTTGCCTGCTGAGTATGGGTTCCAGAATGGGGGTACAGGCTTGAAGGACACAACCTTGTGGACCTTTGCAAAGGCTTTGAAAGAGGTTAGAATAAAGAGAATGGCCCTGGTTGGCAGGACCACAGCTGGCCAAGCATGAGCATCAGGGGTGAGTTGTGGTTGTGGGTGAAGCTGTTGCTGTTTTGTGCCTTCCCAGTGCAGAAACCTTCACTAGTGGGTCCACCCTTCTGGAGGTGGTTGGGGGACTGGGCAGAGAGCTTGGGATGCACTGTGCTGTGGCTGAGTAGAATCACTCTTTGCTGATCTGAGAGTCTGTAGAGGGTCTCCAAGGACCTTGAACAGCACCAACTGGTACTGATGGGTGTGTATTAGAAGGGAGCAGTGCAGGACACTGTCCAGGTCCCCAAATGCTCTTCCCTGTAGCCCTGAGCTAGCTGTGGTGGACACTGTCTTTGCTGGGGTTCCACACTGCTGCTGAAACAGAACTGAAGCTGAACACCAGCCTTTGGCTTCAGAGGGGGCTTAGACCAGCCATGGATGGTCATTAATTCTATACAAGGAGGTGGATGGTGACCTTGCAAATCCCTAAAACAGCCTGATGGAGGCCATGGGAGATGCTGCTTGGATTTGCTAGGTTTGGAAAGTCTTTTCTCTGTTTGTCTGAGTGGGAAATGGAGCACAGGGTAACCCTGGTGTGCTCTGACCATCCCTGTCACTCTTCAGTCTCTGGGGATGTGTGATCTGCTGACATGTCAACCATTAGGTGGCTTTTGGAAGCAGAAAGGTGCTGAGTAAGCACGTCCTCCTATTTATCATCCCATTTTCCTCTCTCTGACTGGGGGGCAGTGGGAGGAATGGGTGTGGAGAGGGGGTGAAAGGCATTCCTGAGCCACAGCCCTTTGTCATTGTGGCAGAGACCCACCAGCATGGCAACCAGACAGGCACACACACTCCTGATCATGTCAGTATATCACACCTGACATCCCTGTCTTCCACTAATATGTTATTTTTGGTCTGACAGCTTTATGAAGGAGAAAAGAGAAAGGGGAGGGGGAGAGAGAGAGAGAAAGAGATGCACCTGGACAGACATGATGTTCATCCCTTATCAGTAAGGAAAGATCTGCTGATTGAAACATCTTGCTGTCTCCAGCAGCTCACTATCTACCATGGAATGGAGACTCCCAGAGCCTGCAGAGGGGAGGAGAAGGGGCAGGATAGAAAGGAGAGATTTAGGCTGGATATGAGAAAAAAGTTCTTTACCATGAGGGTGATAGATCAGTGGAAGGGGCTGCCCAGAGAGGGGGTGGAGGCCCCATCCCTGGAGTCCTTCAAGGTCAGGCTTGCTGGGGCTCGGAGCAGCCTGCCCTAGGTCGAGATGTCCCTGCTGGGGTAGGGAGGTTGGAGCAGAGGAGCTCTGGAGGTCCCTTCCAGCCTCAAACATTCTATGATTAGGTCTAGAGGGTTGGTCTTCCAGTGATGTCACCTTCCTGGCCTGAGGTGCTCCCTGAACTCTACTGAGGTGTCTAATTAGTGGCAGAAATTAAGCTGCTGTCTACCTTGAGATGTTGCTAACATGGTGGGAGGGTGGTTATCTAGTTGTCCACATCATCCCCTTTAAAGCCTGGCTCTTGTGTTGAGTAGAGAAGGTCCTACAGACAGTTATGGCTTGGAGAGATGTCCTGCAGGGTCAAGGTTTGATGGAAGGGTGATGACCCCAGTGTGTCAAGAGTCGTGATGCTGGTTTCATTTTGCAGAGGGGAAGTGAGGAAGCACGTGTGAGAAATGCCATGTCAGGCATGGCCAGGGGTTATTGTGTTCCATCCAAAGGGCAGAGGGAAGTGTGTGCAGGAAGAGGGAGAGGCAGGAACAGGCCTGGAAAAGTGGAGTGCTGTGATTGTGAAAGTGGAAAAAAGGAGTGTGAGAGAAGCAGGAGATGGTTTCAGCTCGGTATTTGCTGGCAAAACATGAAAAGGAAGAGAAAAAAAATGCTGGGAATGAAAATGAAGGGGAAAATGTTGCAATATGAAAATGATGCTGAGCTCTTGTCTGCTCTGCATCCCGTGATTCATCAGGTGACCTGGAGAATCCACTGGGGTGGTGGTGGGACTGGGGGGAGTGGCTCCAAACTAGAGGTGGGGAGATTGAGATGAGACCTTAGGAAGAAGTTCTTCCCCAGGAGGGTGGGGAGACACTGGCCCAGGTTGCCCAGAGAGGTGCTGGAAGCCCCATCCCTGGACATTTTGATCCTCAGCAGCAGGTCCTTTCTTGGGCTCCCTGATCCTGGGAGAGCTGCCTGGGCAGGTGTCAGCTGGAAAAAGAAATAAAAGACCAACCCAGTACCCTACACATCCATCTGCTTCCCTGCCTTTGGCTTGGACCCTTTCCCCTGGATGTCTAACCTCCCTGAACACCTTCTGAAACATGAGGCAACTCATGTGTTGCCCCCAAATAGCCCCTCTTGCCAATTCCCTGCTAGGCTGTGTTCATCTGCCAGGGAGAAACAGCTCCAACCTTCTCCATTCCCACATTCCAGCAAAAACATCCCCGTTCCCAAGCATGATGGGAGAAAGGCTGATCAAACAGAGCAATTAATTCAACAAACAATACAATTAAGCCCCGATCCCAGTGTAGTTTCCACCCAGAAACAGAATAAACAGCCTTCCCAGCACGGATAAATAAACTCACAGATGGAGGCTTTTGTGAGTGGCGAAGGTTTTTTCCCTTCACAGCCTTCTTGAGAGCACATAAAAATTGCAGAGTGCATAAATCTCTGGCTCTGCATCCTCACGGCTCGGGGAGGAAGGAGCTGGAAGGAGCTGCTCGCCTGCTGTGGGGCAGATGTGTGCTGGCTCCACACCCAGGGAAGGGACCTGGGGACAAGCTCGGGGAGCCTGCAGGCAAACAAAGGCTGTGGCAGCTGGCTGCTCCAAAACCCCCCTGAGACCTCCTCTTGTCAGGGCCCTGACGCGAAACACATGGTGTGAAAAGCTGAGGAGGAGGAGGGTGACCTGCTTCACACTTGGCTGGACTGCAGGAGCTGCTGGAAATCCCCTTCTTGGAGCTGGGTTTCCAAATTGTCGGAGCTGGTGGTGGAAAAAGAGGCAGCTGCGGATCCTTGGGCAGTAGAGGAGGAGCAGAGAGTTGTTTAGCCAAGGAAAAAGGGAGAGAAATGCTCCCAGGGATGATGCTGGCTCAGGGAGGTGGTGGGATGCAGGTTGGCTGCTCTGACCCTCTCTAAAATCAGCTGGAGACCGTTCTGGGAAAGGCTTTTCCATTACTGTCCTGAATTATCTGCTTCAGTGAGATGTTCCCTCCCCTGAGGGCTGTTGACAGCAGAGTTGTCAGGGAAAGCGGGTGAAGGAGTTTGGGCTGGCTGTCTATGGGAAGAGCAGCTGGAGTGGAGGAGATCTGCTGGTGTTAGAGGTGGAAAGGATGGAAAAGGCAGGGTCAGGTTGTACTGCTGCTTGTGTGGTGCTTGGGGACATTTCTTTGAGAAGCAAGTGGGTGGGAATTCATAGAATCATGGAATTCTCAGGGTTGGAGATTCAGATGAGACGTTAGGAAGAAGTTGTTGCCCAGGAGGGTGGGGAGACACTGGCCCAGGTTGCCCAGAGAGGTGCTGGAAGCCCCATCCCTGGACATTTGGAAGGCCAGGCTGGCTGGGGCTGTGAGCAACTGATGTAGTGGGAGGTGTCCCTGCCATGGCAGGGGGGTTGGAACTGGATGATCTTTAAGGTCCCTTCCAACCCTGACAATTCTATAATTCTATGTTCACTTGAGCTGATGATGTATTTTCGGGGACCTCCCCTGCTGTAGCTTCACCTTTGCTGTTGCCTTCATGTTGCTGTTACTTCTCAAGCAATGGTTTGCTGGTAGCAGAGACTTTCTGAGCCTACACATACCCTAGGTCAGGTTTTGATTTGGAAGAAGGAGGAGAAAAACATTCTTTTAGTCTTGACTAGTGACTCTCCCAGGCTGAGGTAAGAGCCCTTCCACTTCCAAATAGGAAACAGCTGCCATTGTGTTGATTCTCCAAGAGCTCCTAGGACTGGCCACCCTCCAGCTTCCTGCAGAAACACCCTTCTGTGAGCTGGGGGGCTACAGGTGGGGACACTGACCCAGCCAAATCCTGGGATGGGGGACAGGAACCTCAGTGTTATCAAGCAAGGGCATAAACTGTAGCTGGCTTGAGAGACTGAGCAAGGGAATGACCACGTAAGATGTTGGAGGCAGATGTTTGCTGTCTCTGAGCTGGCCGGGAAAAAAGTCATTGTGGTTGCAGTTCTGTGGTGCTGAGCTGATGAGTTTCACCAAGAAGCAACATACTTGGCTTGGGCTTGTCACCACCCACCCCTGTGGGACTTTTGGCCATCTCCAAGTGAGGTCACAGCTGCCAGTAAAACGTCATGTGGCTGTGCTGTGGCCCATGGGAAAGGTCAAGAGACTTGCTCTTCGTGGAATGGGCTGCCCAGAGAGGTGCTGGAGGTCCCATCCCTGGAGTCCTTCAAGCTCAGGCTTGATGGGGCTCTGAGCAGCCTGCCCTAGGTAGAGATGTCCCTGCTGGGGTAGGGAGGTTGGAGCAGATGAGCTCTGGAGGTCCCTTCCAGCCTCAAACATTCTATGATTCTACCACCATGATGGCTGCTAAACTTTGTCCAGCTCATCAGAAATCTCCCTCAACCAGAGCTCAGACTTCTCAGGACACGGGTCTTGCTCAGTAGGGAGGTCCTCCATGGAGAGTGGCTCTCACCATGCACAGGCAAACAGGCTCCAAACCCTCTTGACCCATGGTTGCCTTCTCACAGTGTGGCAGAAAGCCTGGAATGCTGCTGATGATGCTGAGCTGGGCTTATCCTGTTGACCCCAGAACTAAGGTGGGAGCTCAACTTTGAGAAGCTGGCAAGGGTTTTACTGAGAAGGGAGCTGCTCTGGACATGAGTTTAGCTGGAACTTTTGCAGCCTCTCCAAGTCTTAAAGGTTGTGCTTGTTCTTAGCAAGGTGCCAGCATTAAGTTAAGTGCTCAGTGCTGGTGTCCTGGTTGGTGTCTGGTCAGAAACCAAACCCTGCTGGATGATGGAAACCACGTCCTTGCCTCAGTGAGGTTTGGTCTGTGCAGAGATGCTGCATCTCTCCCCAACGTGCACTTGAGCTGGACCAGGTTAGAGGCCGAGGAGGGATTTTCAGCCCAGGGATCTCCCAGCAGAAGCCCAGGTGGTGTTGGTTTGCTCCTTGTTGGCTGTGTCTCTGATCCTCAGTCCTTGACGTGACCTTTCTGTTGTTGTTTGCTAATTCTGAGGCTCCTTCAAACAAATCCTGTCACTTCTCCAAGACAAAGTCAGTTCTCCTCATTGATATCCCTTTCCAGGTATCTACTGGGCAGATTTTATACTCAGTGACATGAAACAAGCTCAACTGGGGTGAAATAACTTGTAAAAGTCCTGAGAGGGTTTGGATATTAGTTAATTTCCTACCACATCCGCCAAGCTGCAATTAGCAGGGACCTGAGAGATTCCCCAGTGCACCTTGTCCTCTTTCATCCCCTTATTTCTATTTTCCTTCCTCATTTCCTTCCATTCTGAGCCGGACATATCAGATATCTTCATTTCCACAGGGGTTTTTTTTCCCCTCCCTTTCTCTCTCTTCCCTTCTCTTTGTGCTTTATTTTTTTGCCTCTTTGCTTCCCTCACCTCTTGTATTTTTTCCCTCCTCCTGCTTTATTCTCCCCCTATATTTAAACCCAGGCGAAACCAAATTACTTATGAAGGGCTGTAATTTACGATGCGTCCTTAACGTCGTGGAAGACACAGATAATTTATTTAATGAGTAAAGACATGATAATTCACAGATGATGATTCGAGTCAGAAAATTAGTTTCATTAATTTGCTGTAAATTCCCTGCTTGATTTAGTGCAGGAGGAGGTCCTGGAACCCCATGCAAGGCTTTGCCACGTTATTTTGTTGTCATCACTGAACCTTCTCCACCCCTCACTATCTCTGTTGCACCCCTGCTTGTGTCCTACCAACAATAAACCACAGAAGCTGGTTTTTTTTTGCAGTATATTGTGGTTGAGAGGCTGGTGGAGGTGCCATTCCCATCCCAGGAGATGACAAACCAGGCAGCATCCTCTCAAAATATTTATTTTTCCAACCTACCTCCTGTTCCCCAACACGTTGAGCTCTAAGAGAGAATAAAAAAGTCAATTTACCTTGTTTTAATAGAGTATAAAAGGTACTTTTTCAAATAAACTTCGAGGCAGATAATTTTACAGCAGAGTCTTGCTGATAACTGCAGTATATATAAATATTATAGGAAACCTATAGAAGTGATTCACGGCGCAGTATTGATCTAATCAGATTTAACTAAGTGTTTGCATCGTGCCTTATTAATCACAGGTAATGGGGCTCCAAGGACACCTTGCAGGATCAGGGCTTTGCTCTTCCACAGATCCAGGCTTTATCTTCTGGGACCACTGTGGTCCATGCAGCTCCTCCAGAGATGAGCTTCCCTGTTGCACAAAAGCAATAAAAAAAAAAAGGGATTAAATGTCTGAACGCTCTTGAAAAAATAAGTGATGTGGGTGAGATGTGATTGTGCAGCTCTTCTCAGGGTCCTCTGCTCAGCTCAATCAGCAGGGGCAGTCAGGGGGAGTTGATGAAGGGTAGCAAAGGATGATTCCTTGCAGGAAAAGGTCCCCCAGGTCTCTCACCTCCTTGCTGCACGTTCTTGAGCTTGGGATGATTTTTTTCTGGCTTCTATCATGTGAGACAGACCCTTGGCTGTCACTATAAGGTGGTTTCTTGTGTGTGCTTGCACCATGGAAGCAATGATAGCTCTGCTGGAGTGAGCGGCATGCAAGTCGAGGTCTTAGATGCCTAGAATGTTAATGCTTGAGCCTTTTTTGGTGGGAAGCTGAGCCACAACATCTCAGTTTTGGCTTAGAAAAGCCTTGGAAAACTTTCAGTTGCTCCTCAGGAGTGTTTGTACCTGTGGTTCACCCCCATCTTTCTTTCTGAGATGTTCTGAGGGAAGCTGAGCATTGAAATCCACCATGGTCCAACCTTGTCCAGGAGCCTTCACATCTTGAAATGTCCTCATGCTACCAGGTCACAGCTCAAGGTTGTTTTCTAGCATGAGAGCAATCCTCATCTCCTCTCTCCTCCAAAACTGCTTTCTCTGGAAAGAGATGGGGGATCCCCTGCACTAGAGGACCCTTGTGTGGATGGGTTGTGTGTCCTGGGACCTGCACATGAGGTTGCAGAGAAGGGTGGTGCTCAACACACTGATCTTCATTCCCATACGTGACTCTTGAGCCTGAACTCTGTGTAAGGGACCTGTGTGGGGTTTGAGGTTTGCTTGTTTGAAATCCCCACCTCGTAAGGGCTGTGATGTGGGGGGCCTAATTGGTGGGAACTTTCTGGGTGGAGGTCACCATTGCCTGGTGAAGGTTCTGAGTTCAAAGCCTCCTCACAGCCCAGGAGAGCCTAATTTTATTGTGTTTGGTTTCCCTGCTGGCCATGGCTCACTCATCCTCCTTTCCCAGCAGTCATCACAGTGTGACTTGATTGCATTGATCATGAGGAGTGGCACAAGCTGCATCTTGGCAGAACTTGTCCTCCCTCCTCCAGACATGGGATGAGGTCTCCCCAGGTGCTGTCTCAAGTGTGCACTTGAGTGGTCGAAACCTCTGACAGCTGAGGAATGAGTATCTTGTGGAAAAACATCTCGCCCTCTCCCCCAGCAGTGGTTTAGCAGCACGTTGGGACCAGCTGTACAAACACAGGAGCCATTAGCACATTCTCCAGCAGTTCTCCATCCCTGGCCCTCTCTGAATCTCCGAGGTGGTTCCATCTTTGACCTCGGGTCTTCAGATTGGCAAGGTGGTCTCTGCCAGTGGGATTGTCCCTCCCAGAAGCAGTTGTCCCATCCTGCTGCAGGATGAAGAGCAGCCACCTGTGGTGGTCTTGACTTCTGTTCAGCCCTTGTCCTTCCATGTAGCTTTAGATGACTTGATGGGTGACTTTGGGGTATGGTTTGGTAGCAGGCCAGCTACTCTTCTCTAGGGTGGCCAAGAGGGGTGCTGGGTTTGAGCTTTCTGCAGAGAATGGGGTAAAATCCTTCCCTTTCCTGGGTGGCTATTGCTTCTCTGACTGGTGTAGCTGAAACTGTTAAGAAGACACAGAAATTGCTTTCCCTTCCTTGTAGCTGCAAATAAACAAGTCCCAGGAGCTCCTGCCTTGCTAGAGTGTCTTGGCTGTAGGTGGGGTAGGGTCCAGCACCCCACAAAGATGTCAGGCTGCACTGGAACTGAGGTTATCATGGTCCAAAAAGGAGATGATGACCAGACAGGCTCCCAGGGGAAGGTTGTGTCTTGCCTGGTTCCCAGGCAGAATGGAAATAAGGGTCCCTCAGAGCAGCTCAGGCTGCCTGCTAAATGCAAGCCCACGTCCTGAGACCTCTTTCAAAGCACTCAGAGGAATCTCTGCCTAGGGACGTCAGTGAGTAGTGAGTCTACAAAGCAATCTGTTTGTGTTAATCTGGTATGGCACAGAATAATAGTGCTCAGCACTAGCTGAGTGCTGGGCAAATATTAGTGTCTTTTTTTCCCTTCTTTTTTCTCACTTGTTGCAGAAGCTGGAGCTTATCTCTGTAAGCTACAACATCTGCTTCTGGGGGAGAGCTGGTTAGAAGCCTGGTTTGCTCACTGGGCCACCACTATGTCTTGGGACAGGGTGCCCCAGAGAGTAGAATCATAGAGTATTTTAAACTGGAAGGGACCTCTAGAGCTCATCTGGCCCAACAGATGGGAAATGGGAAAGCCTCTTGTTTGCATGTTGCACCTCCCCCTCCTCACCTCTTGCATGCCTGCAGTATTAAGGAGTCCTGGTTAGTGCTCCCCACACCTTCTACCCATAAAAATCCCCCTGCAGAGACTTACAGGGGGGAAGCTGGTGCCAGGAGTTCTAGCAAACCTCATTGGCATCTCCTCCAGCATCAGTTGCCCTCTCCCTGCAAGTGCCAGGCTGGTGGTTCCCATTGAGCTGCTCCAGATGTAATGAGGTAAAAAGTGAAAACATCTCCTCTTGCTCAGCGATGTGATCTGGGAACTCATAAAGGCTAAAGTGCTTTTAATTACGAGCTTGTTCTGATTATGCCCAGGCTTTGTTTCCTCCCACGGAGCAGCCCCAGCTCTCTGAGGTCAGGATGAACTTCAGCTACAGAACTTCTGGCACATGCAGCGAGGAAAACTGGAGAGTTTCCCCCCTCCTAAAACCAGGCACCTGCAACGTGTGAGCTATTGCTCCCCAGAGACCCTTCTCCTGAAAGCAGAACAAACACATTTGTTTCTGGACACCAAAGAGCCTTTTTCTTTGCCTCCAGCTCTGCACTGCACCAGGAGCCCCACGTCCTCCTCCCAGCTGTGGGATGCCAGGGTCGGTGGAGCTTGAGCCTTTTGTTAGTTTAAACTTCTCCCTCCTGTGCTTGGAGTGGAGATTTCTTAAGCTGGACTCACTCCCTACACCCTGAACTTTGGCTGTGGTGAAGACGAACTCTGGAGAGGGAAGAGAGGAGCTGCAAGCAGAGGTTCAAGCTGTGAGACCCTCTCTCAGTCCCCTGCTCCTGCTGGCTCTGGGGGTAGAAGGACAGGTCAGGTGCCAGCAGCTTTGTACAAGGGGCATCAGCACTGTGAGGGCAAAAAGTTCATTTTATTATGGCTTGAAGTGGGATTATTGGGGGAAACTTTCAGTGGTGCTGCATCTCTGCCTCAGGACTGTGTTTTGCTGGATGCCCGTGCAGCTGTAACGGTTATGGCCAATTAATTAGAGCTGCTTCCCCTTGTTTTCCCCTTATAAATCACTTCGCTCTTTAGCCAGTCCCCAGAGAAAAGAAGGGAAGAGTGAAATAAGTCTGAAGTAAAATATGACCCTCCCTTTTATTCCATATTTCAGACAATAGCAGGCTGGGGGATGCCCAGGGAACGGGCTTTCTGAGCCACTGCTCCGTGAATTCACACTCCCTTTATGAGGCTCCTCAGTGGAGAAAGTGAAGTTTTTAATGGCTGTTGCTGTTCCTTTTGAAGGGCTGTGAAGTCTGGGTCATGGCAGATGAGAGAAAATTCCCCTCCTCTTCTCTGCCATTGGAATTAGCTGCTTCTGAGCTGCAAAGGCTGATGAGGGCGGGTCAGCTCAGTCCATGATGAGGATCTTAATCAGGGTTCCAGCCAGTGTGCTCACCCTGATTGGGAAGGAAGAATAGGGTGGGGTTGGGTTTTTCTATTTTTATTTTATTTAAAGGCTTTCAAGAAATTATCTTTGGCCAGCTCGACAGGTAGAATGTTCTGCCACTGCCTAGATGTGTGTCATCTCCATTCTCCATGGAAAATGGACCAGAATCTCTGTATATAGCACTTGGATGGGATAAATCTGGGCTTTTATACTTGGCTAGTTAGGTTTGTGTGATTTTGGCTTGGCCTTTTTACTGTTCTATCTGAGGACTGTTATCCTGTGCACCTCCCTATAAAAGCTCAATGTGGTTTCCCTGTAAAGCAGCCCATAAGAGAGGTTGTTGGAACGGCATGGATGGAGTGATGGACGTGATGCACAGAGCTCTGAGTGGGTGAAGGGGAAAGAAATAACACAGTTTTCCAAATATCTTTGGCAAAGTCCCTCCTCCAAGGGGTATTTCAGGTGGCAGGGTGAAGGGGAGCAGTAAGATACAGATCCAAAGCTGGCTAAGGAACACACAGGATTGCAAAGCTCCAGCCACGTTGGACACTGTCACTGTCCCTTTGCTCCTGACATCGTTCTCTTGAGTGTTCATCCTTTCCTGGTATACGTGGATGGTCCAGTGTGATGAAGATTATTATATCTCTTGGGTCTAGAGGAAAGCTGGAAGCTGTAGAAACATGGTTAAGCTTGAAGAATAGGTGGTGCACTCAGTCTTGGGTTTTCCTGGATGGAGCCTCTGTATAGAGGTAGATCTTCAAGAAACCTATTCTGGTCTAGCCTTAAAGTCCTCTGGGAGGTGAAGGACATATCTATAACTCAGAGAGCATCTCCCTACAAGATGGGCCAGGTCAGGGAGCTTGGCCATTGGTGTCACTGTATAAAATGCTCATATAATTCCTGATCCCAACCCCAGGCCATTGATTTGCCACATTTGATTATTGCAGGATGGGATTGAATGAAGCAAGCAGGACTTTTCCCAGCTCTTTAATTCTGCAGCTCTGTTTTCCAGGAGCTGTAATTTCCATTCTTATCCACTTCCCAGAACCCTTTGCAAGCATCCTCCAGCTAATGATGCTCTGTGTAGCTTTACATGCTTCCTGGAGTGCCCATGAAAGGGGGAGTCTGGGCACTCTGTGAACTACACTCAGCTTCTCTTTTTATCCCAAATTCAGAGAGCTTAAACAAAATAGCCCCTTGGCATTGTTCCTAGGAAACCACTCAGCAGGCAGTTGGAAATAATCATACAGATAATTTACTTGAATGCTGCCGATATGCACATTTTTAGTGTTCTCTTTTCTATTTTTGAAAGGAATTGGGAAGAGTGTCAGTGTTACTGTGTTTGGAGAAATAATACAGGCAGAGGGTTGCACGGGCAGTAATTCTTAGATTTCCTTTGTAGCATCAAGGAAAAATTAAAATAAAAAAAAAAAAACCCCAACCAACCAAAAACCCCCCAAAAAACCCAACAAAAAACCACACACACAAAAAAAACCCAAACAAAAAAACACATCAAGCCAAAACCCAGCCTGCAAGTAGCAGTAAATAAGTAAATTCTGCTCTTTTTTAAATACAGAACAAAGTTAATTGATATTTTTTTTTCTTTTGTAAAAGTATCCAAAGGCTATTTGGAGTTGTAGGGAGAGATCTTATTAGGCTCTTGTTTTGCAGAAGGATTAACAAAGAAGTTTGGGAGGGAAGCAGCTTCTGGCTGACATGGTGATATTGTTGCAGTCTCCCCCCCCCAACACCCTTTCTAAGTTTTCATCTTCCAAAAATGCAGATTTTAATTAAAAAAAAAAAAAAAGAAAGGGGAAAATTCTCGGCCTTTCAGCTCGGCAGCACATCCAGACAAATAAATTAAAAAGTGGGAGAAGTGGAACTAACCCAATAATGCGTGAAAACCTAATTTCCCTCCCAAGCATCACTGACGCAAGTGTCTCCCCTCTCCCTTCCCCTTCTCCAGTGTAGGGGCAGTGATTGGAGAAATTGGCTAACGAGATCAGAAAATTTAATTACTGTTCTGCCTCCCCTTCCCCAGAAATTGGATGTCACACTTCCTTGTAGCCTGGCTTGAAGATGTGCTGGAGCTGACTCCCCACCCTCTCCCTCCACCTTCCTCCCCATGGAAATATCCCCCCAATACACCTCATCCTTGGATGAGAAGCTGAGATAGGAGAGAGACCATGGTCAGATTGAAAAATGTTTGGCTCCATGGTATAAACGGAGCCAGTTTGGGTTCCTGGTGTTGGAGGGAGCATCAAAAGGGAGAGAGGGAGGGGTTGGGATGCACCACAGAGCATCATCTCTAGGTGCTCCTCCTCTCTCCACTTAGAATTGTCAGGGATGGAAGGGACCTCAAAGACCATTCAGTTCCAACCCCCCTGCCATGGCAGGGACACCTCCCACTAGAGCAGTTGCTCACAGCCCCAGCCAGCCTGGCCTTCAACATGACCAGGGATGGGGCTTCCAGCACCTCTCTGGGCAACCTGGGCCAGTGTCTCCCCACCCTCCTGGGCAAGAACTTCTTCCTAAGGTCTCCTCTGAATGCACCAGGCAGAAGGAGAGGACAGGATCAGGGAGGGCTTTGGATCTTTTTTTCCTCCTTGCTTCCAGGCTGAGGGTTTTGTGGGGGCACCGAGCAGCAGAGGCCGGGTCTGGAGGGGGCAGAGATGAATGCAGCGCAGAAGAGAGGAAACATGGCTTGCTTTGTAACGTCACTCCTACCCTTGGAAGGGATCTCAGACGTGTAATTAACTAAAAAGGAGGCTGCTCTGCATAACACAAGCTTGTTGTCTCCAGCCCAGCAGGGCTGGTGACCCAGGCTTTGGTCTCCTGGCTGGAGATGTCACCAGAGCCCCCTGATAGCAGAGCAGCCTGGCTGGAGACAGATGCTCTGTTTGTGTTGTCATTGGTATTCCCAGCATGTCCTGCTCCGTGCTGACTGTAAAGCCTGGCTCAGAAATTCGGTGCTCGAGCACCTTATCAGATAATGAGTAATGATTTATTGAACATACGAGTAAACAGCATAGATAAGATATAAATACACTTCGGAAATACAGTTGCATTTGTAAGGATGGATCCCAAAGCAGCCCTGGGGCTCTCAGGGCTGCTCATAGCTACCACAAAGGCATCTTCTGCATGGGTTGGTTCCCATGGGCTCCTGCAGGTCCCTGCCAATGGAAAAACCAAGGGCGAGGTGTGAGAGCAAAGAGAAACTCCCAGGGATGTGGATATTTATCTGTTCTTGCTGGTCTTCTGCAGGTTATAGGGTGAAGTGCATCCCCGCCCAGGTAAATGCCTGGTGCTGGAATTAGGGTCTGATGGCACATAAGGTGCTTGTCATGAAGATACAGGGGTGCTGGGCTGCTCTCAGGAGGGCCATGGCTGTGTAGGGCAGGTTTGCAGAGCCTTGTGTTGAAGCCTTTGCTTCTCCACCAACTAGAAGGTAAATGAGGGTAAGGTTATCCTGAATATGTGTGTGTCTGATTTATTTCTGACTGGAGCGTAAACACGCTGCATTATTTGGGTTTTGATTTGATTTAGAGCTGAATGTTGTTCACCCACCCTAAATAAACCATTGCATTACACCAGCTGGAGCCTGGGTTAAGCTGGGATGAAGACGTGGGTCATGGGTGCTCTGTGTGGTTCGGGGACCCCAATATGGAAAATGGGTTCATGTCATTGAATCCTTTCATACACACGAACCAGCTTGCTGGGGTACATCCTCTGCCTCATGTTGCACAGTTTGGGGGCACCTAATTGCTGTAGGTAGCTCAGTTGCTGGCTCTGAAGGGAGATGGAAGGCAGGATTCAGGGTCATGTGGATGAATGTGGTGACCAGGGCCATTTGCAATGCCTTGAGTACAGCGTGGCCAACTTGCTTTCACTTGAGAAGTAACTCAGAAGGAACTGAGGAGGACCTCAGGAGACACCAGCTTGCTGGCCTTGCTCAGCTAAACTGGTCCATGTGCTGCCTGTTGAGTCTGCCACATCTTTGCTGCTGAGTTTGCAGCAACTGTTGGTGGAAAACCCATTGGAGATCCAGCATACCCTTGCTAGAAGTTGTCCAAGAGTTGTAGGAATGCTCCACCCCTGTCATCGTCAGGTGGTCATCACTCATCCTCCCCTGTCCATCTCCTCCTGAGTGGTCCCAGCTGCCTAAAGTGCTCTCTCCTCTCTGCTGAGGTGCCTCCAGCTCCCTCCTGCAGGCAGAATGGATGGCAAGTGGTCAACCTGCCCTCCTTATTTATCCTCCTGGCTGCCCTTGCTATCTGCTCTCCTACTTTCTGCCACCAGGGAGCCAGTATTATTTGCAGCTCCCTCAAGGTCATGGATAAATGATGGCCACACTTTTCCCCCCCTGCTTTAATCATCAGTGACGTTTGGATCCTTTAAACAAGAGGAAAGTCAAACCTCACCCAGTGGCTCATTAGGTGTCTGGAGCACAGATCTGGCAGGGTTGTAAAACACCTGGATAACCTGAAGATATTTTATTTCAGAGCCTGGCATTTGGCTGGTTGTGATATCAGCTTCCAGAGCTGGAGAGGATAGAGGTGATATAAGCTTTTTTTTGCACTAACATGTAATAATCCTTTAAGACACGGAGGGGGCACAGTTGAGGAGTCCTCTGAGATCATCCTTTGCGTGCAGGGGGGGGTGGTACAAGGGATGAGTGTGGGAATAGAGCTGGTGTGGGGTTTCCAGCTTCCACCCTGCCACCTGCGAGTGGAGAAATACAGGTTGTTTTTTTTTTTCATCTGCTCTACAATAGTGGGCATTGCTTTCACTGAGGCTTTTGTTGAGAACTGGGGTATCCCCTTTTTTTTTTCTTTTAACCTTAAGAATGCTCACTGTGTGAATGCCTTTCCTCTCCCTCCTCCCTGCTCATCACCCCCTGGTTTTTCCCCAGCGAGCATCGTGTGACTTGGGGGCTAAAAGGTAAATCACAAAAGCCCAGGGCCCAGGAGCTTGATGAAGCTTTTTGCCATCCAGTCTCTCGGCGGATGGAGCCGCAGAGAGAATTTGATTTGCATACATTTCCCACCCTGGATTCCTCTGGTGCTATTAGGAGTCACCATAGCTAACCCAATCTCTGAGCTGTGGGGTTTATATGCATTGCATACAGAAATACACCTATTTGCTTTCTTGGAAAGAGATTTACTGAAGCGTTTTTCAACTTATTGTCCATCCCCCCCCCCTCCTCCTCCTCCCCGCCAGAGGATTTGGTGCTGCTTGTAGAGACTCTTTGATCTGAGTTAATTCTTTGATCAAGCTTCACAAGACAATAGGAAAAAACCAAGCGCTGCCCTGGGGAGGCTCCTTCTTGCTCAAAAAAAAAAAAAAAAGGTGGAAATTGTGCTGGCTTGGCAAGGTGGTGCAGCCCCAAGGCAAAGAGCCTTGATGGCTGCTCCCGTGGTGTTATTTCAGTGGTGGACACCAAGCTGTGAGCAGAAGGAGAATGTGGGAAAGGCTGCTTGCCCGAGGGTTGTTTGCACGGCCATGGCAGGGAATTAGGGTGAGTGATTATCAAAGGGACCATGGGGGAGTTGAGTGGGTGGAGGGATGTTGGCCAGATGCACTCTCCTTGCTGAGATGCTCAAGGAAAGGGTTTAGGGATCAGAGTGGTCCGAGTGGTGGGAGGACAACCTTGTGGCCTCTTGAGACCCCTTCTATTTCAGCTGCACCCAAACGCTGCTATTAAGAGATGTATCAGGAAGTTTTACATCCAAGCTCTTCTTCTCCAAGAAAAATCATACAAATCAGAGTGGTCTGAGTGGTGGGGGGACAACCCTGCTGGTTTTGAGTGACACCCCTTCTCTTTCAGCTGCTATTAAGAGACGTATCAGGAAGTTTTACATCCAAGCTCTTCTTTTCCAAGGAAAATCCTACAAATCAGAGTGATGTAGTCACAGATTCGGGTCCTGCCACCTCAGGCTGATCTTCACCTTGGTGGAGCACTTGGTAAATGAAATTATGTGCCAGCACCCTCCCAGAGTCAGGGGCTCTGCGGGATCAGCTCCCGTGGGAAAGTTGGAGAGCTGCATCTCATTGGCCTTGGTCTTTCCTCCTTCCCCTTCTGGTGCCTGGCTGCCCCACTAATTGATTACCCCCCTGTTCAGCTGTTGCTTCTGGAGCTGAATGCACTGAGCTAAAGCAGGAGAAGCAGAGAAAGGGAACAGTGATTCCGAGCGCCAGGGCTCGCATCTGAAAGATTACGGCACAATCTAATGAGCTCATTAATTTCATTTCATTAACCAAACAGTGCTTGTGGAGAATGGCAAATATTTAAAGAAGCGCAGCGGGGTCAGAAACACATTTAATTAATGTTGTCACATGATAGTGGGAACAGGAGGGGGGGAATAAATCCTGGTGCTATATATTAACATCCGTGGTGACTTCTCTTTTATATTTAATGTGCTGCTTGGGTGGAAGTCTGGCTGCCTGGCTCCTGTTAACCACAGAGCCTGAGCAGATCCCCAACTTGGGTGTTTCTCCATCCTCTCAGGGTCCCTGGTAGTTGGTCAGTGCTGTTACCCCCTTTAGGGGGGAGGACTCCATGCCGAAGGGATGATGCTGGTTTCTCTGTGGTCCTTCTCTTTGGTAGTCTTATTCCTACTGTGATTATCATAGAAAATGATCAATAGTCCAAGCTTGTCAGATTCCTGCTCATCCAGCTGGGTGCCCTGGATGCCCCAGCGTGAGTGGAACTGGAAACATGCTCAAATGATAGGGAAGAGAGGGGCCAATCCTTTATCAAACTCTTTGAAGCAAAGTTTTGAACTTGTTTTGAACCTACAAGGCAGGTTCTCATCCCATTCTCCCCCCATATCGAAAGAAATTTGGATCTGGGGGTTTTTCTGTGTTGCTGAGGTGAAGGTTGCTAAAAGCTCATTTGGATTTGGGGGATGACATCTCATTTGTGGGTTCTTTGGGTAGCTCTGCTGTGAGGCATCCGACAGAAAACTACATATTGCTTTTCTGATTGTCCTGGTACACTCTGCTTCTTGGGGAAAATTGAATTAGGTCGGATACCCAGGATGCACCTGGAGGTCTGGGTTTTTCACCGACAAATTATTTCTGTGCTTTCCAGTTCAAGAAGCATCCCAGCTAAGACAGTCTCGGGGGGGGGTGGAATTGTATTTTTACCCTGAAGTCTTGTATTTTTACCCTGAAGTCTGCTGGTGTTCCTGTATTTGTGCATGAATTATTTTGTGGCGTACTGGGATGGTCTTAGAGAGGGGCAGGAGGTGGCTCTGGTTTAGGGTAAGTGGCCAACTGAGCTTGCCTGGGATGTTGACAGGGCCAAGCCTGGGCTGATTCTCAAGCCAAGTGAGCTTTGCTGTTAATAGTTAATTTGACAGAGTGTCCTCCCAAACTGTCAATATCACTTTGCTTAAATTGACGGGTCACCCTCTCCAGAGCATTGGGCAGCAAGGTGTGAATTGTTGTTAGCTAAGAGATGGCTGCAAGTGCTTTCCCTTGAGAGACCTCTTCATCCTCCCAGCAAACCTCAGGGTTTTGTGTGTCCTCCTCAAGCCTCCCCTTGGAGTAAAGCCCTATCAGAGGTCCAGGAGGGATACAGGGCACAGGCAGCACCATTTTTTTCCTTGCCATAAAAGCAAATGCACTATACTTGGCACTATTCCTTAGTGGTGATTACACCAACATTAAAGAAGTATCTGCTGTTAATGCAGTATTGATAATGTGAGGAGTTGAGAGGAGTGGTGCTTGCTGGTTGGCCAGGTAGAGAGCAGGGGGGTGGGCGATGTTATTAATTGCTGTGGCTGGAGGCAGCAGCCAGGCTGAAAGGTCTGGGCATAAATTATGAAGTGCCCATGAATTAGTCCTTTGGTGACAGCTCCGTCCAAGAGCTCTCTCAGCAATCACACATGGCTGGGGAGCAGGTCTCCTTTTGCTTTGCTCCATGGCAGCTTGCCTGCTGCTCAGCCCTGGGCTTGTCGTTGCTTGATTGTTCTTTATTGCAATAAAATGAAGCCACGTTTCAAGCTGGTGAGTTCATCCTCCACCTCTCAGTGCTAACCCTTGTGGCTGGAGGCCAGGAGCTTCCCAGGGTGCTCAGCAAAACCCACTGGTGCTGCAGAGCTGGGATGGGTGGGATGAAGTGCTCAGCATGAGGCTGTGCTGATGGGATGAAGGTTTTGTCCACCTACGTTGTGGACTTAGTGCTGGTGAAGTCCCCCTGGGGATGCCAAGGGGTCAGTTGGTGTTGTTGGTCCCTTTGAGAGAGGACACAGTGCCCATCATTGCATGGAGACTGTATCATAGCACAAATATCTCCTTATAGAAATTCCTTCTTGTCGTTTGATTGCAACCTTTCTGTTCACCTAGATGGGAAGTCTCATGGAGACCGTGTCCTTGGCTGGCCAGTGTTGCCTGCAGGGAGCTCTGGGGTTTGTGCTAGATGAGTATGAGATTAGTGCCTGGGAGGCAGATTGTGACCATTTCCATGGTGGGTTGGTTGGACTGTTCTGCACATTCCTGACATATGGGCCTTGGGCAGGTCCAGCTTGTGCCTTGTGCTTGGGTAGATGATCTTGATATCCAGCCCAGCATGGGAAGAGGCAAAATCCCTCCCTGCCACAGACCCTGCTGTGAAGACCTCACTTTCCCTTGGAAAGTGACCTGGGGAAAGGTCCCCCCAGGTCCAGCAGAGCTGCAGGAGAAGAGATCCTTGTCTGGGCTGAAGCCATGGCCTGGAGCAGGAGGTACAAGCTGTGGGGAACCTGGCAGAGCTCAGCTGGGTTTGGCCAACCTCACCAAGCACTTGTGATGCTGGGAGGCTGGTGGCACTTCTGTGATCTTGGCGACGTGCGTTGCCCTTTCTCAGGAGGATCCTGTCTTTGGAGAGGTCCTGCTGGCCCTCTTCTCCTGGCTGGGAGGAAGAAAAGCCCTTCTCTAGCATGAGATCACCCAGAGAAAAGTCTCTGGTGGGTGCTGAAGCAGCAGTGCCTCCAGGATTGGGGTTATTGCTGTATATTAAATCAGTGCCTCCCCATTGCTTCCTGGCTCCCCAAAAAGCCAGGTCACACCAGGGGTGTGACAGATTGGTGACCTGGAAGGGAAGCAAATGGAAGGATTTAGCTTCTGGAGGGGGCTTGTCCAGGGAACTTGGAAAGCTTTTTGTTTCTCCACCCACGAGTCCCAGTGCTGCCTCTTCTGCTGCTTCTCAGGGGGAGAAACAAGTCAGAGAGCACCTGACAGCAAAATGCTCCCTCAAATGCAGCTATTGCACATAATTCCCATTCCCAGCCTCTTTAAGTAGGTTTTTGACCATCTTTGAAGGTGTTTTCTAGTTCACTGGTGTCATCTCTGAACAGATTTTCTTGCCCTGCTCCCTGAAAAATGGCCAGAAGTTTGTTTGCTCCTTTTATACTCAGGATGCTCAAATCTCTGTCCATTGGGCAGCTTGTGGGAGAGAAGAACCTTTTCTTTCCAGAATATCTAAAATCAGAATATTTATGAGTTTGGGAAAGAACAGCTTCTGAAAAGCAGAACATAAACCCCAAATTGTGGATTTCAACAGAATTTAAAATAATACTGTTATATAATTGTTTTTTGGTTGGGTTTTTTTTGGTCTTTTCAGAGAGATGTTCCCTGCTTGGGAGCTGAAAGGCAAAGATTTTTTTTTTTTTTCCCCAGCTCTAGTAGTGGCACCTTCTGCTGTCAGAATTGATGGCTTAGATTCTCAAGATACTTCAGGCTTCAATACTTATGCTCCCTTAATTGAGGTATTACAGATACTATGGATTTTTTTTTAGCACGCCCTTTGCTTTTTGTTGTTTTTCACGGTTCAATGGTTGCCTCCGTGGGTGAACTTGGAGCTCTCTCCAAAAGGTAAAGAGAAATCCTGTTAAAAAAAATAAAAGAAATAAAAGAAGGGTGAGTCTAAATATAAATCTGTCAAAATCAGAGTCTTTTCTGCAGCAGCATTAAAGGAAACCAATTGATGGCTGGTATCTGTGTGAAGAGCTAAGAGAGGGGGAATATTCCCCTTGTGGCTGTTGGTAGATGTGGTGCCAGGTGTCCACCATGGACGTGGTGACAGATCGATGGACTGGGAAGAGATGCTGCCTGGGTGAAGTCCTGGCTCTGCTTCCATGGATTTCACCCTTGTAGGGAAAAAGGGAAAAAAAAAAAAAAAAAGGCATTTTCTTTGTCTCCAAGTTTGGCCCAGGCAACAACTGCAGTTACTGGTTGTCAGCAGTTTGGCTTTGCAGAAGATGCTGAGTCTGTGCTTACTCCTAGATGTGCAGGAACAGGTTTTGCAATTCTTGACCTTCCAGAAAGCCACAGAAACTGGTTTCCCAACCAAAAGTTTGCATCAGTTTAGGTAGCCCAGCACTTGGTCCATAAAACACTCTGGCTCTTCCTTTGTAGTTCTCCTTAGCCATTCAATTCATGAGATGTTGGGCTGGGGCTGAAGTGTTTTAGTTTTCACTTTTTTTTTACTGAAGAAGAAAAAAAATCTCTCTTTTTGTTTCTTATGGAAAAGTTTTAGATGAAAAAAAAAAAATGGTTTTCATTAGAAATTCCCAGGGGGAAGGAAGAGGAGAAGGAATCACAATTTCTGACTAACTCTGGTTTCAAACACCAGGCAGAGTGAATCTTTTATAAGCCCCTTTTAGAGGAGGGATTGTAAAGAGAATTGTCCATGAAAATGGGAAAACGTCTTGCACATCCTAAAAAGCTCTGGGCCGTTGTTGTGCAGGGGTCCTACCACTCCACCTCCTCTGATTAAATACTAATTCATATCCATCCATATTCATAAGGCAACGGCTTGATCAGGAAAGGAGGCAGTTGGGGGAAATGTCAATAGGAACATTAAAGTCTCTTTTGCTCCTTGTATTGTCCCCTAAATGGTCAGAGTGAAGCTGGAGGAGATGGTGTGCAATTATGCTGGCACTGAAGTTTGGGGAGCTGTTGGCAGGAGGTGTTGAGAGATGTCCTTCCAGGCAGGGTGGGGCTGCACCTTCCCATCTCTACTGGGATTTAAAATGGACTGAAAATCTTATTCCACTGAGGTGGACTGATGGTTGGGCGTGGAGCATTCTTGCTGTCCTCTTCAGCAATGAAAGTGTGACAGATGTTGGGCTTGTGAGCTTCCAGAGGTCCAAGAAGAGGAGTTCCTGATGACTTGCAGACCTGCTTTCAGGAACATCCTCAGGTCTCCTGGGCTTCCTAGAAGTCAGGACCTCCTTGACCCATCTAGTGCCATCTAAAGGACACAACCATAGAATGGTTGGGGTTGGAAGGGACCTTCCAACAACAAAGCTCCTGCTCCTCCAGCTGGTGTGGGTTGTCCTTTCATGGGTGGAGAGCTGAGGATCACATCTTACTGAGCTCCTCCATGCACAGGGACTAGATCAGGATGGGAGACAGAGGATTTTTTGGGTTCAGGAGTAAGGATTTTGCACACCTCCATGGTTTTGGAGAGAAAACCCTTCTCTTCTTGTTCTAATAGTTGACAAGTCCTCTGGAGGACTCTGTGGCAGCAGAGAGGAGGTGAGGCTGGTACCTTGCTTGCCGTGGCATTTTACAGCCCTTGCTTCTTTTGTTTTTTTGTTGAGTGATGTCTCCATTTAGGGGATAAATAATATTTTTCATGCTATTTATTATTTAGTTCCCCCATTTAATATTTAAAGGTGCTCAATCTATAAATCAGTAGGAGGCAGGAAAGCTGGTGAGGCTGGGGGAGCATCGATGAAACACCAAGTGTGCCCAGAGGGTGATGGGGAATGGGTTTAACTGCCCTGGTGCTGCTGGGAGGGGTTAACCTCTTCCTTCCCATGCAAGAGTGTGTCCTGGTGGCTGTTCCAGGTGAAACAAGGTGCTGGGTGGCTGGTGCCACAGTCTAGGGTGGTGTCTAGTTGGTATCACTTGCTGCAGGGAGGACCTGGGATTGCTCACCCAGGAGGTCTCTTCCACCTCTTCATTTTCCCCCTCTGAATAGGCATAATCCAGTTATGCTGCATTATGGAGCCCAGCTCATATGTAGTGAAGATCATACAGGTTTGGGATGAAGACTCTTCTTGGATGTGCAGTGCCAGAGGGTTGGGAAGACCTTGCAGTCTGTGTTGGGTGTGGAAGCCCCTGGTTGGGCTGCTGGGGCTGTGTTGAACCTTGTCCTCTCCTTGTCCTGGGGTAGAAGGCTGATCTGCTCCCATATATGATGCTGAGAGCAACAAACACTGGCTCCTGGTAGCAAAGATGAAGCTGCTGGGCTGGAGTGAGAGCAAGTGCAGGAGCCTGGAGGGGTGGCAGGTAAGAAAAGCCTTTTGTTGCCGAGCTGAGCAGTTTTATTGCAAGTCTGAACAGTATTTATGGTGTTTTCCTAGGGCCCCAGAGCCAGATTTCATGTAGTTCAGCTGTCACTAAAAAGCAAATGTATATTTCCAGCCCTCCTGGCCTTGTTGACATCCTGGAGAATGAGATTCCTGAGCTTGAGAGAAGCCAGCAGGCAAACCCCCCCCTCCCTGCAGCGTGCTGGCTGCAGGTCCTGCAGCAAACCCTGGCACTTTGGGAGGCCACGCTTGGGTTCATTGGTACTGAACATCTGCCCAGATCCTCTCTGGCTTGTTCAGGCTGCTTCTGAGACCCAGGAGGCTTGGCCTGAAGATGCATTATTCAACAGCATTGATCTGGGTGGTGAGGAGCTGTTGCATTTAATTGTTCTCTCTTTGTTTCCTTGGGCGTTTTCATTCATTCCTTGACGTGCCAGCCTGTCCTTGCTGGTCCAGCCTTGGCAAGAGTGTCTCCATCGGTGTGATCCCCGTTGCTGGCGTGGTTGGGAAGCATCTCCATGAAGGGGATGCAGAGGGAATCCTCCCTTCATCATCCCTGGGGCAGCATTGTACACGCCAAGCTTTCTGCTGGGAGAGGGAGAATGGTGGAACCATCAAAATGTGGCTTTTTCCTGAGGATGGGGAGTAGGGAGGGATGTCACAGTGAGCCAGAAGGGGCTCAAACTGCTGCTGGGGCATCAGGAGAAGCCTTCAGCTGAGAAAACAGGCTGCAGGGAGGACAGACACTGCTCTGGTTTGGTTTGGTGGGGTTTTTTTTATCTATTCCCATCGAGATAATTAAATGAGAGGTTATTAGGGGTGGGGGAAGGAGAAGTGTCAGGCAGCCCTCCCTGGGTGGGGTCCTTGTACCTTCCTTCCTCCCACAAATGCCACCTCTGAGCAGACGTCCGGCCTCATTCCTTCCTTTTTTTTCTTGGTCTGTTTTATTTATTCATAAATAATTGCCACGGTGGAGACTAAATCGAGCTGGCTGAAAGCATCAGCACAGCGAGAGCTGCTTCTTACTCTCCTTTTATCGAGCTCTGAGTGATGCCTGGCAAAGTTTGCAGCTTTTTCAACCCTCTTCCCTCCCTCTTGCTATTGTCCTCCCCAGTTTTCTGCCTCCAGACCAGTTTTCTCCCCTGCTGGGTGATGCTGTCCCAGGCCACACAAGTGAAAGCGTTTCCAAGGCTGGACAGGGGAGGGTGGGTGGTGGAAATAGCACAGGGGAGCCATTTATTATTCTTTCCAGGCTCAGGGCTTGCAGTGTTTGGGGGGGAAATTTGCTCTGGGATGGGTTTGGGGGTTTTTTTCCAGTGTACTGAGTGTGTTTGGGGGAGCTCTGTAGAATTGACTTGCCAGTACCTGATAAGGGGCTATAAGAAGGCAGGAGAACTGTTTACAAGGGTTTGTAGTGATAGGATGAGGGGTGATGGTTTTAAGCTAGAAAAGGGCAGATTTAAGTTGGACATGAGGAAAAAGTTCTTTAATATGATGGTGGTGGATCAGTGGAACAGGTTGCCCAGAGAGGGGGTGGAGGCCCCATCCCTGGAGTCCTTCAAGGTCAGGCTTGCTGGGGCTCTGAGCAGCCTGCCCTAGGTAGAGATGTCCCTGCTGGGGTAGGGAGGTTGGACAAGACGACCTCTGGAGGTCCCTTCCAACCCAAACCATTCTATGATATGGCAGAACTTCAGCAGAAGCAGGTGTAGAGTCACTGTCCTCTTTCCCTCTAAGGTAAGGGGTGTTTGCAGGGAAAGATTTCCTATTTTATATCAATTAAAAACAAAATTAGAGGCTAAGGCTGAAAAGGCTGATTTGAGAGCTGAGAAGGGGATCGTGTGATGCCACATCATGCCCAGCCAGATGTGTGCTGCTGGCCATCCTTCCACTGCAGCATCCTTTGATTGCTCAAGCAGTTCCAGGGTGCATGGAATAAGAACCACAAAAAACACTGGGACAGAGGAAAGAGCACGTGGGGACTTTTCTTTGCACTGATATTGGTGCACCTCAATATTTAGCATTTTGTGGGAGGAGAGGTCACCACAGCAAAAAATGCCTAGGTCTACAAACCTCTCTGTTGATGGGTACTTGCAATCCCTGCAAGGAGCAGGTCTCTCAGAAACCTGGGCAAGCTCCTGAAGCTATAAAACAGCCACCAGGCAGGCTGGACCAGCAGGCTGGGGGTTATATGTGGCTTGATCTGACAGTGGGTTTGTGGGAAAACCCAATTTTGACTTTCTTACTAGCTTGTTGCACTTTTTCCAAGGAGGAGGAGTGAGATGCTTGGATTTAATCTCTATTCCTACTGGATATAATTTTTCAGTTCTCTATAAACTTTAATATTGCTAGATGGGGGTCTCTGGGAGTTGCATCTAAGTCTAGAAACACTCTGCATCTTTTTATTTTCCTTTTTTTTAATGCTACTCCAAACAAGTTTGGGTTCTGTGCAGCTCCAGGCAGCCTGAGAAAGCCATGATGTCACCAGTTGTGTCCCATCACATGCTTTGGAGATGCTGTCAGACTTGCTAAATATTCAGTGTGTATTTTCTGCCTCAGCAGACTGTGTTGGCTGAAACTGCTCATGCAAATGAGGAGCTGCACCTCTTCAATAGGTTATTATGAGCTGATCCTGAATAATTGGGGCTGAACGGAGCAGTAGGTGGGAGAAGTCAGCAGAGGCACTAATTAATCAAGTGGCTTCATGTCTAGGCTGGCTGTGGATCCCAGCAAAGCCTCTCTGAAGGCAGGACGGGCTCCTTGGAGCCCTGTGCTCGTGCCTGAGCATTGCAATAATGTGCAACTCAAGTTATGCACAAACCCTGTTTAGGTTTTGCCTGGTGGCTCCCAAGGGAAGCCTGTTGGAAAGTCTGAGCCTCTTAGCGTGTACTTCTTAAACTCCAGCTTAGATTAATTCACAGCTGCTTTGTTCTCATTTGTTCTTTGACTGAAGTGGCTTTTTCCACCCTTGTTTCCTCCCTCCTTTTTTTTTTTTCCCCCTCTCCAGTTCTCCAGGTATCTCTAGACCCTTCGTGGCTTTTATTTTGCTAGACTAAGTGAGTTGAGCTTTTTTTTGTCTCATCTGGAAAAGCAAAGCTCAACCTTCCTTGTATCCCCCTTTATTTTTGCACATCTTCTTGATCTGAAGAGGACCCAGCCTCCTAAAGCACAGCTTTGAAATAAGTCAGGGCTTTTGCCATGGGTGGGATGGTGGGTGTGAGAGCAAGGAGCCCATTTTCTGGCCATGATGAACAAGCTCCAAGGGAAACAGCAGCATGGTCAGCAAGCAGCATCTAGGAGCTTACTCCATGATAAAGGAAGAATCTTTCTGGTTGTAAATCAGGATATATGTAAAAAAATGTAGAATTTATTTGTCCAGGTGGCTTGTGAAGAGTTAATCAATAAAATAACAGTTGCCACCTTATTACGGGAAAGTGGCTGATTAGAAGCTTGATTAATGGGATGATTTTTTTATGGCTATAATTAAAGCCCTGCATGGCTTCTCCTATAATTGATATTTAATGCTTACATGGGAAGCTGGTTGTTCAAAAGCAAGAGGGGTTTATTCAATTATCCACCTGTGGGTTGGGCAGAGGGGAGGCCAAGCACTGGGAAAGGAGGGAGAAGAAGAGGGGATGCAACTGGTCAGGACCACAAAGCAGCATCTTTGTTACTAGAGAGGTGGAGAAAGATGGAGCAGCAGATACTTAGTGAAAAGTTGGAGGAGATGTGGTGAAAGCAGAGTGCTGCTTCTCCTGGTGTCCTGTTCCAGCTGATGTCAGGGAGACCTCCTCAGCCAAGGGTAATGCTTTGTGTTGAGTTGTCCTGGAGGAACTTTATGGGCTTTGTCTGTAAAGTTTTGGACCATTTCCCAAGTGGAGCCTCTGCAAAGTTGGCTCATCTTTCTGAAAGATCTGCTCCAACACAATCAGCCTGCTGGGAAAACCTCCCTGTCTTATGGTCCAGCAGAGCCCAGCATCTCCGTGGTCTTCCCTGGCCTTGAAATGAATGAATTTAATTAATTGATTGAAATTCAGCTCAAATTAATGTATTGAATTTCAGTCCCTCTGCCTTGCAGATCCTGGGGCAGTGCTCGTGGCCAGTGTGACAAAGGCTTGGTCCAAAACCTGTGACAAGTCCTGTGCCAACTTTTGGGGCAAGTGTGGGGGATGTAAAGATACATGATGGAGACACAGTTATGCCAAGTGTTCACATACAACTTTTTAGCCTGTAGTTCATATTGTGTTATATGTTTTTAATTAGATTACTGGGTCATGCTGCATGCAGAGAAGGGATTTGGTCCTCACCACCGTGTTCTCTGTCCCTTTTAATTAACATTAATCCAGATTTTCTTCCCTGATAGAGGCTACAGGGAAACTGTAAGTGTACAAGCATGAGGAAAAAGCATGAAAAAGCAAAACAAGTTTCTAAATCTCTGTGTATCCCAAGTTTTGTCTCTGTGGCAGCTGTGATGGGAGCTTGGGGATGGGCTGGGGTGAAGCAGGGAACCCTCAGCCTGGCTCCATCCATGCAGGGAGGTCACACTCAGTGATGTCCCCTGTTGGGTGCTGAGCTCTTCTCCCCATCAATCTGCCCATAGCTGTCACAGGATCTGGGTGCCTCTCTGTGCAATGAATTTCCCAGCACCCCGAGCAAATCTGATCTGCAAACCTAATAACAATCAAACTGATGCATTATTAAAAGTGTGTTTTGCTTTGTTTTTCCCTTTCCCTGTGAGCAACCAGCCACAGCGTTTGGGAGGTGGGGAGATGGGGCTAAATTGTGTTTATTGCACGTCTGCTGAATATCTAACGTTGTCTGTGTGACCTCCCCCAAGACTTAGACAAGCCTTTGCACAACATAATAATTCTCCAGCACTTAGAAATGCATCCAAGTGCTCTGGTGCAACGAGGGGAATTTTAGACCTCACATAGCTGGGTGATGGATGCTCCTGGGGGGGCCCCAGCAGCTGCCCAGACCCACTGAAGCTCTCTCTCATTTTGTCCAGCAGCAAAATATTAATGAATTCTTCTGGAGTGGCAGAGGAATCCGTGGTAGGGTTGAAAGCTGAGAGCTCTGATCTCTTCTGAGAGAGATGCTCTGGAAATCCTTGCCAGTCTGCAGCCTCTTGTAGGCAGCCAAACAGCAAGAAATCCTCAGTACATAAAGTTTTCTTGTATTTTTTATTCTGAAGTAACTTATCTGCGAGGTATATAAAAATCTGCTTTGTTCAGGTTCCATTAAATTATCTTTATTTTTTATTCTTGTAGCTGGGAGTGTATACAAATCTTAATTTTAAAGCAGGAATGTTTTTACTCTGGCTTCAGATGACATTCTTTAAAGAGTAAACTGTGTGAAACAAACATTTTTATCCTGCAGTGCTGAGTGCTGACTTCTTATTTGGGTAGAAAATATTTTATTGTCTGACTGTAAGCTGGGAGATGACAGAATTCTTGAGGGTTGTTTGATTGTGACTCAGAAAGGAGGTTTGTTCCAAAATATGTGTTTCTGGGAAGGGATAGAGTAGCTCCTGCAGCAATTTCCATGGTCACACTGGGGAGTGCAGCTTTATTATATTGTAATTATATATAACATGCAGTTAACCCCAATGTAAACATACCTGGAAGATCCCAGGGAGATCCCTTAGGCTGAAATCAGGTCTTGTGTAGGAGGTAGTGACACAACTTTGCGCAAATTGAGTCATCTGCAGTTATTTGGTGACATTCACCATCTCTCCCTGGCTGGCACCGTGACAAGAAGTTCTTGCCCAGGAGAGTGGGGAGACACTGGCCCAGGTTGCCCAGAGAGGTGCTGGAAGCCCCATCCCTGGACATTGCGAAGGCCAGGCTGGCTGGGGCTGTGAGCAACTGATGTAGTGGGAGGTGTCCCTGCCATGGCAGGGGGGGTGGAACAAGATGATCTTTAAGATCCCTTCCAACCCTGACGATTCTGTTTATTGCCCTGGAATTCATGCTTTGAGAAGCTCAGCTTGCTGCTGAATGGGGTCACAAGCCCCCATTTACCCAAGCTTGGCTTGGGAAGGTGGCTTCACAAAGGAGAAGAAGCTTGGCTGAAATAGGCACGGATGTTACCCCAGTTGTACATTAATTTGTCACCTGCAGAGCAGCCTGACAGGGTGTGTGCCAAGAGCCATGGGTACCAAGCTCTCTCCTGGCGTTGGCTTGTGCCAACCTGCCAGAGCCTGGAGAAGCCCTTGCTAGGGAGAGCTTTCCTTGCACAAGCCTTCTGCCAACTATCAATTAATTAGTGATGAGAAATAGCTCCAGAGGTCTCTAAAATACTTTCTTGTCTCTCCCACAGAAACCTGGGAGGTTGCAGGCGGATTGTCCCACACCAGAAGGGTGAGTAGGCTGAGCTGGTTGTCTAGGCTGCTGGTGCTCCTATTGATTGATGTGGTCTCCTTGAGAATGTGCTTGGTGCTGGGGGAAAGGGAGTTGGTAAAAGTCTATCCAAGGAGAGCAGGAGAAACCAGAGAGGTTACAAAGCTGGGCTCACAATCTGTCTCCAAGATGTGGTTTGCAAATGTGAAGTAGACAGAGCTCTCCAGTGTCTGTTGGTTGCCTTGATCATGTTCTTCCAGTGGTTTTCCCCTCATTTTTGGGTTCAGTCCATAGACATGAGCATTCTGATCCAAAGCCCAGCTGATGGAGAGTTAATCTATCACCCTGAGCTGGACCAGAGGGCTCCTCCAGCTCCTTGAGTTCCTGCTCTGCCATAAATTGCCACGACCCACTCTGTGCATCTACTCATATTTCCATGGCCAGTGGGAGGTTGTTCAGCTTGATTGGCTCACATGTGGTCATGGTTGAGCTGTGCCAACACGCCTGTAATTCAGGAAAGTATTTCTACACTCAGTGCCACCAGTTTTTGAGGGCCAGCTCAGCCAGAGGAGTGTGGCAGGGACAGGAGAACCTGCCTGGCTCTGCTCCTCCAGCACAGCTTTGGCAAGGAGAAGGAGATTTCTCACTGACCACAAAGGGGCAGGAGGGAAGAATAAATTAATTTAAAATATTGCAAAAAACCAAACCCCCAACCCAGCAACTTCTCATTTTCCAAAGTGCCCGTTTTCTTAACCATTCCTCCAAATTATCATCTCGTTAGACGGATTCTGTTTCCTTGCTGCTGCTGCTGTTGTGTTTACCCCACGTCACTCAGCAAACGTCTCCTTGCAGCCAACTTGCACAATACGTTACAATTACATAATTACGCCATTGTAATCAAATAATTAAGTTGCACATTAAACACGCATTAGAGCTCACAAAGGAAGGAGCTTCAGACATGGGCACGGAATAGTGGGGAGGGAGCCAGGCAGCGTTGGTGCTAATTGCATCTGGCTTTTAATGACTCAAGGACTCTGGGTTTTTAGTCTCAGGTGGCCAAATGGGGGTGGGCTGGAGCTGCTGAGGTTTAAATAAGCAGGTTTAGTGAGCAGATTCCCCCACGGAGAGGAACAAGACTCGGTGACCAAACAGAGGGAAACAAAAAGGGAATAATTGTGGAGCCTGTTGGCTTCAAGGCTTTAGAAATCTGCTTTAATGGAAGCTCAGAAGCAGCTCCCCCAGGAGGAGGAGGAGGAGGACACCTGCCCATTGCCATCATGGGACTCAGCTGGTCTAGCAGGAGAAGGTGGGGATGTCTTTGGGAGGTCATTATTGTAGCAGTGGTAGAGGAGGAGTGAATTGGGCTGTGGGTAAGTCACTTGTGCTGTTTTTCCTCTTTGTGTGTGTTGGTTTGGGTAAAATAATACCAAGCAGGTCCAGGTCTGTAGTTTGGGCTCATCCTGACTCTAATTTGTGTGGCGGGGGTGGCTGAAATTCTCTGTTCAGGGTAGTCCCAAGATACAAAACCTTTGGGGTCACTACTCATAATTCAAACCCTCCAGGATGAGGTCTAGGACAGAGGGTGGCCTTGGTCGAGCCATGCCAGGACTAAGCAGGAGAAACCTGATTTTTGGTACAATTTTAAGTGACCCTTTTAAAGGATGCTGTGTGAGCGTTGGACAAAACAACTCTGAGTCCTCTATGTCATAGCTGGTGTCTACCATGGTTGAGAAGTGGGCTGGTAGAGGCAGATAACATGGTTGCTTCCCACCAGGGTTCAGAGGTGGGCTGGAGAACAACGTGTAGACTTCACCTACATCTCTACACCAGCAGCTATGAACTAGAGAAACCCAAGATCCTATTCAAAGAGCAATTGCAGGCGTGGAGGGAGGAATCCCTGGGGAATGAGAGTAAATGTGTGTCCAGTTTGATATACCAAGTTAAAAGGGTTTCTGTGGTAGGTCTTTGCAAGTAGGATCACGATGCCCTCCTAAAACCTTTGCTTAATAAGTCTCTGAGAATTGATACTATATTTTTTTTAATGAGATCTTTAATCTTGCAATTAAAAGGCAAGATTTGCACTCGGTAATTGCACGGAGGGGAAAAGGGATGTTCTGTGGTGCATGAATAAGCATTAGAAGGAGGAAAAATATTTATAAATGAGGAAATAGTGAGTTCAGCAGCCTGCAAGGCTCCCTCCTTCCCAGTGACCTAAAGAACAAGGTGTCAGTCTTTGGTCTGTAGGGAAATCAAGTGACTGAGCACAGTAGAAGCCACCTGAGAAGTAGCAAAGTACTCTTAAGTGGTCCAGAAGACGACATGGTGGAAGAAACACAGAAATTCCACTTGAGCCACTATTTAGCCCCATATTCTCCCCTAAATCTTGAGAAGAACACAGGATCCCAAAGAATTTTCCCAGATCCATCTTTGAGCACACATAGACAGAAGAACTTGAGAAGAACTCAGGATCCCAAAGAATTTTCCCAACTCCCTTCTTTGAGCACACATAGAGATGCTTAAATAAAAAAAATAATGCTTGAGCTTTATCTAAGAGCTCTTTGCTGTATTAAAAGTGATTTACTGGGTTCCTGAGCCGTGTATAGACCTCCCAAAGTGCAAATGATGCAGGTTAGATAAGGTGGTGTTTAAAAGGGAAGAGTATGTCAGACTGTAGAAAGGAGATGCAACTGGATTAGCAGAGCCAAGGCTGTACGTGGAGATGGAATGGGCTATAAACTATTTAAGGCTTGGGAGGAGGCCAGGGCTGGCTGGGGATTCATCTGTAGTCCAGTGGGTTCTCTCTAATCCTCTAAGGGATGGCAAGGAAGAATGGGGAAAAATTCTGGGTGGAGTGATTGTTCACGCTGAGAGCTCATTGTGTTGTCTTCAGAGATTTCTGAGCATCTCTGTATCCATCTAATATTAAATATATATGTAAAATAATTATTTTTATCTATATATTAAAATAGCACAGCTGTAGATTTCTTCAGCCTTTCTGCTCCTGTTGGCAGCTTGTGTCTTGTTGAAATCTTGTTTTTTTTATCTATTGTGTCCACATGCAGATAAATGGCAGGAGTTACCCAAATGAACTGTCAATTCACATCTGGATATGAGAAAAATGTTCTTTAATCTGAGGGTGATAGATCAGTGGAATGGGCTGCCCAGAGAGGGGGTGGAGGCCCCATCCCTGGAGTCCTTCAAGGTCAGGCTTGCTGGGGCTCTGAGCAGCCTGCCCTGGGTAGAGATGTCCCTGCTGGGGTAGGATGGACCAGATGAGCTCTGGAGGTCCCTTCTAGCCTAAAACATTCTATCCCAGTACCACAGTTTAAGCCTGGCTTTAAAAACAATATTTCAAATAATCTGCTCATTGATCTGCTCCTGCAGGTTCTTTTTTCTGCTTATGGATTTTTCTGGGTGCACCAACACAGGGTTTGGCTCCTTGGGGCTTCTGACTGGAGAGGGATGCTGGGGACTCCTGTGAACCACAGAATCCTTCTGATTGGAAGAGACCTTTAAGGTCCTCAAGTCCAACCATTAACCCAGCACTTCCAGGTCACCACTAAACCACCTCCCTCAGCACCACATTGATGGGTCTTTTAAATATCTTCAGGGACAGTGACTCCACCACTTCCCTGGGCAGCCTGTACAACCCCTTTCTGGGAAGAAATTTTTCCCAAGCCTCCCCTGGAGCAACTTAAGGCCATTTCCACTTGTTCTATCACTTGGGAGAAACGATTGATCCTTATCTTGCTACAAGCTCCTTTCAGGTAGTCCTAGAGAGTGAGAAGGTCTCCCCTGAACCTCCTCTTCTCCAGGCTAAACAACCCCATCTCATCCTCATAAGATTTCTTCTCTAGACCCCTTATCAGCTTCATTGCCCTTCTATGAACATCCTCCAGCACCTCAATGTCCTTCTCATAGTGAGGGGTCCAAAACTGAGCCCAGTATTTGAGATGTGACCTCACCAGGAGCAAGATCATCGCCTTAGTCCTGGTGGCCACATTATTTCTGATCCAAGCCAGGATGCTGGTGACCTTCTTGGTACAGAACCCAGCACTTGGCCCTGTTGGGCTTCATTCCATGGATCTCATCCCATGGATGCAGCCTGTCCAGATCCCTCATAGAACCTCCCTGCCTTAATGAGAATGAATATTTTCTTATAGCACTGGTTCTGGGAATTGAGTGTTTATATAACTTGGGTTAAAGGATAAAGAGCTGCTGCTGAGGAGGAAAAAAAAAGCCTGGGAGGCAAAAGTTGGATGTGAAATCAAACCAACTGCCCATCCCAGGCTTTTTGGACAGGGAGCAATGGAACTGGGTTCCCACAGGGTCAATCTAGGGGTGACTGGGGCAATGTCCATGGGGACAGATCTTCATTGCCTTAAAATTTTCGTGGCTTTTTGAGAGTTTTCTTTCCAGGCAGAAAAAAACCTCCACCAAACAGTAATAATTGTCTGACACGTGGAACTATGAGCACTCACTTCTTCTGAGGGCAGCTCTGGGCTTTGTTTAATAGACCCTACAAATCTGAAATACCCAAAACTCTTTGCAGAGCAGAATTTCTGGTTGCTCGAGTGGTTTTGATCCCCTCTGTAAATCTGTCTGGACAGACATTTCTCTGCTGCTCCTTATTTTCCACCCTGATTTCTAATCTGTCTCCTAATTTGTTTTATGTCCCTGTCCTCCTCTGGTGATGGCAACACCTCCCATGGTCTTCCAATCCTATTATTTGCTCTTTACTTCTTTTTTCCAGCTCGTTAATGAGGAGTTGACGGAGGATGGGTCTAAAAGTGATCTCTGCTGAACCCCACATCTCAACTCCCTATCTTGACAAGTTGCTCTTTATCATTTTTCCTGGTTTATGGGTCCTCACTCTCTTTCTGAAGCTCCTGCCATCTCTCATCTCCAAGCCTGTTTAAATGGAGCATCTGAGTGATCTTTCATGGCAGGCTGGATCAAACATCTTTCTGAAGCTGAAATACAGTTTTCTACCTCAACTGGATGGAGGGCTAGAGGGTGTTGACTGGGTAGGGGCTGAAAAATCACTTTAATTCTTATTTCAGGCCATCTTTGCTCTTGTATAACCTGCTGAGGACAGGTTAACCTTGGGAAAATCTTATGGCACGTGTCCAGATCATCATGGTCTCTATAGTCTCAGTAAGTGGCACTGGTTCCAGCTCTGTCTTGGTCAGGTAAACCTGCTCCTCCTTGGCCATCAGCAGCAAGTGAGGCTTGGCAGGGGTAGGCAGCAGTGCCCTGAATGGGCTGTCCAGGAGGAGTGGTAGGTGGGGATTCTCTGTGTCCTACAGACACAAGGTGTAATGTGGAGGAATTGAAGGTCTTTGAGCAAATTGAGCTAAGAGAAGAGGTTGTAACACAGTGTTATCCACCCATCGTATCCTGAGAGCTTCATCTCTCTTGAGAACTGGTCTGTGACCATCCCGTGGCCCTTTGGGGTGTGGTTGCCAAGAGTGGGGTGAGAGCAAGGCAGTAAATTCCATATGATGGGTTTCAAAAAGCCACGTGCCTTGACTTCCCTCCCCTCCCTTGACTGGGACAAGGTAAGGAAGCCTCTGCCCATCCCTCCTCAGCCCCAGCAGGATGTCCCACAGTGACCATGAACAACCCCTGCTTCTACTCTGGCAGAGCTGGAGTTTACCTTATGGCATCTGATTATTTTTTCCCTCCTCCCTAATTGGTTCCTCTAATTTATGGTGGGCAGGAGCTTGAGCTGCCAAGTGCTAATTGCAAAGGTTATTGTCTCTGCCCTTTCCAGAGCACAGCAGGAAAACCTTCAGTTCCATCACATGGAAAACAAGACCAAAAAAGCCAAAAGTTTTTGGGCTGGATGTGAGCCCATCATCTCACGTGGTGTTTGTGCCACAAAGGGGCTGCTCTGCCACTGCCTTCCTCTAACAGAAGGAAGCCTCTGACCCTGGCATAGGTGTCTTTCCTTCTCTGAGTTGTTCATCTTTGGATTCCAGAGGTAGGATGGGTGCAGAGGGTCTTAAGGTACCGATGGATGAAGTTGCAAAGCTGCTCTCCATCATATTTGAGAAGTCGTGGTGATGGGGTGAAGTTCTCCCTGACTGGAGAAGGGGAAACACAACCCCCATTTTCAATAAGGGGAAGAAAGGAAGAGCTGAGCAACCTCACACCATTCTCACATCTGTACCCAGCAAGATCATGGAGCAGATGCTCCTCAAGGCTCTGCTAAGGCACGTGGAAAACGATGAGGTGATTGGTGGCAACCAACAGGACTTCACCAAGTTGGGGTTGTTCAGCCTGGAGAAGAGAAGACTCTGGGGAGAGCTTCTTGCAGCCTTCCAGGGAGCCTACAAGAAAGCTGGGAAGGGACTTTTTACAAGGGTTTGTAGTGCTGGGATGAGGGGTAATGACAGTCCTGTTGTATTTTTAAGGTGGAAAGTCTTTGAAGGGAGTTGTTGCCATGCTGTGGAGCTCCTCGTGTTCCTCCGTGCTGCTGGGAAACCTGGTGGAGCTCTTTTGCTTGGCCATAGGTGTTCCTACCACTGTTTTTCTTGTGTTTTGTGTGGTATTTGTCCTTTAGGACTCTATATTGGCTGTCCCAGGCTTTGTTCCCACTGCAGTGCTTACTCTGGCTTGTGTCCTGTTTATCCTCCATCATCCCTGGAGTTTGTTTTTGTTCAGCAGCTTTTGGAAGAGAGTGTTTATGAACAGAGGGATGTTTGGGACCGCATTTGACTCCGTAGTCAATCAACAGACCCCAGTGGTGTTTGATGTTAATTAGGGGTACACTTTGTGTTGTTCCTTCTCTGCTCTGCCCCAGGATCCTTCTCCTTGAGTCTTTTCCATGATGCCCAAACTTTCCCCCTCCTTTCTTGTCTCACTCCCGGTAGCTAACCACCCCTCACTGGGCAGATATCCTCAGGGTACCAGGTTAACAACCCATATTTTAATCTAGTCTAATGAAACATGAGATAAATATCTAGGCAGTATATTTTTTCCTCTATATATGAAGCCTGGATGGCATCTGTGTGGGAAAGAAGCACAGTTAAAACCTCAGATTTCAGCCAGCAAGTGCATAGATCATATTTAAAGGAGCTTTTGAGCTTAAGATATAAAGGAGAATTATATTTTCTATTGTAACTTCACTAGCTGAGGGGCTGCATCTCCAAGTGCCTTATAAAGCAGGGAGGTAGATGGTGGCAGCTCAGGCAATGTGTAGGGCAAGGTGCCAGCCATATGTGTAGCCATATCTCACAAGCAGCCTGGGAAGTCATTGATTTTTTATTGAAGGGAGGAATTTGCCAGGATGTCAAGGCTGTCTCCTGCACTGCTGAAGGAGTGCCATGCTGTCTGGGATCCACACAGGCTGGTGACAGGAGGGGAGCAGACACTGTCTCACCAGGTATCTCCTGCTGCTTTCACCGTGTGTTGGGGAAGGGAGGTTGGGCACAACTTCAGCACGTGCCCTTTTCTCTCCATCATGAATATTCCCTTATTTTTTTTTTCCCTGCGTGTCAAGCTTCTTTTACTTTCTGCCTTCATCTTCAATGCTTTCCATCTGTCCTTCTGCTTAGCCATCCTTCCTCCCAAATTCACATAGCTGTCTTCTTCCTAGAGCTTGGCTGAGCTTCCTTCTCTTTTCTTAAATCCTCATGGCCAGGATGAAAACTTGACCACAAGGACCAAATAATGCAGAAATTTTATCCTGTTGGGCACCACGCATCTACCACGTGTCCCAAGATCCCTCCTAAGGTTCTTCATGGGTGCCCTGGGTGGTAGGAGAGGCAGCTCCACGTGGTGTATTCAATGGATGTTGTTTTGCAGCCAAAATGCTGGTAGTCAAAAAACCCCCTCCTATCACAAAGAAATCTTTCTTAGTTATCCAATTTGTGCAATATCTTATTATCGGGGAGAAAAACAACTGTTATCTGCCTTGTAAAGGTTAATATAATAATAAGCAGATACTGACTTCTATTGAGATGAACATGATGATTTATTGACCCCAGAGGTAAATATTCAGTGAAGCAAAGCCAGGGTCAATACTTACCATGTGGAGGAGGATAAATCCTTGTGTTTTCTGCAGTGGGGAGACCATACAGACCAGTCACCACTAAATGTCACCTGCTTTGGCTCCATTTGCAGTGAGAGAGCTAAATATGGTAGACAACCAAGTTCTTCACCTTGTTTTTTTTAGAGAAAATGTCAATTTAGAAAGATTTCCTCTGGATATTTTTGTTCTTCAAAATACTTTAAGTATTTACAAGTACTTTGCTGAAAAAAACCCAAAGAAACAACAACAAAAAAAGCAACTCCCAAGGGTTTGCAGTAGTTTTGAATTGCTGGATGTACTTCTTGAATAAGTGATGTGATTTTATTCTGGTTTATTTTTATTAGAGAAACACCTTTCAAGTTCTAAGCCTGGCAACTTTCTACCCAATTGGAGCTTTATCTGCACGCGTGTTGGTGGCAAAGGCATTTTTCATTTAGGAGATGCTTCAGCATGGAAATGTCAAGCATCTCTTGTAGGGATCACGGATGAGGACAGGCTCTGGATGTTGGCAGTGAGGAGCATCCTACTTCTGCTGCCCTGGTGGACCACTCTGATGATGACTTTGGGGAGCAGGGAAGATGTAACATGGATAATTTCTGGGTTTTTTGGGCTGTGATGGGGTTTGGGCTGCTACAAGAAGTGTTAGGTGTGTTCTCCAGCCTGCCAGGCAATGTGCTGGGGCTCATTGGCTGTTTTCTTGCTGGATCTCAAGTGATGATATCTTGCCAGCTTGCTCTCACCTGGGCGAGAAATGTAAATTCTTGCCTTGGAACACATCTAGGGCTTGTTTTGCTGATGGTGGGGATGGTAGGGACCATCAATGCACTTGGTGGAGGGGGGGAGGGAGAGGAATTGCACTATTATCAGACTTGAGCAAAGTGACACGGGCAAGGATATTATTTTAGAAAGTTTATCTCTTTTGTATCTATGGTGACAAGATCCTTATCAGGCTAAGACAGACTCCCAGGCTGTCTGCTCCTTGTTATCACAGTGTAGGATGACAGTCTAAGTATCATGTCTAGGAATGTTATCTACCCTTTATTATTTCACTTGTGAGGAGCTAACAAGGGTGTTATCAGGGTGTTTACAATCAAAACACGTGCAGCTCAAGTGATAAAGGGGGAGAGCAGACATCTGATCTCCAAGGATATGAAGACAATGCAGCCTTGAGCAGGGGGGGGAGATGGATCTTGTTATTGGAAATAGTTTGGCAGGCTGGGAATGGACAAACAAGGTTGGGTGACTGGTAAGACCATCAGCTTGAGGGATGGGATGGGATTTTCACACATAGAAAATGAAAATGTGATCATATCAACAGCACTCTCAGCTAACTCAAAAATATTTCCCAATATTTTTTCAATGATTTTTTTTTTTTTCCCTGTATTCTCTTCTCACTAGGAGTGGGGATATGGCAAAGCTGTCAGGGCCAGCAAGTGGAGTAGGGTTGGAATCTAAGAGAGCTTGAACAGGCTTGGAAGGTGGAGAGCAGACAGCTGCCAAGGGTATTTATCAGGGAGTTCATTGAGATTAATTCCTTATCTTGTTTGGGTCAGTGTCGTGTTAATTTAGGGAGGGTTAGTGACCATAAACCTTCTCCTTAGGGACAGAGAGGCTAAATCCTTAAAGGACTTAGAAATCTGCCCCTGGGATGCTTCTATTGCTGGTAATTGAGAGGAGTTCAAAGATGTCCTGGACATCATAGAATCATAGAATTGTCAGGGTTGGAAGGGACCTCAAAGATCATCTGGTTTCAACCCCCTGCCATGGGCAGGGACACCTCCCACTAGAGCAGGTTACTCAGGTTCTCATTAATCTATAACTTGAGAAGCCAAGTGCAAAATGATGTCAAATTCTGATCATCTTATTTGACACGAATCATCCTCATTTGTTAAAGGTGGGGTTGGGCAACTCTCCATCCAAATCCAGGTCTTACTGCTGGAGGTGGTTGTGTTCTGAGCTAGAGTCCATTGGCTGGTTTTCTGTGGTAGAAGTTCTGGCCGGGGTGGTTTAAGTCTTCATCCTACTCTTGGTATAAATATTCTTTAAGTCAAGCCATGCCACAAAATATGATGTTTTCCTATCCTCTCTCCTCACTTGTTTGTCTGTCCCATGCCATGATGTGACACAGAAGAAGATGCCCTCAAATAGAGAGCAAGCAGTGGAGGAGGAGACAGGAGGGGAACCAACGTGAAGGCACAAGCAGCAGCACCAGGTTCCTCCTTCTCCCTTGGGAAGAAGATAGGGAGGGTGGAGGGTGTCTCTGTGAGGGACAATGGAGGATGGAAACAGCCCCATCTCTGAACATCTCTGTTAGTTTGACCATAGGACTGGCTGAAAATGTAAAGCTTCTTCAGATAATGGAGAGGGAATGAAGGGGTTACAAAGGGGTTTGTAATGATGGGACAAGGAGTGATGGTTTTAAGCTGGGAAAGGAGAGATTTAGGCTGGATGTTAGGAAAAAGTTCTTTAATCTGAGGGTGACAGATCAGTGGAATGGGCTGCCCAGAGAGGTGGGGGAGGCCCCATCCCTGGAGTCCTTCAAGGTCAGGCTTGCTGGGGCTCTGAGCAGCTGCCCTAGGTAGAGATGTCCCTGCTGGGGTAGGGAGGTTGGAGCAGATGAGCTCTGGAGGTCCCTTCCAGCCTCAAACATTCTCTGACTCTATGAACACAGCATTATTCTATATTAGCCTGGCTGCTTGACTCCAGATCCATCTTAACTCCATCTCCATCTTGCTTTGCATAGGATGTAAACCAAACTCCTTCCAACCTGTCTGAATGACTCTCCCACCACTCTCTAATGACTGTCAACTCCTGGTAACCCTTCTTCACCTGGGGGGACTGGCAACAACACCCCTGCCTTGTTTATGAGAGATGATCTCTGGTTGTGACACATAGTGGGGTTGGTTTTTTTTGATGAACCCCTGGCTTTGGAGGGCCAGTGGGGCCATTTTGTATGGTAATATATGACCCATGGCTCCTCTCCTTCCCTCCATCCCTCACACCTTTAATTGCACTCGTGTTTCTGCAGCATATGGAATTCATTATCCAGCAAACAATGTCCTCTGCAGTATCAGCCTTAATTAACTGCTCCCCTCTAGTATTTTCTTGCTCTTATCCTCTCCAAATCTCCACATTGAGACGAGCTGACAGCCCCCCACATGCATCAGTGCCAACCACTGAGCCATGACCAGATAAGAAGAAATGGAATTCCTTATCTTTTTATATATATATATATAAAAAAAAATGCATACACACAAACCTGGAAAAGGTCAAGGTTGCTGGGAAGGGAGAAGGCCCTTCAAGACAACAAAACCCCTTCTCTTTTTTAAGTCTCCATAGCAACCAGATGGAGCATCACGGGATGTTGGGATGAGAGAGGACCATTCTTTTCCTGCAACACTCTTTCCACTTCATTAGGCTCTTTATCAAGTATCTCTGCACTGGGCTGAGTGTGTTTTGGTGTGTGGAGGAGCAGTGCAGATGTCTCTAAAGCCATGCTGACCTTTCCAGTGGGGCTTTGGGAGCTCCCTGTGGGAGCTGCACCCTCTTCCCTCGCCTTCCTCCCCCGCAGCCCCCTTGTCTCCAGTTCACATGCCCTCCTAAGCAAAACCCTGGGGCTGGGGAGGTATGAAGGGTTTCCTTAAGAAGAGAAAAGGGGGGAAAAAGAGAAGAGGATGAGAATGTCCTTCAGTGGTGCTGGAGGTGTCAAGACCTCAGCTGTCAGAGCTGTGCATCCGTAGGGAAGATTAATGACTCTGCTTAGAGGAAATCCAAATGAAATAGAAGAGAATAAACACTGTGTGGGTGAGGAGGGGGAGGTTAAGGAAGGAACAAGGGAGGGTGATGGGGCAGAATTAGGTAGAAGTGTTTAAATTCCCCATGGAAGAGCCAGTTAGAGTAGGACAGCTCTTTTGATGTAGTCCTGTGGTCTTGAAGTGATGCTCTTGTGTGTATTGGGCTGTGAGTGCTCATGAAGTGCTGGTTGTAAAGTACAAACACTATATTTTTATCTTAGCTTCCCTGGGCAAGCATCCACCATAGAGAAGCCTCTTTTTTTTTTTTAGCTTCTCACCACATAGTTTGCTTCATCCTTAGTGCAGTTAGTGAGCAGAGACTCAGATGAAAAGGAAAATCTCTGCACAGAACTGGTTTGGTTCTAACTCAGACCAGGGCAGGTGTCCAGAATTGCTTTGGAAATAGGTGCACTGGTTGTTGTTAGGAACCTGCCTGTTCCTGGTGGGCACTGGCACCTAAGGAAGCTCTGAGGCAGCTCTGTGGTGGCTATGGAGTGATTTAACCCTTGCTATGGATGGTGGGATCTCACACTTACGTGCATCTTGGACCTGGTCTTCTTGAGGGAACCAGGGCACTGTCCCTGCCTTCAGCTTTTGAGATGATCCTTTAGATTTTCACTTCTTCCAGGGAGCCAATAAGTGACAGTTTGCAGCTTAATTGGAGCAGATTTCACACCACGAGTACCCAGCTGAGCATCTTACTACAGCAGCTCATAGTGTGAAGTGTTTGAATCCACATGAATTGGGGGAGAAGGGCTCGTTAGCAGGGATGACTGATGAGGCCAAAGCCATTTAAATAAGTGTTTGTAAAGAGCTTTGAACTTGGACACACTCAGACCGTGTTCTCCTGAGCTGTAAGATTTACATGGGTGTTTTTAGGGGAGAAAACCATTAAAAAAAAAAAAAAAAAATCTATGTTCTGCACTTAGAGTAGGAGCCACGTTATGAATATCCCAGCCCAGCTGCTTCAATCCTCACAGGAGTCATTCTGAAGTGGGGAAATCCCATTAAACAATAATAGGGCTTTTAAGTAGCTCCCTCTGATGAATTTGTGGCACTCTGCACGTCCCATAATTCCCAATATACAGATGAGGAAGCTGAGGTTAAGTGACTTAGCCAAGGTCATGCAGCAAATCAATAACCACTCCAGCCTGCACCTCTCTCATGGACTCCGTGGAGCTCTGGCTGGTGAGCTGTCAGCACCTACCAAAGGGGAATTATCATCCCCACCCCTGTCCCACTCCAGCTGGTGGAAACCCAGGGTCTGAAACATGGAATTATGCTGGTACATCTGTGTTCAGGTGTAGCTGGGCTATAGGAGCAGTGATGGGATTTATTCCTCCATGCATGGAGAGCTCATGGCAGCTGGAAGAAGCCCCCACATAGAATTGTCAGGGTTGGAAGGGACCTTAAAGATCATCTAGTTCCAATCCCACCTCCCACTACATCAGTTGCTCACAGCCCCAGCCAGCCTGGCCTTCCAAATGTGCAGGGATGGGGCTTCCAGCACCTCTCTGGGCAACCCATCTTCATCATGTCTTGGTCCTCTGCATGAGTGAGAAGGTCCTAGGGGGAAGGTGGGTGCCCCTTAGGCCAGGGTGTCACAGCTCTGCTGCTTCATGGCTCTAAGGAAGGTCTTGTTGTCTCAGGTGGGACTCAGCCATGCAGGCTGGGGGGCTTTGGGTGGTGTCCCACTCCAACCAGAGCAAGGCTTCTTCACTGAGGAGGTCTCATCTTGCTCTTAGGATTCTCAAACACAGAGGCCCCACAGCCTCCTGTTTATCCCAGGTTATTTGAATGCTTTTCACATCTTTGGGCAATTTTCTGAATGTATTTTGAGGTGAAGATCTCAGCATCCCAACTGATGATGGGAGAACTCTGTAGGAGAAGCCTCCCTGAAGAAAACCCTTTCAACAGCGAATGGCAAAGCACCAATATTTCAGATGGTGGGAGACACAGGAGGTATTTTGGCCTATAAACTGTGGCTTTCACAAAACCACTCAGCAGTGGTTTGAGGTTTCCTTCCTGAAGCCTTCTAGACTTCAAATAGATATTGCATCTCTTTTTATATACAGGCTCTACAGCAAGACAGGCTTGTTCCAGGGATGATTATGACCATAGGTATTGGCTGTTCCTTTTAAGGGACGACTTAGGCCCCTGTTCCCTGCCATAATGTGATCTGATTTCAGATCCATATCATGATTTCCATCCCTATCATGCCACTTCTGCAGAAGCTGCTTGTTTTATAGAGCAGCTGCGTTGCCTTAATGCAGCCGTAACGTGTGTTTGTCCAGGAGCTGCCTTGGGGGGCCAGCAGGACTAGGAAGATGTTTTATGAGATCACTCACAAGTCCCAATAATCCCTGAGCCTCTCCAGTATCTCTGGGTGGCAGCTGTGCTGCTTCCACTCTGTGGATGAGGTTGTAACCTGGAGATGTATGATCTGCTCTTGGCTTCACCTCACTTTGAGCTCTCCCCTCCTGGCCATTCCCAGCAGTCATTGAGGAGTTAGTCCTTGGACTCTACATCTTAAACCACACGTGGGGAGTTCAGAGAATAGCAGCATCAAAGAAGATCTGAGCTGCTTGGAGCCTTGTTGGTGCAACTTGCTGGTGGCACTGGAGATGTTACCCCTGCAGACTGGATCTCAGGGAGCATTCCTGCCCCACTCCTCTGACCTCCAGTGTGGAGATTATGGTAAAACTGCTGCTTCCCTGGCTCCAAAATGGGTGTTTTGTGTGTGTTCTGCCTCCAGAGCTGGAGTTTGCTACCTCCTTTTGTTTTTGGAATTAGTATTTCCTCAGCCACTTGTATTTGGAGCTCTCTGACCTTGGGTGAATTTGCTAAGTGGGGTGCAAATGTCTTATTTTTTTTATCTAGACTCCTTTGCCTTGCACCTTATCCTTTTCTGGATCAGAAATGTCTGTTGCTCTCATAATGGTTCTCTTTTAATGCAGTGCATCCCCAGTTTATATTGCTCTTGCTCTCCTCTCACCTAGCTCTGGTTGGAGTGTCCCACTCCTTCAAACACCATCTGATGTTTTCTAGTGCAGGGATGATGTGGGGATTCTGGAGTTCACTTTCTGTATCTTGTTGCACGTGTGTCCACTGTACATTAATTTCCTGCAGCTTTTGCATCACAGCTTCATGGATAAAGTTGTATTTTAGGCTCATGGTGCAGCTTCTGTTCTGACTGGACCACTCAGCATTTCATTCTCTGGAGTTTCTCTTGTCTTCATGGTATTGGGACTGGTAAAGCCATTTAAATTTGGCTGTATGTTGTTATATCTTTGCTGTCCAACATGTTCACCAATGTTGTGCTTCACCATCTCTTTGCCTGCTTGTTTGTGAACTGCTGGTTTCATGAAACCCACCCTGGAAAGGGATGTGATCCATCTCCTTGGGCTGTTCTGGGACATGTTCTGACCATGGAACTGTCCAAGTAGCTTCTTGCTCCTTTATTAGGCTGCTTTTAGTGATGCTTATAGAGTTAAGTGCAATGCAAAGAGGTTTTCTTATTCCTTGTCTTTATTCAGGGAATTTCCTGCTGCTTTTTACTTAATTGTGTTTATTTCAGCTGTTCTCACACAAACTGGGTATCATGGAGCTGAACACACACAACCAGGGTGGAGAATGGATGTGATCCAGGGGGGTGTGATGTCCAAAATTGGGAAAGGTCCTGTCCCAACCCTGACCCAGCCCTTGAGCTGGACAAGAAGAGGAGACCCATCCTTCTAGATCCAGGCTGTGTTCTCATCAGGGGCAAGCAGCAACTTCTCGTTCAGCTTGGGCAGCTGTTATTGCATGGCTTGGAGCCTCAGCCTGCAGCTTGTTCCTCCTCCTGCACTGGGTTGTACCTTTGCTTTCCCTGAGCTGTTGTCTGGCAGTTTTATCTACTGCCTGTGCAGTTCAGACCTCAGCAGATCATGTTTCTTGATGGCATTTTCTGGGTCAACCCTTTGGGCTTTTGCATCTTTTGTACCCACTATGCACAAAGCAAAAGGTGCCTCTTTTGAGGCTTCTTCCCTATGGTGGGCTCATTATGCTGTTGAGCAGCATGAAGGCTCATTTAGCATCAGGTCTACGAGGATAGAGACGACACCTTCTGCATTTGAGGTTTATGCGGGTCAAAAATGGCTTTGTGGAGCCTATTCAGGGGTTTATGTGGGGTTTTTTATTTTTCTCAGCTTGCTGCTGATGTGACCAGAGGCTCCTGCAACACGAAGCAGCTTTTCCCCACTGCACTTTAGCAGCATGCTGGCTGTCTCTTTGTTTCCTCCTTTATCCAGCCCCTCTTGTGATAATTCCCTGGTTTCCCCATAGCGAGCTAAAGAGCATCCTATTGCTGAATCCCTTCCAAGGCCACCCACTCGGGGACAGGGCTTGGGGCCACTGCCCTACGAGCAGTTTCCCCTGTTTGTTTGGGTTTCCTTCCTTGCCACGTTTCTGCCTTTCTGCTTTTCATCTACCTGCAGGAGCCAACTCGCTCCTGACACCGAGTTCAGTCTCTGAACATCAAACAGAGAAAGTCAGGACAGAGAGACATTGAGGCTTTCTTCTTCCTCCTCACCTGCTGTTCTCACTCGTCAGGCACTTCCTAAGGGTAGAGTTCTCCAAGTTCCCTGTCATTATCCTTTATATAAGCATAATATAGTGCTGTAACACTCCCTCCAGGGAAGCTATCTAGTGTAGCAATCTGTAAAACAAAAGCTGGATTGATCCCTTCTCCTGTCGCTCCCCCCCAAAAAAAAAGCCCCATGCTGTTCCTCAGATGGGGAAGTCTGAAAAGCCTTCAGCAGAGGGTAGTTCATTTTTACACTCAGGCAAAACTGAAAGCAAGGCATAATTTGAAACAGCTAAGCTGGCCCTTGGAGCAGAACCACACAAATAAAACGCCTGGGATGATGTAGTTGAATACGTCGCAGCCAGAAAAAAATGACTCCGGTGCAAGGAACAAGGGGAAGCAGACAGATGAATGTGAATTAGTAACGAGCAGACTTTCAAGTCAGAAAAAACTCAAATTGAGAGCATAGATCATGGCATTCAAAGGAAGCGGGTGAGAAGTGCACCGAATTGTGCTTTAAACGACAAAACAAGTGCCTCCACCTCCAGGCAAAGTGGATGGAGCAGGGGCTGGAGACCCAAGAGAGCTGGTTCCCACTTGTGTCCTTGCTGAGATCTCTCTATGTCCTTGTGTATCAGCTTCTGCACTCCTGAGGTAGGGCAGCCACCTGACAGAAAAGATGCTTTTCAAGTCCTGCAGATGCGACTAGCTCCAAAAGAGCTCCCTGAAGGTCCTTTCTGTATGGGCTGTCTTGGCACCTCTCATCTCCCAGGGATATCACTGATCTCTGTTATATAGAGCTGGGTCTTTGCTTATTTATTTTTTTTTCTAGGAGGCAAATGGCTGGACAGGGTGTGAACTGGTTTTGCTCATGTTGAATCTTTAAAAATTTAACTGTGCATGATTATACCCAAGAAACAGAGGTGGAAGAAATACCCTTATGTGCAGTTGCTCTTTGCAGGGGTGAGAAAACTACTTGGTTTTGGACCTGCCTAGAGAAATCTGAGCTGGAGGAATTTGTGTATTTTTAATATCAAGCTCATCTTTTTCTTGGACAATCCTGTAGGTCACTCTATAACACAGAACCTAAGGTCACAGAGACTTCTTTTCTCTCCCCTTCTTTTCTCTCCCCTTCTTTTCTCTCCCCTTCTTT
>VYZX01019932.1:314144-356996 GCA_013401335.1 Brachypteracias leptosomus | reverse complement strand
CTCTCCTTCTTTTCCCTCTCCTTCTTTTCCCTCTCCTTCTTTTCCCTCTCCTTCTTTTCCCTCTCCTTCTTTTCCCTCTCCTTCTTCTGTTATTAACTTTGGTTTATCTAAAACAGGTTCTCTGGCTGCTGTAAATTTCAGGTAAAATCTTGAACGGCTGGTGTTTTACAGTCGTCTCTTTCAGCAGTTTGTTTTTCTCTCCAATAATGTTTTATAAATGCTTTTCCTCTTGTCTGTTTTAGCTGTATTTTACTGTTTGGTCATTTGCTTGCTGCTGGTTTTTGGGAGAGCTTTTCAGTGCATTAACCTGGGAGTTATCACTGAGTGGCTTCCTTGGCTCCAGCAGCCTCTGCTGCCCTGGTGCATCCCGAGCTGGACCTTAAAGCTGGAATGAATTTTCTGTCAGCATTTTGCAGTCAATATTGTTGGCTGCTGCTCTATGTCATTCATTTCTTGGGGAAGCTCCCCTGCAATATCCTCAGAGTGAGATGAAACGTGCACAAGTGGCCATTCTGGGACCTGCCCCATCCCTGGGTGGGTGGAGAAGCCAGGCAAGCCCCATGGGCTGGGTAAGAGTGCTAGATATGAACCCACGTTGTCTAATTTCTGAGTCATCCTAGGAGACCACTTTGCTTTTTTCAGGGTGATTTAAGAGGATGTGCTGTTCAGGATCCCCATTCGAGTGTTATTTATTAGTTTTGTAGTATCTTGAAGGCTCCTTTCTTCAATGTCATGTTGATTCTCCGGGGACAAAGGAAACAAAGGGAGGGAAATGCTTGCAAGAGTGATAAACCAGGAGTGTGACTAATATCTTCCCCCTCTCTCTCCACAGTGTTTTTTCACAGATCAAAAATCAATTAAGGATGAATTTCACTGGGAACTCTTTAAACAATGTAATATTTCATTAGAGATTATTGCAGACTTCTTCACATTGGCAGCCCAGGTGTGAATTACAAAATTAGCCTGATGCTTTTAATAATTTCCTCAGAGGTAACATTACTTCAAGCACCCTGTGTTTAGGGTAAGCTGAGCAGCTGCTGCTGGAAAAGGTGTTTTTATTGTCTCACTCCAGAGAGAGAGACACGAGGCTGAGGAATGGGTTTGTTAGTGTGATGGAAGCCTGGGTAGGCGTAGAGATGTGGACTGGAAGGAGGTGGTAATTGAAGAAAATAAGAGTCTGGTGTTAAAGGATTGGTGGATTGGGGTTTTTTCCTATTCCTTTTTAAGCTACCTTAGTGAAACATCCCTGTTTCTAACTTGTCACCTCCATCCTTGGTTCCCAGCTCTGTCCTCCTGCTGTCTAAGCCCCATAACACCGAGATAAGAGGACTCTGATAGTGCTCGTGTATTTCCACCTTTGCCTGGCTTCTTAACTGCCTAAATCCTCGGGATATGTCTCTAATTCCAACCCCTTCCCTTCCTAAAGGTATGAAGCAACGTGGCTTCCTCTGCTTCGCTGCAAACTCCCCCTTTCCATTATTAGTCCTCCCTAGAACTTGCCCTTTTCAGGATCCATTTGCTCCCTACTCCATCTTTCCTTATTCACAGCCTGGTTATTGATTCTTATTTGGGTCTCATCCGTCTTGCTGAGATTCAGGGAGTCAGGATTTGGAGGGGAGAGGCAGCATCTTTTATTAGATCAAGCACGATATAGTTGGGTGAGGGAGGAACAGGAGTTTGGGGATGCACAAGGGCCACCTGAGATTTCTTCCCAGGCTGGATAGATGTTTGCATACCCAGAAGACTTGACTGCTTTCCCTGCCTGAGCAGATGCCTCACTTGAAGATGCTACTGCAAAATTCACCTTCCTCTTCTAACACAGCTACACAGCACAACTACAGAAGCTCAGCCCTCTCCTCCCTCTTGTTTGAAGTCAGCAAGATCTGGTTTAGAGTCTTAACAGCAACATATTCAACCTTACACATCAGTGCTTGTCTCACTCTACCTCCCTTTTTTCCAGTTCTCATCCCCTGACATCAGTTGGATTCTGGTTTAGAGTCTTAACAGCAACATATACGACCTTACACATCTGTGTTTGTCTCTCTCTACCTCCTTTTTTTCCCATTTCTCATCCCCTGACATCAGTTGGATGCTCTGTGTTCTTTTTTCTTTTTGCACAGCTCTCCCCTTCTCCAGCAGAGCATTGAGGGTTATCTTGGTCAGGTTGATACCTGGCCCTGCAGGGAGGACCCAGTAAAGATAATTACTGAAAAACCCCCCAACCCTCTGCAGAAACCCACTGCCCATAATTGCTTTTCTAGAGAGCAGTCAGAAGAGACAAGCAGTTAAGATATTTTCCTTGAGTGCTCTCTTGGGCCCTCATTATTTCAGCTAAGGATGCTTTCTATGTCTGAGAAGACTTGTTTGTCTAATAATCCTTGCTGGACCTCCCTTCTAAACACTTGCCCAGCCTTACCTTGACCCCTATAAACCTTATGCACCCTGTCTCCCAAGTCTCTAGTGTCTGTTACATGATGAACCATCTCCTTCTGTTTGCTGTAGACCTGTTTGATTAGTTCTTGGGTTGGACAAGTTGGTTAACAAGCAATTCCCACCCACTCCTCCAGTTTCCTCAAGAAATTTTTTTAAATCCTTCTCACTGAGCTCTTTATTAAGCTGAATCATCCCAACCCATGGAGTTCCAGACCTTATATTGTACTTGTTGGTCTTCTATGAGCCTTTCTCTGCTGCCTCCCTCTGCTTTGCCCACTCTAGCTATGCAGTGACACTACCCCTCCAGTTTACCTCCATGGTAAAGAGAATTTTGGGGCACTTTGCGTTGATAAGTGACCAGAATTAGCTGCGTGCTTTTGAGAAGCTGCAAAAGCTTTTATTCCACGAACCTTTCCAGTGAAATGACAATTCTGATGGATCCTCAAAGAGGACTCTCTGAAGCTCCCAATGACAATTCTGCCTGCATCTGATTTGAATGGCATTTGCTATTTAGGGAGCATTTGAAAATGTATTTCTGGGGAGGTGCCTTTCATTTTATTTATGGTGGCTAACATGAATGCTAAAGGAAATTACCAAGTGCTTCCTGCACAGAGGCAATTAGTTTTAATTAAAAAAAAAAATACAAAAAAGGTTGTTATGTGCTGGCCACATGTAGAGAGAGGAAACCAAAGCATCTGGAGGCAGTGCCAGGGTGGTGTCCTCCTGCTGCTTTGGAAGTTCAGCTGCACCCTGGTTGACTTGGTGGAGCTTCATTGGCCTTTGGCTGCCAACCAAGCTGGGTCTGCTCTGAGGAATCTCCTGAAAAAGCTGAATAATTCTGATATATACACAGATAACTTAGTTCAGGTGGGTTGATGAGGTCATGTGCCATTTATTCTCTTTATCCATTGGAAGTTTAGCACAATGCTCATGAGAATGTGGGTTTGGAAGCTGTGGTTGCAGGATCTGGGAACTTCTGGTTAAACTCAGTCATGTGCATTTGATTCAGCTCAGATGCTGACGTGTTGTTCCAGCTCTGTGGAATTATCCAGACGTCATGACACAGGGTTTATGTTGGCCAAGGAAAACCAGATGACCTGAGATGACAAAGTCTGAGCTGATTTGAGCCACCAGCAGGAGCCTGAACTGGGTCAGCACCTTGAGTCCCATGCAAGGGACACTAGGACATGATTCACAAACTCACAAATACCATCAAATGATGTCTGTGGGTGTTTTCTTGTGCTTTTGTTTGTTTTTTCACCTTCCTGCTTGCAAACATGCACAAGTAGATAAAAAAAATAGTACTCTAGTGGATTCCAGCATTAAGTCAAGTGACTATTGGGTTTTCTCAAGGGCTCACCCAACTCGACTAAAAAGCAGGTTGTCACATGTGAGTTTGGAGCCCTTTTGTTCAGCCTCAGAAGTTTTCATTCCCTTTGTGGGGTTTACTGAAAGAACAAGGAAAAAAAATAACTGAAGGTGACTTGGTGCAAAAATGACGTGTTCAGAGAAACTGCCACGTTTGGGCTTTTTCTCAAACATGAGTGGGATATTTTGCCCCCTTTTAAGTCAAGTATCAGCTTAGAAGAATAGAAAGTAAAGGAATAATGACTTAAATCAAAATCCCATTGAAAGAAAACACTAAATTGCACCATTTTCCTCCTCTATGTGTGGCAAGGGGAGGTCAGGACAGGAGGAGGTACCATGTGTGACAGGTATTAGTCATGCCTTGTGACACTCACATGGCATCAGCAAGGATGAGGAGACACAGAAACATAAACAGGACTTTAAATAATTAACTGTAATTGTACATACCCACCCAATCCTGTTTTACCTGTTTATGCAGCATCAGATCTTTTATTTCATTCTTCTTCCTTCTGTTTGTTGGATTTTAGTGGGTTTTTTGGTATTTATTTTGTTTTTAAGGTGTATATTACTAAGGAGCCTACGAAAGCATTTTATTTAATCTCTGTAAATATTCCTAATTTGGTTTGTAACGTGGAATCCCAAAAGCTGCTTGGCTGGGAAACCCCAGAAACATCTGAATTTATTTGAGCTGTAGCCTTGCCTTGATTTGGATGATGTATTTAAGCTGAGGGGAGACTGAAGAAGAAAGCCCAGACGTGTGCTTTGTACAATGGATTTTGCAGGCAAGGATTTAATAAGGGAGATTCATTATGTTGTGTTCCATGGTACTTTTCAAAACCTTCATGCTTGCTGCAAACATCTCGGTGTGCTTGTAGCCTTGTCTTGGGGTTTGATTTTTGCCTCCAAATGGAAGGCAGAGTTAAGGTTATTGATGATGTTTAACTCTGGCCACGGCATCTCATTTGTTGCCTGGACTTGTTGAGGGGTTTTTTCAGTGCCACCTCATTACTGAATCCTCTGGTTTTCTTAATGAGACTCTACTGCTCTTTTTTTTAAGGACCTCCTTGAGGCATCTAAAGGTGTATCTGTAGAGAATTCATCTGGACATGAGTGTGAACCCAAGTTCTGCTCCTCTTCACCCCAGAGTGACCAATAATGTGAAGCTTTCTCAAGTGCAGCTACGTGTGGTTAAAAGCAGCTCAAATCTACAGCTTGTGGAGGTGATTAGAAAGGTTTAATCAGTCCCTGCATTAGGCTACGTTGTCCTAGTCATGACATCCAACCTTGGCAGAGCAGAGAGCCCTTGGTCTGGTCTCAGCAGCAGTGCTGAGCACTGGGGTGTGCAGCAATTCCCACCATCCAGGAGCTGCAAAGTCCTGCCCAGCCCTGAGGGATGCTGTTTGTTTCTCTGTTCTGACCTCCCTTCCCTCTCGATTGTTTAAACGTTGATAATCTCCTTGGTACGTTGGGTATTTGTTGTTGGACTTAGCTGGAAAGCTCCTGCAAAGCTCAGGGAGCAGCTGCCAAGACATTCCTCTCATGGATTCACTTCTTGTGCCCACTCACCTCTTTATTTTTGCCATCTCTTTGCTCTCTTTATTCCACTCCATTCTTATTTCTCTGCCCCTGATTGCAGAGCTCCCATCTGCCCATAACACCTGACCCTGATGTACCTCTCCAGAAGCCAGGGTCACTTGGTACTAGGAGACATGCAACCAGCAAAATACAGGCAATTTTTAATTTCAGGCTTCTCATAGTCAAAGTGGGTGACAAATCCCATTTCTGCTCCTCCTTCTCTTCATTTAAGCGAAGACCAGTCTCAGCCTGCCTGACCTTTGTGTGATGCTTCACCCATGGCCATCATGGGGAAGTCCTCAGAGAAACCACATAAAATGATGTGGCTCTTGCAAGTCCTGTTGCAAATTCATAGCACCTCGTGGTGTTTGCCTTCCTCTGAGCAGGACCTGAGTGACACAAGCCAAGGAGGGAAGAGCCAGACTAGAATCCTGCTGGGATGCTGCATATTCACAGTGCCCCGAGTCAAGATACCCACCACCTTTCTTAGCTGCAGTCATGTGGCAACGTTAAGTACGACCACAGGCAGCCATCAAAAAAGATTTAAGCACATGAGGCTGTTGCCAGCAGTGCAGGTGAATTAAACCTCCCCTCCCTCTCCAGCTCTCCATAGAGACCAGCTCCCCGCTGCCCGGGTTGCCAGCCAGCCACACGCTAATTGGGGCTGTCATCAAAAGAAATGAGTTTCCAGGCAAGCTGAGTTCAAGCAGGTCTGGATCTGAAGTGTGCAGCTGCCCACTCCCTTTTGTCCCCCTTTCCCCTTCTGCTTTGCCTTTTTGTTCTCTCGCCTCTGTTTCTTCTCCTTTTTAGTTTTGAAATGTTTTGTTTGGAGGCTCTGAATGTAAATGTGCTCCCCTGGACGGGAGGGGTGAAGCTCAGCATCCGAGTAACTTGGGCAGGGCTCTGCAGCTCCAGAGGATGCTGTAGCACTGGGGTTGGGAAAAACAGCCAGGGACTATGTTTTTGTATGTTCTTTCAAAGTCAGACTTGCTGGGGCTCTGAGCAGCCTGCCCTAGGTTGAGATGTCCCTGCTGGTGTAGGGAGGTTGGACCAGATGAGCTCTAGGGGTCCCTTCCACCCTAAAACATTCTATGATTCTTATATATGTTCCTATGCATAGAGCATCTCCTGTCTGCAGCCAGCCCTCTAGAAAAGGCTGGGAGAGAGCCTGATGCAATTAATATCCCTTCCAGTTTGTGTCTCAGCATCCCTCCAGGTAATCTCTGACCACTCACTTGAAGACAGTCTCTAATACTGTGGGTTTCTTCTGTCTGGTCACCGCCGTTGGTCCCCAGAGGAATCAGATCTGTGCATTGTCTGTTTGTACCATCTCAGTATTTTTTCCACCTCATCTCATGTTGTTTGCACCATCTCAGTGTTTTTTTCACCCCTTCATCTTGTGTTGTTTGGCTTTCAAGGCTGGGCTGGAGCCCTGGAGTGGCCAGGGCTGATCATTCTTCTTTCAGGCTCCCTTCTCAACGCAGTGCAAATGTGGTTGTGTCCTCAGAGCATCACCACTTTCCACAGCACCCTTAACATTCCTTATTTCTCATATTTCCAGCTCTGTAGTGATGGTTGAAGGGGCCTTTTGTGTCATGACATGGAGCAATCCCTCTCTAAACACCTGTGTCCTCTAGGTTTATCTGGGACATAGGAAATATCTGTGCCCTGATTGTTTCAAGATGTTGAACTGAACAAAAACTCATCCTAGACTGAAGATTTTGGGCTAAAACTCCAATATCTCTTCTGAGATACCCTCCCCACTCTTTGCATACTAAAGTCACCAAGTGCTGGTGTTTATCTAGGTGTTCTGAACCCCACAACACCTCAGGTGACCAGATAATCCAGCTTTTAGAGATAACTTATTCCCTATTCCTACTATCACTTGGCAGTTACTTCCCAGCCCTCCTGGAGACCAAACATGATTCCCTGGACGTCTGGTCCAGCACAAAAGGTCGAGGGGAGGAGGCCTGACAGATGGAGAGCTGACTGTGTGCTGCAAGAGAGCCAGCAATTACTTATTGATCAGCTCAGAAGGTGATGCTCCAGCTCCTGCAACCGGGCAGATGCTGAGTGAGCACCTGTCAGGGGGATGGGATTGTCCTGGGGTAGAAGCCACTCCAGGCTTGGAGGAAAATGCTGCCTGGGAGGAAAATGTGATGAGTTTCCCTCAGCCCAGGGCTGGCAGCTGTGTTATTAATTGAGGGGGGTCTCCTCCTTGCCCCCAGGCAGTGCAAAGGCCAAGCCATCAGTGGTGAAGGATGACACCAGCAGCTCAGAGCTGCAGGAATTGTCTTAATCTTCTAAGTGCTTTACCCTGTATATTACCAAATTCATTGGGGGTTGGATTTGGGGCTGCCCACCATTAGAAAGCATCTACCCCCCCTCCAGACCCACCTTCCCAGGGAAGCAGAGCAGGGCTTGTCCCACCAGGGCGTCTTCCACCATGAGGATGTTTCTTCTAGCTTGCAGAAATTCATGGTTTGGGAGGTCACGGAGCCCAAATGCCATCAATGGGTTCCATCAAGGGCTGCCTGATTTTACGGCCAATAATAACATTTGTAGTTGTACATGCTAGAGTAAGATAAGGCTAATCAATTCTCATGCTTCAGGTCAGCAGATGATTGCTGCAGGGGTCAGCAAGGAATTATTTCCTCACCATTTACAGCTTTATTTAATTGGCCAGATGCATTAAGAGCCTTTTAATTATTATATATTTTTTCTTTTCCCTTCTGAAGCATATGGAATGAAGCACTTCCAAGGACAACCCCCTGCACTGGTGGGGCACCACTGCTCTTGCCTGGATTAATGGACGCTTTTAATGCTGTGCTTTGTGCTGGAAGTTGGTGGGGTGGCTTTTATTCCATAAGAGGAAATCTCATTAGTGCTTCCTGATAGCTTAGAGGAAAATTCATTTGGTTTTTTTCAAAGTGTGCAGGACCTGCTCTTAGTTTGGGTCCAGAGCTGGATGGGAATTTTCCACTGCAGTGCTGGTTACACAGGAATATCAATTTGTGTAGTTCTTGGTTTAGAATCATAGAATAGAATGTTTTAGGGTGGAAGGGACCTCCAGAGGTCATCTGGTCCAACCTCCCTACACCAGCAGGGACATCTCTACCTAGGGCAGACTGCTCAGAGCCCCAGCAAGCCTCACCTTGAAGGACTCCAGGGATGGGATGGATTTGGTAAATCCAAATTGAGGATCTTTGCTTTGAGTTGAGTCAAATTCTTTGCTTTAAATGAGCTGAAGCCTGTAGTTAGTAGGAAATACAACAGTGGAGAGCTTCTGCCAGGGCTGGTTTGGGGGAACTAGAATCCTAGAATTGTCAGGGTTGGAAGGGACCTTAAAGATCATCCAGTCATGGGCAGGGACACCTCCCACTCCATCAGTTGCTCACAGCCCCAGCCAGCCTGGCCTTCCAAATGTGCAGGGATGGGGCTTCCAGCACCTCTCTGGGCAACCTGGGCCAGTGTCTCCCCACCCTCCTGGGCAACAACTTCTTCCTAACGTCTCATCTGAATCTCCCCACCTCTAGTTTTGAGCCATTCCCCCCAGTCCTACCACTACCCGACATCCTAAAAAGTCCCTCCCCAGCTTTCCTGTAGGAGATACTGGTGGAGATGCTTCATTCCTTGCCATGGGGTGAGCTCATGTCCACTGTGTTCTGGTCTCACTCTCTCAGCCAGAGGAAAGGAGCATCCTGGAAAACAGCCTGAAAATCCCATTTCTCCCTAGGACTCCACACGACTGCAGGAATACACAGTATACGAGTCCAGCTCAAATTATCTTGTAGCATCCCAATTGAAGATAAAACTGAATTTTTCTTGATTTTATTCTAAGTCTTACTTTGGGGGGAACTCCATGACATGTGTCTGAGTGGGTTAAGCAAGCAGCAGAGCTGCTCAGGCTCCTCTCACCATCCCCTCCTTGCTGGCTGGGTTATGAGCCACCTCCACAGCAGCTCAGAATTTGTCCTGGAGCATCGTTCTCTTTCATCAGGCAAGAAGACAGACACCATCCATTTCAATGAAAAATACATAATGCCTATTCCTTTGCAGAGGAAGCCTTGCAAAAGAATTTTATTTTTATTTATTTCAGCAGCTTTCCACTGAAAACTTTATTATTTTTTTTTTCTTTTTTTTTTTTTTTTCCTAGGGAGTATTTTTAAAAATTAATTTTCTCATTTGATTAAAACAAAGCAACCCAAGCAGCAAATCCGGGGATGTTTAAAATATTCTCTTTAAATTAAAAACTCCTCCAATTGCTGTGAGGGACTTTGAGATGAGGTGGGTTGCTCTGGTTCAGACCACAATCTTTGGATCAAATTTCTTCTCTCTTGGGTTTTTTTTTGGTGTGGTTTTGCATGTTTTAGGAACTGCTGACCTTTTGTCTGACATTATATAGGGAAATACATAAAATGTGTCACCTGCTTTGCAGGGCAGTAACAGTAGAAGTTTCCCTACTTTAATTTCTTTTAGCAGAAAGGACATTTCTGATAGAGAAAGCAAAGCCTGGTACTGCCATGTGTGTCCCAAAAATGTGCTGCATCATTTTCTCCAATCTCCCTGATTTTTAGCCATTTTTAGCTTCTTTTTCTGTCTTTTACAGGCTCTTTTTGCATAGCAAAGAGCTGTGCCCCTCCTGCCCCAGGATGATGAGGGTGATGGTGAGGAAGGCTGCCCCACCTCTCTCTGCTGCTTTGTCCTCATGCTGGAGGTGCCTAATGAGGTCATTAGGATAATGAGGAAGATGTGACCACCTGTATTGTCCCCCTGGGGCTTTGGCCGAGGTGACCACAGGAGAAGCAGAAGGTAAGAAGGAGGAGGGTGGGTTGAGGATGGGGAGCCCAGGCTGTGATGCTAAGAAGGTCTGAACTGAATCTAGGGTTGGTGCAACTTGTGCAAATAGTTGGAACTTGTGCAAATAGTTGTTTTTATTCTGGTAGGGAAAGAAACGCAATTTATTCTTGCTTTTGAAGATCCCAGGTCACCTTGAGGGTGAGGGACTGAGGTCTTGCAGGGGCTTGCAGGGAGTCAGACCCTTCCCTGGGTGAGGTGTCTTCATTTCTTCCTGAAAAACTTCACTCAGCCCATCTATGGAGAGACAGATTCAATGAACCCTGAAAAAACTCCCCATGGAGGGCAAAAACCTGTATTTATTTTGCTTATAAGAATCTCTGCTGCTGGAGTTGACTTTCCAAAGCAGCTTGGCCAAGGTTTTAACAAGCAGGAGAACATTCCAAGGACATTCTTCTAGCTGAAGGCAAGACCCTGCTGGGCTGCCACGCTCCAGCACCTTGCAGGGCAGACGTGTCCTCCTGTCCAACTTCTGTCCCCCCTGGTGCCTGAGCATCAGGACTTTAAGTGCACTTCTAGTCAGGTAATTGTGATGGATTCTGTGATCCCAGTCCAGAGTCCTTCTCTCACAGGGTCCCCAAGCAGGAGTGGGGCTCTTGTGCAGGGTAAAAAAAGCCCATTTCCCAGAGCTGTGATCCTGTCCTCCACTCCTTGTGCAGGGTAGTCCAGCCCAGAGCCACAGAGATGCTGAAGGGAGTGGAACATCTCCCTGGTGAGGAAAGGCTGAGAAAAGCTTGGAGAAAAGGAGACTGAGGGGTGACCTCATTAATGGTTATCAATATGGAGAGAGGATGGAGCAAGGCTCTGCTCAGGGACATCCAGGGATAGGACAAGGGGCAATGGGTGTGAGCTGGACCAGAGGAGGTTCCACAGCAATAGGAGAAGAAACTTCTTCATGGTGAGGGTGCCAGACCCTGGCCCAGGCTGCCCAGGGAGGTTGTGGAGTCTCCTTCTCTGGAGATGTTTAAAGCCCCCCTGGACGTGTTCCTGTGTGACCTGCTCTGGGTGATCCTGCTCTGAACTAGATGATCTTTGAGGTCCCTTCCAACCCCTGACACTCTGTGATTGTGTGAATGTGGAGCTGCTGAGTTTCTCTGTCTCAAGCTCAATCCCACAGCCCCTCTCCCGGGGACAGCGTGGTTAGAAAGGCTGAGGTTTGAAAGCTCTGCTCCTGCCTGCTGGAGCCAGCTGTGGTGATGGATGTCTCCCTCAGCCCTCGGCAGGAACTGTACAACACTCCATGCCTGCCCTGCCCGATCGATTGGTACATCTCCTTCAATCAGACAGACTATTCTGTGCCAGCCTCAGCTCTGGGCTCCAACCTGCCTCTGCCTTTTGCAGCTCCTGGACCCACCTCCCTGCTGAAAAGGGGGGTGGGAGCTGTTCCTAGAAGAGCTTTTTCCTTCTAAGTCGTCTAATTTGGAGCTTTCTCATAAATAGGCTGCTCGACATTTTTTTGCTCTAAAGGTCAACATCCTCTGCTAGACTCGAGGGTTTGGAGATAAGTGGAGGAAATGACTTTGGCAGGTTGATTTTGATGATGCTGCTAATCTCAGATCTGATCTTTGATGATGGTACTAACCCCACATGCTCCTAGCTCTGAATCTGTGGCTGGTTTTTTGGCAGAACCTATTGCCCATGAGCTTTGCTGGAGCCTTTAACTTGTGTAAGATCCACCACACAAAGGAAGCTTGAATTGTTTGTAGGAAAAAATCAGTCAGAGCAAGTTCTTTTGGCTAAATATGGTCACAACCTCCTGAGTCAGCATTCCCAGATCTGTTCTGTTTTCTAATTATTATAGTGATGAGTACACACTTGACATGCCAGTCAAAATACATTTATGGGTGGAGACTCTCTTGTTTCGGAAAACTTCTCCAAGTGCTACAAACCCTTTTGTTCAGCCCGAGGACAGGGACTGCCCTTGATTGGTTTCAGTTTTGGGAAACCCTGGGCTTTGGGAAAGGGGAGATTCAGTTCAATTCTGGGCTGTGGGCAATGGATTTTGGAGCACCTTCCATGCTGTGTGTGTCAGAGGAGGTTCTTGGTCATTGTAGAGTGTTTTGGAAATGCTTAAAGGAGAGAAAAATTAAGTATTTTAGGACTGGGGAGGTTTATCTGTCCTTGAGTCCTTGAGTTACAGTGCCAGGGATGTGGGTTTAGACTGTCTCAGGCACTGGGATCATGGTTTCTAAGGCTGGATGTTCATTAAAGGCAAGGCTGTGGCATGGCACAAACAAAAGCCATAAGCTGCTCACTCTAGTCTGGCTGTGGTTGGGTTTCTGTGGAGGAAAAATTGGGTTTCTGGGAGCCTAAATGCTGGAAAATGTTTTGTCTTGGATGGTTTTCCTCTGCACCTCATTGGAGTGAAGGGACCTGATTTTACCCCAGTGAAGGGACCTGATTTTACCCCAGTGAAGGTACCTCCTTTACCCCAGTACAAAGTGTATCTCTCTGGATTTGCACCAGTATAACAGGTGGAAGACTGTGGTCCACAGCACTGCTGCTGATGGCATCACAGCTCCTGCAGCAATCTTTTGAGACCTTCCTGCCCCTGGTATAGGTAGACAGCACCCTGACAGCAGCTATGTCACCACACACAGGTCTGGTATCCAGAGAGATGCACAGAATATTTGGGATTCCTTAGAGGACTCTCCCAGCAGAGCTCTGCAGCACCCAAGGATTTCTGGGGAGATCAGAGCTGGTAGGGTCTGGCTTCCAGAGTAAAGGTCTCTTGTGAGTGCTACTTAAAATTTTCTCCAGTTAGGGTGATACGTAGTCATCTAAATGTTCCTCTGGTTTCTGATGTGATGTAGAACATCAGTTTTCAGGTAGTCTTAGAGCCAGATAACTTGCAGCTTGATTTTCCTCTCTCTAAATGGGGTTTTTTTCTCAAGAGCTCCATGTATGGTGTTCTCAGAATAAGGCTTATGTGGGTCTGTTTTCTCCTCTGCACAATTCGTGTCTCTGTGGAACATCACCCAACCCCCCTGGTCCCACCAGCCTTTATTCTCTTGGTCTATGATCCATCACAGGCATGCACTGGAGGCTGATGAACATCTCTCATCAGGTGGATCACTTATTGTTCTGCATCTGGCTCAAGCCAGGGGGCTGGAGAGGTTGGATTTCTTTGATAAGGTGCCAAAGTGACACTGTGACACCTGAGCCAGTGCACTGAATAAATGTTTTTCCCATCTCCCACCCTGGTAGCCTCCCAAATCCCAGTAGAAACAACTTATTTCCATTACTCAGCTGCTTGCTACCAAGAATTATCAGCCCTAGCAGGAGATATTTTGCTTGCTTTGTGTGTGTTAGGCTCTTGCTATCTCCTGCTCCCTGCAGAGAGAAGTATAAAACTCCTTCCAGGTGACATTTGCAGGGGAAAAAAAAAAAAAATCAATTGTTTATCAACATCCCAGCAATCAATAAATGCAGTGATAGGTGAAACTGTCTCTATCGGAGCTGAACCTTGATTGTTAAGGAGCTTTTCTGCTAAAGCCACTTGTGTTTGGAGCTTGGCTGTTTCTCTAGGGCTGTGTCCTCAAGCATGGAACTAGGTGATCTTTAAGGTCCCTTCCAACCCTGACAGTTCTAGGATTCTATGTGGTACCTGGTCTCTGGGTGTTTCTACACCAGGTTTCACCGTGAAGAGGTGAACCCCAGGACAAGACACTCACCCCAGTGGAATCCCCCCCCTGTTTTGAAGTCTTAAATGAAGTGGTGTCTGCTTGTCCTTTGTCACTAAGCCCCTATATTCTCTGAAGCACCCCAATGCCTGTGTTATAGTTTGCTCCCTGATTCTCTTGGCCTGCTGGAGGAGATAGGCATGGAGGAGGACTTCTTGCAAGGCTTGGGTGTTCTGCTATGGGTGTTGAACTTGGTTGCAGCATGCCATCCTCATAGGTATTTCCAGACATCTGTCATCTTCCTTCTGTGCTACATCTACCCAGCTTGTGCTGGCTGGTGGGCATGGAGCTGCTCCATCTACCTGGGACACCCGCAAGCTTCCACTCTTGCTTGGAGCTGTTGGTTGGTATCTCATTAAATGAGGGGATTTAAAGCTGGCCCTATTTGCACAGGGTTCCTGAGCTAATTTCTGGAAATGAGAAATTCTTTATCCTGAGGCTGGGGAGACAGGTTGCCCAGGGGGGTTGTGGATGCTTCATCCTTGGAGATGTCCAAGGTCAGGTTGGATGGAGCCTTGAGCAACGTGGTCTAGTGGAGGTGTCCCTGCCCATGGTGGAGGGNGGACATATTGGAGTGTGTCTAGAGGAGGCCACCAAAATGCTCAGGGGATGGAGCATCTCTGGTGTGGAGACACTGAGAGAGTTGGGGCTGTTGAGCTCTGGGGGGACCTTAGAGTGACCCTTCCAGTACCTGAAGGGGCTACAGGAGGGCAGGGGAAGGTCTATTCAAAAGGGTTTGTAATGATAGGACAAGGAGTGATGGTTTTAAGCTGGGAAAGGAGAGATTTAGTCTGGAGATTAGGAAAAAGTTCTTTAATCTGAGGGTGATCAGTGGAATGAGCTGCCCAGAGAGGGGGTGGAGGCCCCATCCCTGGAGTCCTTCAAGGTCAGGCTTGCTGGGGCTCTGAGCAGCCTGCCCTAGGTAGAGATGTCCCTGCTGGTGTAGGGAGGTTGGACCAGATGAGCTCTGGAGGTCCCTCCCAGCCTCAAACATTCTCTGATTCTATGATGCCGTTGGGATGCTCCTTGAGCTGTCTGAAGATCTGGGGTTTGCTTCTCACCCTTCAGGAGGGTTTGGAGTGAGGCAGCAGGATGAGCTCAGTCTCCAGAAATCACTGTGACAGCCCCAGCCAACTGCGAGTGTGCTACTCAGAATGCAGACAAAGGTGTCACTGTGATTAATGGGGTAATTAATAAGCAATTAATGTGCTTTAGAGCATGGCTATACCTCTTATCCCAGCCATCCAGTGAGCACTGATGATCCACGAGCAGGGTTCACAGCTGATGGAGATGTTTCTTCCACATCTCCTCCTTGGTGCCACCAAAAGGAGCCCTGGGCAACAACGTTGGCACAGCAGGGACTCTGCTTTGGAGGGGAGGGAAGGAAATTTGGGGGGTTTTCACTAACTGATGGGATTTAAAATGATTTCAAGGGCGTTGCACTGAGTGAGTGCTCTGGAATTGGCAGCATCCACATTTCCAGCCTCTCTGGAAGGTGCCCTATGTGGAGATACCCAACCTGGCACCACAAATTCACATTTCCCTGACCTTCAGCTTGTCCTCCTCACTCTTTGCTCTCCCAGCTCAGCCTGAATTTTTACAAGCCCCCAGTAGCCTGTATTAGCTGTTCTCCATATCTAGGTAGGTTCTCTCAACCATATTAAAGCCCATCAAGGTGTTATGTTGATGTCTAGGGCTGAGTATTTCCCACCTCGCAGCAAAATTCTGGAGTTTAATTGAAATTTATAGTTTTGTTCCAAAAGGTCCCCGTGAAACCATTAAAAAAACCTGTTTACATATTTCGAGTCGATTTTGGCATTTAAAAGCAATTGGAATATACAAGAAACTTCTCAGTGAAAAGCTGCTTTAGAAGGAAAATCAAAGTATTCTGTGCCCTCCAAACAATGAAACATGATGTTTTGATGTTATCAAAACACTGGGGTCGGGGTTGGTTTGTTTGGAAACAAGCAGGTGCTGAAATTGATGTGCTCAGGTGAGGTGTCTCCTTTGCAAGAAATCAACATTCTCCTGCTGGAAAACCCCCAAGCAGCTCTGAGAAGAGCAGCCCAACCTTGGCCAGTTGTGTGGTGACATCTTTGCACTCCTCAGCCTCCAGGCTTGTGCTCTCTGAGCAATCCCAGAGGTTAATAATTAATCAGGGTACTGATCTCTACTTCATAGAGAGCAAGAAAGTAACATGTCTTCAAGGGTGAGTGATGGGGTAGCTGAGGAGGACAAGCAGGGCTTGCTGAAGCACCCACGTACCTTAGAGAATAAGGAAGTTATAATGCAGTGTAATGAAAAGAGAAATTAGTGTGATGATAAATGTTGACCAGGTCAACAAGAGGCAGAACATCCCCCAGCTCTGAGCTGGCAGAGAGGGGAAAAGTCCCCTTGGTGAGGGACTTTTTAGTGANCCTGGTGACAGCCAAGATAACCCCTCACAAAAAGTGGGGCTAGGAGAGGAAGAGTTAACATCAGCAGCTCCCAGGCACGCTGGAGAGTTACATCATGTTGCTGTGGAAACTAACTTTCTGCAACCACAGTGATGTATGGCAAAGCTTTGGGTCAGCGGGTAATAAATTCTGTTTAAAAAGTGATTTTTTCCCCCCATCTGCTGATGTAAACATCATTAAGAGAAATGACGGCTGAGAGATGGATTTCTTTTTATATCAATTTTCAGACAAAGAAAATAATTTTATTCTTTTTTTTTTTATGTAATAAAAAAAGTTGCTGGAAATCACAGAGTGCTATAAATAATAAAATAAAGAAAAAAGCACCGGTGATGGAACAGAAATTTTCCCTGATGATTGGTTTACAGCTTTCTGTGATTTAATGGGAACTCGCAGTTGCCTGTGGGAAGCTGCAGCAGAGCCCAGGATGGGCTCTGTAGGATGATGCTTTGCAAATTGGAGCCTGAATCTCAAACTTTGGGGACTTCAGACCATCATTGTCTTACAAGTCTTCTGTGGTCTGCATGTTCTTGGCCTGCCCAGCATGAGAAGGGTGGGGACATATTGGAGCGTGTCTAGAGGAGGCCACCAAAATGCTCAGGGGATGGAGCATCTCTGGTGTGGAGACACTGAGAGAGTTGGGGCTGTTGAGCTCTGGGGGGACCTTAGAGTGACCCTTCCAGTACCTGAAGGGGCTACAGGAGGGCAGGGGAAGGTCTATTCAAAAGGGTTTGTAATGATAGCACAAGGAGTGATGGTTTTAAGCTGGGAAAGGAGAGATTTAGGCTGGAGATTAGGAAAAAGTTCTTTAATCTGAGGGTGATCAGTGGAATGAGCTGCCCAGAGAGGGGGTGGAGGCCCCATCCCTGGAGTCCTTCAAGGTCAGGCTTGCTGGGGCTCTGAGCAGCCTGCCCTAGGTAGAGATGTCCCTGCTGGTGTAGGGAGGTTGGACCAGATGAGCTCTGGAGGTCCCTTCCAGCCTCAAACATTCTCTGATTCTATGATGCCGTTGGGATGCTCCTTGAGCTGTCTGAAGATCTGGGGTTTGCTTCTCACCCTTCAGGAGGGTTTGGAGTGAGGCAGCAGGATGAGCTCAGTCTCCAGAAATCACTGTGACAGCCCCAGCCAACTGCGAGTGTGCTACTCAGAATGCAGACAAAGGTGTCACTGTGATTAATGGGGTAATTAATAAGCAATTAATGTGCTTTAGAGCATGGCTATNGGTTGGTTTGTTTGGAAACAAGCAGGTGCTGAAATTGATGTGCTCAGGTGAGGTGTCTCCTTTGCAAGAAATCAACATTCTCCTGCTGGAAAACCCCCAAGCAGCTCTGAGAAGAGCAGCCCAACCTTGGCCAGTTGTGTGGTGACATCTTTGCACTCCTCAGCCTCCAGGCTTGTGCTCTCTGAGCAATCCCAGAGGTTAATAATTAATCAGGGTACTGATCTCTACTTCATAGAGAGCAAGAAAGTAACATGTCTTCAAGGGTGAGTGATGGGGTAGCTGAGGAGGACAAGCAGGGCTTGCTGAAGCACCCACGTACCTTAGAGAATAAGGAAGTTATAATGCAGTGTAATGAAAAGAGAAATTAGTGTGATGATAAATGTTGACCAGGTCAACAAGAGGCAGAACATCCCCCAGCTCTGAGCTGGCAGAGAGGGGAAAAGTCCCCTTGGTGAGGGACTTTTTAGTGATAGAACTAGGGGGAATGGCTCAAACTAGAGGTGGGGAGATTGAGCTGAGATGTTAGGAAGAAGTTCTTGCCCAGGAGGGTGGGGAGACACTGGCCCAGGTTGCCCAGAGAGGTGCTGGAAGCCCCATCCCTGCACATTTGGAAGGCCAGGCTGGCTGGGGCTGTGAGCAACTGCTCTAGTGGGAGATGTCCCTGTCCAGGTTGGAACTGGATGATCTTTAAGGTCCCTTCCAACCCTGACAATTCTATAATTCTATGATTCTTCCTCATTTCATTCCTGTTTGCACCTCCAGGTTGGGGTTATCCCCTTGCCCCAGGATGCTCTCCTCAAACTGCACCTATAAATGCACCCATCATTTTGTTTGGCTATTTTAAAGGCCCCTTTTAGCCTCCCTATCTGCCAGCACAGCTTGCCTGCTGTAACCGACCCATTCATGTCATCATTTACTGCTCCTCCAATATTTGTGTCAACTGTGAACTCTGCTGGCAGCAAACTCATGTTTGCTCTTCCAGCTCGTGGAGAAAATGATCCAGCATCCCTGGCCTGAGAGCAGAGCTCTCCCTGAGCTCCCCGTTCCCTCCTTCCCTTGGAGGAGAGGTCAAGACTTCCCATCAAGGACCCCCAATTATTTCGCCTCCTTTTTGTCTGCCCAGCAGAATTACAAGACGTATGTTGGGGGAATAGTTGGAGCTGTGGTCTGAGCTTGACAGCAGTGAGAGGAGGGCAAATGATCTTCCTGTCACTGCAGCAAAGGCCATTGTGTGCTATCGATTTTATTTTATTTTTCCAGCAGAACACTCCATTCAGAGCAGTGCAAAATGCTGCTTTAAATATTCATGCTTTCCCCCACTGCTTTCTCCTTCTGCCCCCATCTCCTCCTGCTCTTCCACAGCTCCTGGACAGCTGGAGGATGTTCCAACCAAACGATGAGAGGTTTGAGGACACTGCATCAAGTACTCAGCAGTGCCCCTTGGATGTGGAAGCAACTTGACTTTTATTGCCAGTGCTGAAAGCACCTCCAAATGTAGATTTAGCAGCAGCCTCCAGGCTTAAGATACAGCTGTTATATTTTGCTTTTTTCCTTTAATTTTTTTTTTTTCCTCCCTCTCTCCTTTGCACTAATGTAATGCTTATTTAGTAACTGCAGCCATCTGTGTCTGGTAGGGATGGCACTGTTAAATTTCCTATTGCTTGCTTCCCCCTGGTTTGATGAGGCTCCCAGAGCAGGGACAATTCCCCAGGACAGCAGAGACTTTCTCTGATTGCTTTTTTTTTTTTTAATTCCCTCTGAGATTGTTCTTTTTCTGCTGGAAGAAAAGGTGGTGGTTTGAAGAGCTGAGGATCCTGCCCTTGGCTTAACGAGGTGGGTTTAGGGACAAAGTGGATGGAATTAGAGGTGGTGGCTTTATCTGTGAATAAAATGGGAGAGGAAGGAGGAAGGACTGAGAGAGGAGCCTTTTAGGATGGACTTTTGAGGCTGTTGGGTAGTGGTAGGAGTGGGGGGAATGGCTCAAAACTAGAGGTGGGGAGATTGAGATGAGACATTAGGAAGAAGTTCTTGCCCAGGAGGGGGGGGAGACACTGGCCCAGGTTGCCCAGAGAGGTGCTGAAAGCCCCATCCCGGCACATTTGGAAGGCCAGGCTGGCTGGGGCTGTGAGCAACTGATGTAGGGGGAGGTGTCCCTGCCATGGCAGGGGGGTTGGGACTAGATGATCTTGAAGGTCCCTTCCCACCCTGACAATTCTATGAGCCCTTCCAAGCATCCTGCGATTGATGGTGAAGCAGCTCCCATGGGAATTGGGACAGTTGCAGGACTCCAGGGAGATTTTTTTTGCAGTTTTTCAAGCAGAATAACTCTGCCAGATGGACAGGGATGGATCCCAAGTGGGCAATCTGGTGAGCAGTGTGTGCACAGCTCCCTTCCAGCCAGGCAGAGCAGGGACGGGTCTGTGGCTTCCCCAGCAGGAGAGGCACAAGTGTGAGGAAAGGTAAATCTTAAAAATATCTATGAAAAAAAAAGAAGAAAAAGTTCTCTTCCTTGGGCAAAACCCTATAGAAAATGCTGCTCTAGGCAGAGCAAGTTATTTACATTTTAATCCCCCTCTCTTTGATTGTTCAGCATTTTCTCTGTCATCTGCTCCTTTAAACTCTCCCCCATGGGAATTGTAGCTCCTCTTTGTGCCCCAGGGCTTTATCCTGGTGATTATCCTCTTAATGGGAAGGTTAATAACGAGTTGATCTGAAAACACTTCTCCATGTAATGCAGAATAATCAGAGGGGTTTACAGGTCCAGGCATTAAGTGGTGGAGATGCTGCTTTGTGGTCTGTAGGGGCTGAGGAGATGGGTCATGTCTGACCATAAATGTTTTGTCTATATCTTTTTGGGCACCCAGGAGCATTCCAAGATACCTACTGCTCCAAAGTGGGCTGTCTGTGCAGAGTGTCTATTGGAAATGTCCTTGTCACCTCCCAGGATGGGACAAGGTGTGGTTTGGTGATAACTGGCCCAGTTCAAGACCATGACAGGGGCTGCTGAGGTCATGAGATGGAGTTGGTCAACTTGCAGATGTCAGGAAATGATAGAATCACAGAATGTTTCAGGCTGGAAGGGACCTCTAGAGGTCATCTTGTCCTGGTTTAGCTTTCTAGGATGCCCTGAAGGTGCCTGAGGTCAGAGTTGCTGGAAGCTTATTAATTTCTACCAGACCTTTTACTGATGCCTTTCTGTCCTTGGAATCCAGAGCACATGATCGTGCCTTGCATGCTCAGAACCAGTCCCTGGGGTGTTCTACCAGCATCCCCCAGAGCCCAGGACGTGTCCAGCTCCCTGAGCTGTTCCCTGGCTCAGTACCTGGGATGCTGGAGGTGCTCACCCACCCCTAAGAGCCTCCCAACCTGGTTCTGCAGCTGTCAGCGTGATGAATGGATGTTGTGGTTTATTTCCTGCTTTATCAAATACTAATTATGGATATGATAATTCCCAGCATCACGGTTACTTGTGGCTCATTTGTTTTTCACTCTCTGGGGGCTTAATGGGGGGTATTTCTAAGCACCCCCAGCCCCCTCCCCATTCTTGAAATTCTGCTTTAATTGCTTCTCTTTGGCTTTTGCTGAAGGTTTCCTGCTCCGGATGGGTCAGGGTATTGATCCTGCACTTTGATAAGGTCAGCAGAGATCAGCTGTGACATTTCAGAGATATTTGCCCCTCCCCTAATGGGCTCAGTCATCAGCGAGGTTTGCAGGGGACAGGGGAAGGGAGAGATTGGATTGAGACTCTTATATATGTTTATTTATGGAATTCTTCAAGGCTCTGAATAATAAATATCACTTGAGAGACTAGAGCATCCAATGTATGGGCTACAAACTCTGTGTGTGATGCCAACCATCATGACCTCCATGTCTATGACCTGTCGCAGCAGATGCTGTCCAGGTACCTGGGTGAGGTGGCACTAAGTGACCCCAAAGGTGCATTAAAAAGTGGCCCTAACTCCCCATTTTTTGCAGATCAACAAACCCTGGGTTGTGTCTTCAGCCACGGCTGATCTCTGATGATTCAGAGGAAGGTGGGAAGGGAGCTGGGTTAAAGCCCAAGCTGTTCCAAAGTTATCTCCTCCTGGGCTAACAATGTCAGCTGAGGAGGACCCACACCCTGGGAGCTCCTCCAGTGTTGCCTTTCCCTCCTCGCTGGGAAATTGTATTTGGGGATTTATCTGACCTGAACTTCCAGGCATTGAATGTCTCCATGGCATTGTCAAAAGCCCGGGAAGTCCTCTGCAACCCGGGGTGTTTCCATGCTTGAGATGTTTAGACATGTGAATTATCAAGCAACTGAACAAGCTGAGCTGAGTTCTGAGTTTTTCCAGGTCCACCAGGAACACTTGCCCATAGCCCCACAGCTCTCCTGGAAGGGGATGTGTTGATGTCCTCTGAGTGGCTCATGAGGTTGCTGAAGGAGGGATGGTCCTATTTCCTACCTAACACATCCCCACATCTTCTGGCATTCAAGGTCAGGCTTGCTGGGGCTCTGAGCAGCCTGCCCTAGGTCGAGATGTCCCTACTGGTGTAGGGAGGTTGGATGAGATGAGCTCTGGAGGTCCCTTACAGCCTCAAACATTCTATGATGCTGTTGGGATGCTCATTGAGGTGTCTGGAGGTCTGGGGCTTGCTGGAAAAGCTCTGTAAAGGCAGAGCTATGGTGTGATCTGCACAAGGGCTCTCTGAGCCTCTATTTAAAATGTTGGAAGGGTTTTTTTGATATGGATTCATGTAAATGTTGGTAAAATAGGGGCAAGATGAAGGGTAAGAGAAGGGTGCAAATGCAGATGGCCAAGGAAAGGCTGGTTCCTATCCCTGCTTGGATGAATATCCCCTTACTCCATGGAAAACATCTTTAGTCCTTGCAGTCAGTGCTTTCTGAGGTAATCTCTCACATTATAAGTAGCTGTAATTTGTATTCCTGGTTCCCAGAGGGGTTATCTTGCACTTGGTTGCATCAGAAGGTGTTTTTCCCCAGTAATGTAGATCAGGGGCGACCAGCTTGTGGTCAAGGGACCACGTATGGCTGGATAAACCAGCCTGTGTGTGATGTTCAATAACAAATGTTTATCCTCCTGAATCCGTGCTTGGCCACACGGATCAAGGGGTCCTCAATAAGGGGTAGACTCTGTTGACACAGGGTGGGATAGGGTGACAAAAATGTGTTTAGTGGCTCTATAAGGGGCCGTGAATCCTGCCCCTTGTATCTGATCTCGTTTCGCCTCCTCTGTAACCCGCCCTGTTCTCATCATTGCTTATTGCATGACCCCTCTTTCTGCTGTCTATAAACGTTCCAGGCAAAGAATATCACTCCAGCAAATGGGGGATAAAATGCTGAGTGATGTGGGCAGAGAGCAGAGCACTGGCATTGATCTAACCTGCCTGGAATCCCAGAGCAGAAGCTTTTTTTGGTCGATACTTTTGGGCTGAGAAGCGAGGCCATAAAGTTCTCAGGATATCCCAGGTGATGGCAGAATAATTTGATCAGGCTCCCTTATCAGATTCTCTTTGTCTGCCTTATCTTTTCCCCTTCTCTTCTCCACCAGTGGAGGAAATGCCTTCCCTGAAGGGTTTAGCAGAGTAAGCAGATGGGACACTATGAGGTAACTCGAAATTTCAGCTGCTTCATGAAACATCTGCCCTCCAGGTCCTCCCCAGCTTCACTCTCATGCCTCAGGGCTCATCATCAGGCTCCCCAAATCTGTTTCTTGTCTGTCCTAGGCACAGAGGCTTCTCCTCCAAGGAGGATTTCCAACATACCAGTCCCTGAGATGCTTCTGGCTGCTGCTGCTCTTCTTGGAAGCACCAGGGAGACATCTGTCAACGTGAGCCCGCAGAGGGGAGCCTGAGGGTAGGTGGTTTATTATTAAAAAGTCACCATAACTGGCTTTTTCTCATGTGGGTTTGGATTATCTTGAGGAGCAGAAGAGCTCTGTGCTGCCTGCCCCAGCCCTGCAAATCCTGGGTAGCTCACAGGATGTCAAGGGTGGGAAGGGACCTCCAAAGATCACCTAGTCCAACTCCCCTGCCCGAGCAGGATCCCTTTGAGGACCTTCCCATGTGCTCCTGGATGCTGTGGCACAACATGGGATGTGTTGGCAGTGGAGCTGCAGCAGCCAAGGAGTAGGATGGGGCTTGAAATACCTTGGGAAGCTGTTTTCCCAAATGTGGTTTGGGGCTCAGTGTCAATGGAGCCATTGATACCTCCCTGCCATTGATATCTCCCCCAAAAAGCATCCACAGGCAGCTGAGATCTTCCTTTTCTTTCTCTCAGCTCCTGCTAAGCTCTCTTCACTGCACTCATCTTAATGGCCCCTCTCTCCATTTATGTCCTTCAAACCCTTCCCTTTAAATACTTAGTCATCACTTAGCTCAACTACTATATACAAATATAGCTCCTTTGATCTCCCTACGTGAATCAATACCTCCTGCCCTTTAATCTTTGGAGTGGCTTTCTCTGAGCTCTCTCCAATTTACTCCCTGTCTTTGAAAGTGAGTTGTCTCCTGGACCTCATTCTCCATAACTCAAATTTCCCCCAGCCCCACCGCCTGCCCACAGCAGGGACACCTGGTGGCTTCTTGCCACCTCCATTCATCCTCAAGTGATGCCAAGTGTTGTGTCCAGAGCCCCTCCTTGTCCTCTTGGGCTGGTGTGGCTCTTCACCAAGTGAACTTGTGTCCCCAAGTCAGGTCTGACACTGAAAGCCAAGATATAATCCAGTCTCAGTGCTGCTGTGCCATTGTGGAGTGAAGGACAATGGTCACCCTTGGGTCTTGAAAAGGGATTTCTGCAGTAATTGGTGTTTGTAGAGATGAATCCCACATTGAGGTGGTGGAGGCCCCACCCCTGGGGTCATTCCAGGTCAGGCTTGCTGGGGCTCTGAGCAGCCTGCCCTAGGTAGAGATGTCCCTACTTGTGTAGGGAGGTTGGACCAGATGAGCTCTGGAGGTCCCTTCCAGCCTCAAACATTCTCTGATTCTCTGCAACAATACAGCAATTATGTGACATAGGGACAAGCAAGCTGGAGATGGGGAAGGGAAATGAGTTATTTGTCCCTTCAGAGTGGGTAATGTGGACACCCCTTCCAGAGAGAGGATGCCTGGGGGCATCTTCATCCATGGTTGGTGGGGTTAGATCACTTGTCCCAGGCACCCATGGGATGAGAGGCACTTGTCACCACTGCAGCAGGGAAATATTGCTTCATCAGCTGCTTGACTAGAGCCATGGGAGCACCAGGAGGGTCCTGCTGATGGATGGTGGGAGGTGACCTCATGCCTTGATATACTGCAGGTGTCAGACACCCGAGCCCAGCTCACACTTCATCCCAAGCGTTCAGCCCCTTGGTTGTGTTACATTTGGTAAATAAAACTGTCAGGGAAATGGGCTTGGGGATGTGGCTTTAGGGCAAGAATTAAAGCTCTCTGTGGGGCTTGAGGAGACCATTGTGCAATCCCTCCCCCTCTCCTTGCCCTCACTGTTACCTCCACTTACCCTGGGACCATTCCACCCCTTGGACTGGGAACGCTGGGAAAGTCATTTAAAGCCATTACAGTAAAAAGCTCCTTTTTTTTTTTCCCCCTCCTCCCCTTTCAAATGAAAGGTTTATAATAGCCATAAACCCCTTATTTTAGCATCTTGTTATGGGTCAAATAAAAGCTGGTCAGAGCATCTCACCACTCTGCTCATCCCTGCTGGAGAAATGGAGTAGAGCTGCCATGGGCCATATAGCTTAATTAGTCACTATTCTCTGCTCTTCCTAAAAGGGGAAAGAAAAAAATCCACCCCCAAAAAAAACCCCCTTTGCAAAGCCCGGGCAGGCTGCCTGTGCCATATTTCCTGGGTTCTTAGAGGTGTTAATGAATTCATTAATCACTTAATGGCAAGGAGGGTCTGTAGGGACCGGCGTCGCAAATTTACTGCTCCCAGGAGGCAGAATCTCTCTGTCACTGAGCTAAAGTTTCAGCTCCACTAATTTGTGGCAGCAGAGCTGCTGAGCTCCTGCCTGCAGTCCTCAGAGCTCACAAGAGCCTCCCAGCATCGTGGAGCATCACAGCTGCATGAGGAGCACCAGGGATGTGCATCTGCTGGGTGAGGGCTTGCAATGAACAGAATCATGGAATCTTCAGGGTTGGAAGGGACCTTCAAGATCGTCCAGTCCCAACCCCCCTGCCATGGCAGGGACACCTCCCACTACATCAGTTGCTCACAGCCCCAGCCAGCCTGGCTTTCCAAATGTGCAGGGATGGGGCTTCCAGCACCTCTCTGGGCAACCTGGGCCAGTGTCTCCCCACCCTCCTGGGCAAGAACTTCTTCCTAATGTCTCATCTCAATCTCCCCACCTCTAGTTTTGACCCATTCCCCTCAGTCCTACCACTGCCCGANGTCTCTCGCCCTTGTTGGCTGGTGCCAAAGTTCCCCACAAAGTGACTCTTTTGGCTTGTTCCTAATGAGGGAGAGGAGGACGGGAACAGAACCCTCCTCTCTGCTAATTCCCTTCCACCAGGCTGTCAGCACTTTGCAATTGCACCTTTTTAAAGGTTGTTGGGTTGTTTTTTTTCTGTTCTCCCGTTTAACTTCTGCTTTGATTTCTCTTTCCATCTTTCCTCTCAGGCTGTTACTTCCCCAGATTGAGAGGCAAGGGAAGAGAAGTGCATAAGATGAGGGGTAGCAGGGTGGGCAGGACCCATGGACTGCAGGGCTTTGGCTCCCCATCCCTGGTACCCTCCTGGGGTTCATCCCCCAAGGTCATGATCTTTGCTCAATAGTTATCACAGAGATGGAAGGTGGGAGAGAAAGCTTCACGTTGGACTGAGAGGGGAGAAAGCAGGAACACAAACCCCCTTCATCCTAGAAAACACAAAAGGAGGCAATTTCAGGGAATGCCAGATGGCCAAAGTTAACCAGAGCCATGTAAAACCCTACGTGTCCAACTGTTGCCTTTGGCAGGGATCCTTCAGCTTCTTAAAAGAGAGTCTCTCAGGCGCCCTCCTCTTGGCTCATCCTCTAGACCCCTCTTCTCACTCTGCCCTTCTTCTTCTCACTTTGGTTTCTTCCCTGGCCTCTTTTCTCCTGCTGCTGCCGTGTTGCACCTCAAATGCTGCCTTATGAATCACAGAGTGTCAGGGGTTGGAAGGGACCTCAAAGATCATCTAGTCCAACCCCCTCACCAGAGCAGGATCACCCAGAGCAGCTCACACAGGAACACGTCCAGGGGGGTTTTAAACATCTCCAGAGAAGGAGACTCCACAACCTGCCTGGGCAGCCTGGGCCAGTGTCTGTCACCCTCACCATGAAGAAGTTTCTTCTCCTATTGCTGTGGAACCTCCTCTGGTCCAGCTCACACCCGTTGCCCCTTGTCCTATCACTGGATGTCCCTGAGCAGAGCCTGGCTCCATCCTCCCTTTGCATATTGATAACCATTAATGAGGTCACCCCTCAGTCTCCTTTTCTCCAAGCTAAAGAGCCCCAGCTCCCTCAGCCTTTCCTCACCAGGGAGATGTCCCACTCCCTCCATCTTTGTGTCTCTGCTCTGGACTCTCTCCAGCAGTTCCGTGTCCTTCTTGACCCGGACACAATATTCCAGCTGTGGTCTCCCCAGGGCAGAGTAGAGGAGGAGATCCAGCACACGCCACTTACCTTAGTGGAGCATAGGGGGGGGTGAGAAGCTGGTGGTGTTCAATCTGAGCACCACGTTGCTTCAGACAATGCAATCAGGAGGCCCCTTGTATGGCACAGCTACCGAGGGGCTCTTTTGTGTGTGCTGGTGCTCCCTGCATTGGAAATGTTTATTATTCTCAATAGCCCTCTGCACATTTGGCAATAATCACGACTAGTGTTTGCCTTGTTATCTCCCCAGTCCCTACCAAAAACACCATCATTATTCCAGTCAGTAGCAGAATGGATGTTGTTGTCCACAGTTGCTGCTCTCAGGAGCTCTCCAACCTTGCTTGCTCCCTCTTATGGAGGGATATTGTTGTTCTCAGTAGGGTTGAACCCAAGGGGGAAAAGGGGGATGGAGGAGAATCTGTTTGAGGGAGTGCTGGTGGGTGTCAAGATTAGCAGGGAAGCTGCTAATGGCAACATCAGTAGAAATCAGAGAGAAAACCCAACCATTTCCCCACATGCCTTGTGTGCTTGGTGTGGTTTAGGTCTGCTCCTGTACAGTCTGACATCTCTCCATTAAACCCACGTTGCTTGGCCCTGAAGGTGGTTTTGCTCTCGCAATGAGGGAGGATGAAGAGGAAGGAGCTGGGATGAAGCTGAGGTGAGTCCTCAGTGTCCATCCCATTGCCTGCACTGTGGCACCTTCTCAGCAGCAGGTGAAAGCCCCAGTAGATATTCTGGACCCACGGGGTCTCCCTTGATAACAAACCAAAGAGGACGGGTTGGGTAGGTTGTGTTCTTCAACAAGAGTATTTTTTTCTTGTGGCCTCCCTCCCAACCCTGAAACATTTGGAAATTCATTTAGATTTCCCTCCTTTCAGCAGGAGGGAAGTTGTACCCCTCAAAACCCCCCTATTTTACCTTGGTGCTTTCTGTGTCAGTCCTAAGGAAAACATTGAATTTTGTATTTCAACTCCTGTGTCTATTTTTCTTGAAATCTTACCCAGTTGTTTACGGACTCTTGGTGACTAAATGAAGCATTTTGTTTAAGTTGAGGAATAGTTTTCATTCAAACTCAAGTGATTGTTTCTCTCGTTTTAGTATAAAGGAAGTAAAAAAAGTATTTCTTAATTTTCCTTCATTTTTTGAAACCTTGAGGGAACCAGAACTCCCAAGTCTCTATCTCAAAATGAGACTCCAGGTCTTATTGGCTTGGAGTGTAGAGAATATGCATAAATACGGAGGCAATTAACAAACAAGATTTGTTTGGGGGGGGGGTTTTCCAAAAAAATATTGATATTTTGCATGGTACAAAAATAGCCACATTCTCCCATGGTTTGGTTTGTTAGTGTTTAAAACCTCCTGACATCTTTGCAGGACAACCACGTCCTGGGTGCTTTTTAACCACAGGATCACATTGGTTGTCCTTGTTTTTTTATAGGAAGCCAGGGAAAAAATTATTTATGGGCATATTTTCCTCCTTTCTAAATGCAAATTATGAATTCGAGGGAAGATGTATAATTATTTCCTGATATTAGGTATTTTTAGGTGTGCTCCCATCTGAATGCTGGCAAGCAGGTCTTTTTCCATTAGGCTTTGCAAAGAAAAACAAATTTCAATGGGATTGTATTTGCTGAATACTGATTAAAGTAACTAACCAGAATTTAGAGTTTACATGGGGAATAAGGTATAAAACGTGACATACTGAATTAAACTATTTCCTGTATCTTAGAAGACTATCAGCAGCTTAAATTGTAGTTATGACAAAACACAGCTCATAATGCAGATGATACAATAATGTTCTTTGTAATGAAAAACAATTTTTTCCTGTTCTCCCAAACCTGGATTACAGCAGAAATAGTAATTTACACATACAATGGATGACCCATATCTGCTAGAAAACAAGGCATTTGTGTCTATGTTGAGTTAACCCAATATTTGTAAGTTATTAAAGGTCTCCTTCCAGTCTCAAAGTCAAGAGAGAGGGTGATCTGTGATTTCTGTGGAAGTCACCTTGTCCCTAGAGATGCTACAGGATTAGGAGAGTCTGGGTGATGCCTTAGACCAGGTTCACAAAGGTCCAGACCTTCAAAATCTCCTGGTTTGTGATATTTAGAGATTTTTTTTCCCTGGGAGTTGTGGTTCCTATCAAGAAAACCTTTCTCACCTCTTCACCTTTCAGGGTGTGCAACCTAAATGGGTCACCTCCCAGCTTGCTGTTGATACACAGCCCTGTTATTAACTCGTGGGACCCTGATCCCACAGATAGCATGACCATGGTGACCATTTTTTGGTGGTTGAAACTCAGATTAAGATGGTGACAATGTTGGAAGGTGAACAAAAGAGGGAAACTGTGAAGTCTCTGCAGCTCTGGAGGGCTAAGTGGGTTAGGACCTATTAGGATTGGTTGGAGTGAAGGCAACAAACTGGAGTTTTGGGTCCAAAAGTGTGTGTCTGGTGGTGAGCAGCCAATTCTTTAGGAGTAGAAAGCAGTGTCAAGGGCTTTACTAAAGTTCAGGTAGGCAACATCTACAGCATTTCCCTCACCCACTAAGTGGGTCCCCTTGTCATAGAAGGAGATCAGGACCCATCTTTCACAATCTCATGTTGACTGGGCTTCATCACCTCATTGTCCTGTACATGCAGGATCCTGCTGCTCCCCTAAAGCAGTGATTGTATTGTTGAAACGACCAGAGACCCAGATCCTGCCATCCTGGACTCTACTTGTGTAGGGAGGTTGGCCAAGATGACCTCTAGAGGTCCCTTCCAGCCTAAACCATTCTATGTCTCTTCATCCACCTCTGGTCAGAGACTCTGCTGAGGAATTTTGCTTAATTTAACTAAATAAAGAGGGCAAGAGAAGGAGAGGGATTAAAGCCAGGGCTGAGTATCTGGGTGTTGCCACTGCTCTTGTTTGTGCTGAGTCTCTCCGTGGGGGATGTTCTCCAGGTTGTCTCAGCATGCCAAGAGGCTGTGGTTTCCAGAGTCAACACATTTAAGCAGAATGTTAATTATTAATTACTCTTGGAGAGTGCTACACATTAGATTGGTGAAGTAGTGAACAGCTCTGCCTCCTCCTCCTCCTCCTCCCTGCAGACACACTCTTGCTGGCAGATTTCTCCCCCCCACAACCAAGACCCCAGTGCTAGAATTAGGCCAGAAACTATTTTCCAGTTGAGTGGCTTTTAATGGGCTCTCCAGGCTTGTTCTTTGCATCCTAGGAGTGACTAGATGTGTGGAGAGGAGAGATGGTTGGATTGATTCATACCCTAAGGAGTATTAGGGCTTTAACTAAGTGCTGTTAGAGGTGGTACCTCATTATCCAGGAACACCCACTAATTACCCACAACATGGGGCAGGGCTCTGCTCTGGAGAAGACCATCTGCAGGACACCTGAGGGAAGCTGTAGTTCTGGTGAAAGGCACAATTATGGTATTTTTTGGATCACTTCTTGCAGAGAGAGCATCTCACTGGGGGCTCAGCGTGTTTCTAGGATTCCCTTGTCCACCTCGGCTATGGCAGAATGAATGAAGGGATTATTTATGTGATGAGTGTGATGGTTTGGAGATGGTGGCATGTCCCTGCTCTACGTGCTAAGGATGTATTTGAGTGTTTCTTACAGCTTTTAAAGCCATTAAGGTACAGTTTCCCTCCTGGGATGTTCCTCTCTGTGTTTCTCAGCATGTCTTGGTTGGGGCACATGCTCTGTTGAGGTCACCCACACCTCCTTGTGATCTGAGGTTTGGCTGATGTGAAGGGACTTGCTCTGGAAGAGGAATGCTACCAGGGAAGGCACTTTGGGGTGACACTGGGAGGTCTTCTGCTAAGATAAGACCAGTCTGAGTCTGGGCTGGTGTTATCTTACAGCAGTGGATGGAAAAGACAAGCCAGAATTAGAAGTAAACCAACAGCAAACTTTGAGTCCTCCCTGGTGGCCTCATTGCATGCTCCACAGCCCCATGAAGAACCTCCCTTGCCTCACTCACACTTGAGCCATACATCTCAGAGGGGTGGCCTGGCCATGGAGCTCAAGGCTGAACCATGGGCGTCTGTGGAGATCCAGCTTCCCATTGACTCCACCTCTTGAGCTGTCTGGGTCCCTCCACCTCCCAGGATGAGTGCCTGGGATAAAGCACACTCCTAATTACAGGAATCACTCAAGCAGCACCAAAAAGGGCAGTGGAGCAGAGGCCCGGGGACTCCTCCAGCAAGAGGAAGGGATTATTGTGATGTGGCAGCGGCTGACTTGTTTCCAAACACCTCACAGCCTTTGTTCATGGGCTCTGTTAAATAGCCTGCAGAATTTCACTCCTCTGGGAAAAAACCCCAAACAAAACAACCTCCCCCCCCCTCTCCTCCCCTCCCCAAAGCTCAGAGATGCTGTAATTGGTCTGTGACCAAGCTGAATGTCTCCTGTAATTCTGCAGGGTAAGAGGGACCTGCCACCATCCTCAGTCTAGGCAGAGTTTGGCAGGAGAAGTCACAGCCGGGTGGTTCCAGCTCCCCCAGTCCCAGGGTTTTTAGGGTGGAAACGCTGACAGCTCCTCAGCCAGAGCAGGCAGGGCTCTCATAATTTATTTTTAATGCCACGCTGTCTTTAACTGTGCAATTTCCTCCAGGGTGTTTGCTTTGAGATTGCGAGATAATTACATCTCCGAAAGCGGGGTAATTACAGTTAACAGCCTGAAAAAGTGAAAGCCCCCATTCCCCCCACCCCCCAGGGGTTTTTTTCCACCATCACCCCTTCACATGGTGGCAGTACCAGTGAGGAAGTTGGGTTGTTACCATGCTGGGATGGTCCCTTCCCGTCCTCGCCCCACGGAGGTGACACCCCGTTGATTTGTGTTGGGTGGGGTCATGGCAACCCCTGCCAGGACTTGTGATGGAGAACTCGATAGTGGGGAGGTCACCACTGGTGTGGAAGGGAGGAGAAAGAGGTGCTGGTGGAGAGGACCAGGAGAGGTTGGTGCCTTCTGTTGGGTGGAGCAGCTTGCTCAGCCATGGGGATGCTCTCTTGAGGGATTCTTCCTTCAAAAAAACCCTGGGATTGAGGTTGGGATCCTATCACCAGCCTTGTTGCTACCTTCTCCTTGTACCCCAGTGGAAGATGCTTCCTCCTGCTGTCCCTGTGCTGTTTTTTGTCTATTTAACACAAATATTTATTTTTAGTGATGGTGGAGTTGTAATTGTGGCTTTTAGAGGATAGTTAATACCTTTATTAGTGCAAATAGGGAGGAAAAAAACCCCCAATACTGACCTAAACCTGCCAAGTGTGTGGATCTGGAGTCTTGTGAGACTGGAGCAGCATTTGCATCCAAGCCCTCTCCTTGTTTCTGTCCCTATCAGCTGGGCTAATAAAAGCTCCTAATGTTTCCTGCAGGGATTTCTGGGTTTGGTCAGGAACCAGGAGCCCACTCGGCTGTCAGAGACACGGATGGGTGGGAGGGGTGCCAGTTTTCATGGGAACACAGCGAGGCAGAGCTCCCTAGGAAACAAGGGTGTGCTTTCCCCACGAGCCCAAGGGTGGGCAGGTTGTGGTCCAGGTCCTCGTGGTGCTTCTGCAGGGCTTGGTTCTCCTTGCTGAACCAACCATGGTACAGCTCCAGCAGACCAACTGCAGTGCTTGACTCCTTCAGAAATAGCTCCAGAAGCTTTAAAGCTCATCCTGCCTTGAGTGGTGCTTCTCTCCATCACAAAGTGGTTGCCAGGCTCTGTAGAAGATGACAGCAAAGAGCTTCAAAGCAATGCAAGCCCTCCTCCTGTCCCCCAGCAGCCTCAGATGCTGTCTGGCAGCCTCTGCAGACACTTGTTTCTACACGATCTGGAAGGTTGGCCCCTAATTCGTGAGTCTTGCAAAAATAATTCATTTTCTGCTCAGGCTTTTCCAGATCAGGGATTAATTTAATGATTTTTTTTTTTTTGCCTTTCCCTTTCCCATTGTTTGTTTTTAATGATTAAAGTGATGGTTATAAATTGTTAACAAGTTCTGGTAGGAATGTGATCCCCAGGAACTGAATAAAGTAAGAGGGAGATTGATTGAGCAAAGGCAGTTGAGTTGCTGTGTCTTCAAAGCTTATCTTGGTTCTACATGAAGGGCCAGATTTTGGAGAATTATTTAGGTCTAAGCAAAATCAGGTGCTTAAGCACCTTCCAAAATAAGAGCAGCTCCTCTCTAGGGAATGATAATATTGTGAGTTAAACCAGCCAGGGTATTAGAGCTGACTTTTGGGGCTGGGTAATTTTTTCAGGTGGATCATTTCCTCTGGCAAACCACTGAACTGATTATTTTTATGAAAAAACCCCCTTCTCTGCTGGAAACTGTGACAGTGGGAGTCAGTGGGGCTTGGGGAGGTTGATGCTTGGCTGGTGACGCATCCATGGGGTGCTTGGGGTGGTGGTACCTTGGTAGGATCCAGTATGAGGTCCATGACTTTGAGAAGATGCCTTTGGTTCCTTTTGCTGTGCCCTCCTGCTAAAGCACTAAAGCACTTTGCTGATCTCCAAAGCATTTACTCCTGGTAATTACTCTGATGAGGTGGTGATGGTGAGGGGGTTATTTGAAAGCTGTGAAAGGAGGTTTCTGGGGAAATGTCTTCAAAGGATGATCTTGGTTGTAATTGTTTAATGATTTTCTCTATGGATTTCTGTATGGCCAGAGCTGGTTTGTCAGCAGAGAGCTTCTGCTTGTGCTTCTCCCTCCCTTTCCCCTGGTGCTCAGCTGGTTTCTCTGCATTATTGCCTTCTGATTTATATTTTTTGGGTGGTTTTTTACTGCTCTGTCAGACCCAAACCTCAAATTTATCATGTTTTTTCCCCAAGTAGATCAGTTGTTGTCTCTCCCATCACACCTTATCTCCCTGGCATCCTTGGTCTGCACAACTGCAGTAAAGCTGTTTTAGCAGCTGAGACAGGGTTGGGGCAGGACCTCTGAGCCATCAAGTTCCACTCTTGGCTGCTGCAAACTCATCCCTCTCCTAGGCTGAAAAACCCCCTTCATATTCCATTAGCTTTCCCCCTAATTGTTTGGACAGTGAGGAGCCTTATTCTGGTTTCTCCCCTCAATTTATTCACGAGTGGTTTGTGACCTTTTGCTGGTGTTGTCCTTTCACCTTCAGTAGCACTTTCTCTTCCTCCGTGTTAAACCTCCTGGTACATGGAGAGGGAACAATTTGATCACCTCTCCACCCTTCATTTTCTTAGACTAACAAGTGAGACTTTCCCAGCAGCTGCCTCTTGTAAAATGCCACCTTTGCTCTGATGCTCTGGGTTGGTTTTCCTCTGAGCCAGTTCCAGCCTGAGCTCTTCATCCTTGACCCCAATTTTGGATGACAAGGATTGCACAGCACTTCTCCTGAGGTCTGTGCAGTGACCCTTTGCCCACCCAAAGCACATGCAGGTACTTATAAAGCCTTAATGTTTACATGGGGCTCCTGCAACATGCAAGAGGGATGGGGTTTTGAAAGATTTGATCCTTTTCTCAATGAAGTCGCAGCTGAAATTCCCATCGATTGCTGAGATGTGTGTCCAGGACTTAATAAGTCTTGCTGCTCGGTGCCAGAAGTGGTGAACTCCTCTTGACATGATAAATCACGTGCCAAAGGAGCTGATGTGTCTGGCAGAGAGGTGAGGAGAGCAGGAGCTGTGGCAGTGCAAGGTCTCCTCCTCCTGCCCCTTTTGCTTTGCTCGTATAAATATTATGAAATCGTTTTTAAAGAGAAAAAAACCCACACACCCAAATTGTTCCCTTGGCTGCTTGGTGGATGGGAACAGCTTTTGAGCAAGGCTGAGGAGGACTTCAGGGACCTGGACAGAGAAATTTAGGACACAGGCAGTGCTGTGGTCTGCACCTGAGATGGTTGAGTCCTTTGTGATGAGGAGAGGGGGCAGAAGGATCCTCCTTCCCAGCACTTGGAACTGTGGTTGAGTCCCAAGGCTGGCTGGAGATCAAGCAGAGATCCTGTCTGGAAACAGGAGGATTCTGTTTCCTGATCTAAGCCCCATAACACAAAGCAGATGTGAAGGTCTGGCTGAGATCAGGAAATCTTTTGTGTGTGTGTGAGGTGGAGGCAAAGGGGAACCCTGAGTGCTGCCAGCCCCAGGAGCTGTGCACAGGCTAAAGAGAACCATAGAATTGTCAGGGTGGGAAGGGACCTCAAAGATCATCCAGTCCCAACCCCCCTGCCATGGGCAGGGACACCTCCCACTAGAGCAGTTACAGCCCCAGCCAGCCTGGCCTTCCAAATGTGCAGGGATGGGGCTTCCAGCCCCTCTCTGGGCAACCTGGGCCAGTGTCTCCCCACCCTCCTGGGCAAGAACTTCTTCCTAATGTCTCATCTCAATCTCCCCATCTCTAGTTTTGAGCCATATCAGGGACCTGTGGGGCAGGAGAGACTGGCTGTGCTGGGAAAGGGGCACTGTTGAAAAGCATAACCTGACTTTCTGGAGTGGTCCCAAGTTCAATAATTCCCATGGCATGACCCACGTCTTCTGCGGGGTGGTGGGGCTGCTGTGCCTGGCTCTGCCTTGCCTCCATCATAGAATCATAGAATGCTTGAGGCTGGAAGGGATCCCTAGAGCTCATCTGGTCCAAGCAGGGACATCTCTACCTAGGGCAGGCTGCTCAGAGCCCCAGCAAGCCTGACCTTGAAGGACTCCAGGGATGGGGCCTCCACCCCCTCTCTGGGCAGCCCATTCCACTCATCTATCACTCTCAGATTCAAGAATTTTTTTCTAATCTCCAGCCTAAATCTCTCCTTGTTCTGTCATCACAAACCCTTTTAAATAGACCTTCCCCTGCCCTCCTGTAGCCCCTTCAGGTCCTGGTAGGTCACTCTAAGGTCCCCCCAGAGCCTTCTCTTCTCCAGCTCTGTGTGTTGAAGGTTCCTCCCATGAGCAGCTGCCTCCTGAGTCGTGGCACCACAAGTTGCTAAACAAAGCAAGGGGAAATGAGGCCCAAGCTGTGCAGTTTGCAGATGATCTGTGTACCTGCTAGCTCCTAACAGATGTTTTCCTTGGCGTGACCATTTGTGAGCTGCTTCCTTGTCATGGGCTGTGGTAGCTGTAATGCTCAGGAGTGAGTGATATCTCACACCTGCACCGAGCAGTGTTGCTGCCTCTAAAGCTGCTTTTCAATCCCAGAAATCACCCATTACACAGAGCTTTATATCCAGCACAAACAACAGCTAAATAAGGCTGTGTAATGTTTTTGACACGGGTTTTTAGGAGTAAAGAGCAGGAGAGGGGAACTGCAGGAGCTGGATGGGATCCATGTAGCTCCGTGTCCTCTCTGAGGGGTGTCCAGAATCACAGAGTGTCAGGGGTTGGAAGGGACCTTAAAGATCATCTAGTCCAGAGCAGGTCACACAGGAACACGTCCAGGGGGGCTTTAAACATCTCCAGAGAAGGAGACTGCACAACCTGCCTGTGCAGTCTCTGGCACCCTCACCATGAAGAAGTTTCTTCTCCTATTGATGTGGAACCTCCTCTGGTCCAGCTCACACCCATTGCCCCTTGTCCTATCACTGGATGTCCCTGAGCAGAGCCTGGCTCCATCCTCCCTCTACATATTGATAACCATTAATGAGGTCACCCCTCAGCCTCCTCTTCTCCGAGCTAAAGAGCCCCAGCTCCCTCAGCCTTTCCTCACCAGGGAGATGCTTGTGGGTGTTGCAAAGGCTGAAGGCAAATCTGCCCCAAGTTAGACCAGGTCATCACCTCCAATAGCTGGAGGTCACCTGCTTGTATCACTGAAATAGAAAAACACATGTATTTTGTTTTATATTATCAGACGTTAATACACGTGTATTTTAATGCTTAATATTGAGACATGTTAATACACGTGTATTTTAGTGATTAATGTTAATAGGCGTGTTAATACACATGTATGTTGATGTTTAATGTTGATAGACATAATACACGTGTATTTTCATGTTTAATGTTAAGAGATGTGTTAATACAAGTGTATTTTAATGTTTAATGTTAAAAATACACGTGTATTAACACGTCTGTAATGTTTAATGTTATCAGACGTGTTAATACATGTTTGGTTTAATGTTTAATGTTATCAGACGTGTTAATACACGTGTATGTTGAAGTTTAATGTTAGTAGATGTGTTAATACACGTGTATTTTGATGTTTAATGTTAGTAGATGTGTTAATACACGTGTATGTTGATGTTTAATGTTAGTAGATGTGTTAATACATGGGTATTTTAATGTTTAATATTAAAAATACACGTGTATTAACACATCTGTAATGTTTAATGTTAGTAGACGTGTTAATACACGTGTATTTTAATGTTTAATGTTAAGAGATGTGTTAATACACGTGTATTTTAATGTTTAATGTTAACAGACGTGTTAATACACGTGTATTTTGATGTTTAATGTTAACAGATGTGTTAATACATGTGCAATTTAATGTTTAATGTTAACAGACGTGTTAAGACACATGTATTTTGATGTTTAAAGTTGATACACGTGTATTTGAATGTTTAATGTTGGTAGAAAATACATGTACACTGAAAGCACCCCCTTCAGCAGAGATGTTGGTATTTCTCCGTGGTGACTCTGGCTATTCTTGTTCTCCACGTAGAAGCTGCTTCCTCTCTGAAATGTCACGAATTCTTGGCCAGGACAACTTCCCCTGGAAGCCAGTTCCAGGGTTTAATTCTGCATTGTGCAAACCCCGTGTTTCCTCCTGGGGGGCTGTGCCAGGGGTGTCAGCAGCACAGAAATGGGGGGGCAGTTCTTGCAGGGCTGCTTCTCAACAGCAGAACATCAGCACGACCTCTCATGGATAAAAGGGCTGCAATTCCTCATCTTCCAGGTGGATGGGAATGTGATCCCTTCCTTTGGGTTACCCACAAAGGGAAAGGGGGGGGTCTGGCTCAGAAAGGCTGATTTTTCCTGGCTTATTGCAGGCTCTACCTGGTATTTTGGACAAATATGCAGCAAAAAGTGAAAAGAGCCAAGAGGCTCATGCTGAAGAGACATGGAGTTTATTCTCCAAGCTAACCAAGGTCTTGCAGTAGCTTGTGGATTGTGTGTGCAGGGATGGGTGAACCTCTGTGATGGGAGAAGGATCCTCCTGCTGTACTGGGCTGTACTCTGTGGCCATGCTCCCAAAAATGCCTTTCTCATCCACTCTGGAGGAGATGATGCTAAACCACAGGGAGAACTCTTGGAAATGTGCTCCTAGGTGTATTTTGCACTAAATTCTCATGTGGATTTTACCTGCAGGGACCTGTGGGAGCCTGGATTCCCTGTGGATGCTGCTGAAGCATCTGTCAGGAAGGGCTGCCTGGCATCTGCAGCAGAGCAGGGGACTCTGACAGGTTTTAGTGAGGTACCTTCAGGCACAGAACCACAGGATCAAGCCTCTTGCAATAGCTAAGCTGGGTCCAGAATATAAATTTCTTTGTACTTATAACCTACATCTTGGTTTCTCTTCTGTTGCGTGATCAAGGTTTGTTGTGCTGCTCATCAGCCCTGACAGTGTAAACTTGGATCATGGGAGACTCTTGGAAACTGGTTGGGTTGAATGAGTATGGGTAGGGTACCCCCAACTCAATGTCTCTTCTTTACCTCACAGTGTAAACCAGTTTGCTGCTACAAGAAACTCAAGATTTAAGGTGGCATCTGCTGTCTGGGGAGAGTAGGGGTGAGTGATGTAGGTTTTGAGGTGAATTTTTGGCTAAGGTGATGCTCAATGCTAACCAGGGAGGTGTGTGAGGGAACAGGAGCTACCAAGGGGTCTTGCTCTGAGTAACCCACTCTAGTGGGAGGTGTCCCTGCCCATGGCAGGGGGTTGGAACTAGATGATCTTTAAGGTCCCTTCCAACCCTGACAATTCTGTGATTCTATGACAAAAAGGAGGGAAAGAGAAGGTGAGGAGTGTCCCATGTCAAACAGGCATTTTTCCATCCATACCTTCAAAAACCTGGGACAAAATAGAAGCCCAAATAACTTTCTCTGAGATGTAGATGTAAAGATTGTCCCAGTCAGCTCAGCTCTCCTGCCCCAAGTCACGAGTGGGGACATGGTCAGGGGAAAGGGGGAGCTTTGCCCTGGATTTCTGGGTCTGCTGCTGTGACTCCCCTTTTGCTCAGTGTGCAGGGGGAAATTTTTCTTGCCTCCTCTCTCCTGTTGTCAAATTCATGCCCAGCTAACCGACAAATCCATCTCTTCAGAGATCAATTACAGTGTCTGGCTGCGAAGCCTGGAAATCCAATTAACTCCCAAATTTTTTATTTTTTTTCCTGTTTTAAAGAAGAAAAAGGGGGAGGGGAGAGAGAGAGAGAAACACGTTGAAGTGGGGGCATAAATCACCTGGAAAACATTGCGAACATTAAAATAAACAAGGACGAATTTCAACTTCATTTGTCTCTTTTGGAGATCCTGTCACTGATTTATTTTATTGCTCTGAGCTTCATTTAGGCTTTGCTCATGTTCAGAGTTTTTTGCTGCCTCTGGAGCAGAGCCCCAGGACCAAGTGATGCCAGGATGCCTGTGTAGAGCATCCTCCTTTCTGCAGGGCTGTGGTTTGCTTATCTGAGGTTTAAAGGGGTTAAATTCTCTCCAACTTATAGGATATATGGACTGATGACAATGGATGCTCAGCCCTGCCTGAATGGACTGATAGTTGGGGTGAGGAGCATGACCCCCTGGGCTTCTTAGGAGCAAATAACTCTGCTTCTCAAGCACAGACTTCTGACTTTTTGCAGCCACCCAGAACTGCCTCTTCAAATTGAACCTCTCAATCTCAACCTTGTGTCCTTGGTCTTTCAGGGGGTTGACTCCACTTGACCAGCTCTACCACATCTTCAGGCCTCTGAATGGCTTAAAGGAGACTCCTTCTGTCCATGTGGAAACACAAGTGTTTGCTGAAGTTCCTGAAGGTGAGCAGGACCCAAGGTAATGGTCTCACAGGGATATTAAGAGAAGGATGGGGAATATTGCAAGAAATGTAAGGGAAAGAAACAAAGAATGACATGTTTGTGATGTTTCTTGCTTTAGGTCATCAGCTGCTTATCAAAACAAGGTGTGAGTGGTAGTGGAGTCAGAAGAAGCATCTTTGCCTGAAGAAGATCATTTTCTGTCCCTCAAATGGCCACTGACTGAAGACATTTTGAGGTAGGAATGTAGACACCTAACTGAGCATCTGTCCAGGAGCTGCAGATGTGACACAGCATCCTGGAGGGAATACCCTGGGACATCCAAAGAGGGAGGCATCAGCCCTGCTCCCTAGGGCTGGAGAACCTCTGTCTTAGAATCATAGAGTGTTTGAGGCTGGAAGGGACCTCTAGAGCTCATCTGCTCCAACCTCCCTACACCAGCAGGGACATCTCTACCTAGGGCAGGCTGCTCAGAGCCCCAGCAAGCCTCACCTTGAAGGACTCCAGGGATGGGGCCTCCACCCCCTCTCTGGGCAGCCCATTCCATTGACCTATCACCCTCATGGTAAAGAATTTTTTTCTAATCTCCAGCCTAAATCTCTCCTTTCCCAGCTTAAAACCATCACTCCTTGTCCTATCATTACAAACCCTTTTAAATAGACCTTCCCCCACCCTTAGGTACTTACACCTTTAGTTAGTTTGGCTATAGGACTGGCTGAAAATGTAAAGCCCCCTTCAGATACTGGAAGGTCTTGCTCAGGCAATAGGGATTTACACCTGAAGTGTCTGCAGTCTCTGTCCCCCCTCCTTAAGGAAACTTTAGTTTTCATTCCAGAGGAGGTTGAATAATCCTCAGGGCTTGTTGTGAAGAGAAATTGTCACTCTTCCTCCAGCTCTATCAGAAACTCTTGAGGAGTCAGTTAACAAATAACCTTCCCTCGGGAGAAATTAGCTCCCAATCCCCCATTCAATAGCTGCTCATTTGAAGATGTCCTTGTCACCTTGTGTGAGTGGCTGATCTTCCTCTGAACCCTGCTGCGTTTCCATACCCCATGATTGCTGCGAGCAATCACGAGCTCCCCATTAACAGCTCAGGCACTGATTGCACCCGAGCGGCCCCAACACAACCTTTTGTCAAAAGTTTGGGGAAAGTTGAGCAGCTCCATGCTATGCTATCAGGAAGCTATTAGGGGAGCTCACTCCATCACATATTCTGGTGGCTGCCTCTTCAAATGAGGGGCTGCTGTGCAGAGAGCTGTGCTTCAGGGGCTGGCTGGAGAAAGAAAAATCTTGTAGGCATTGTCAAGGAAACCTGGTGATGGTGCAGAGTTGTCCAACAGCCTCCAGGCAGCCTGGAGCAAAGGCTCTGAGATGTGCAAATATTAATCCGAATGGAGGTTGGTTGGTTTTTTTTGTCTCCAGCCCAACGTTGTTGCAGAAGAGGAGAAGAGCGTTGGGTTAGCTCGAAAAAAGCACATCAGGAAGAAAAACCTCCCTCCACATCATCTTGCTCAGACCTTTCGAGTGAGAGTCTTTCCCAACTCTGTCAAGGACAATCAAAAGCATTGGTGCTATTTGCCAAGCACTTATTAACTCACTTATTAACTCATCCTTATTAACAAGTGTCTCCAAGAACAACCTCAAACATGGATGTTCCAACTTTGGCTTTCAGAACCCTTGGGAGATGTTTTGTCAGGTGTGTTGTAAGTTATCTTGGGTTGATTAAAAGTCTTTCATCAAAGAGAAAGTGCTCAAGATATTTGAAGAATGGCTCCTAAAAGCTGCCACTTGACTGGGAGAGAATTCCAGATGTTTAATACATCTTTGTTCACCTTTATTTCCAAAGCTGCATCGATGGGTTTCAAGAGAAATCTGTGTCCAATAGGACACAGATCAGTTCTTCTGTAGGAGGTGTTGCCCCAATAAACCTTTATATAGACTAAACCCATTACTCAATTTATCAATCCCTAGTTACATTCAAATTCCCATATCCCAAATCCATGGGATGGATTAGATGGGTTAATTGGAAATGGGGAATCAGGCTGGAAATCATTGCTGGGCAAATTGTGTGGAGGCTTTTTTTTTCCCCTGTTCCATGGCTGGACTGGATTTCAAAAGAATAAATAAAATCCCTTCTGGTAGCTCCCAGGGAGGAGTTTGATTCTTTGGAGAAAGGAAAAAAAACAACACCCAACCCCCTCCCAATATTTTATTCAACTCAGAATGAAGTGTTTTGATTTGGGGGAATTCAGGGAATTTTCCTACTCCTCAAAATAGGTCAACTTTGAAATAGAAAATGTCACGTTGGAACAGAAAGTTGAATAGAAATGTTTAGAAAATATAAGATTACCATATATTTGGAAGCTTAACAAGCTTGTGAATGGGAAGGAAGCATCCAGACTATTTATAATTCAATTAGGCGTAGATTTAGGAGCAGTTTTCACTCTCTATAAACTGCATTTTTTTTTTTCATTTAGAGCAATCTCCTTCCCCCATCAAAGCCCCTTTCTCCTGGAGATAGCTGGGAATATATAGCTATAATATAGCTGGAATGACTATAGCTATAGTGTGTTGGTTAACTGCTGTATTTTTCTTTCCCCAGGCTCTCCAGGTATCGAGGTGTGTTCACTTGAGGATGGACATTTGGGACCAAGGTAAGGAAAACCAGGAAATTTATTCCAGCAATCCTCTCCTCAAGACTTTGTCTCTTTTTCCCTCATTTCCCTGGAAATGTCCTTTTTTTGGACTTTTTTTT
>VYZX01019932.1:289868-314096 GCA_013401335.1 Brachypteracias leptosomus | reverse complement strand
TTTTTTTTTTTTTTTTTTTTTTTTTTTTTTTGTTTTTTTTTTTGTTTTTTTTTTTTTTTTTTTGTTTTTTTTTTTTTGTTTTTTTTTTTTTTTTGGGTTTTTTTTTTTTGGACTTTTTTTTTTTAATGGACCTTTTTTTTTTTATGGACCTTCTTCTTTTTGGACCTTTTTTTTTTTTGGGCATTCAATTGTAAACAACTCTGAGATGTGCCTCGTTCACCATCTCCAGGAGGGTTCCCTCATCCTTCTTGGGGTCAGAAGTTCAAATCTACACTATCTCCTTTCCACTGCTGTAGGGTTCAGTGAAGGATGAGGTGAGGAGGGTCTTGGAGAGGTCTCGTTGTCCACCTCCCAGGAGATGGGATGAGCTGTAGCTCTTCCAACCCAGCGGCAGGTCCAGCCCTTGGGGTGGGCAGGAATCCATGCAACTGGGAGGAGTAGCTGCTTGCAGCTGCCAAGACCTCCCATTTGTATGTTAGTGATGCAGATAGGATCTCATAAACCAGCCTCCGTCCTGCTTTACTGCGGATTTAATGGCTGGAGGAAGAACTTGACTGTTTATTAAAACATTAGACAGTAAAGTTTAACAATAGACAGTAAAGGCTTTTTGGTTTTCCATCCTTCTGCTCGTTAAAGCAACGAACACGTTGGGTCTGGAGGGTGATGTGCTGGGTTGTGATGTGACTGGGCAGAGCTCCCTCAACCAGGCAGGATGGAGAGGTTGGCATCGCTGCTGCCAACTGGAGAAGGGCAGGACCTCATCCCTCATTGGGCTGGCTTGATGATGGCAGAGGAGGTGAGCACAGCTGCCTCTGCAGCCCTCTGTGGTTGCTAATCAAGCAGCACTAACCCTGGAGCTTGCCAAAGGTATTTGCTTCATCCCCCATCCTCCTTCCTCCTTGGCAGAAGGCACCTCTGTTGAGAGGCCCTGGTGGGAGCCAAGTTCTCCAGGGTGTTGTTGCGTGGGGCTGGAGGATGGACAATCTCTGCCAGCAATTGTGTCCTTGGAACAGCCTAAGCAGGTTCAGGCTCAGAGTCTGTGGGATTTCTGAGGGTAAAAATATGTTCTGGCATCCCCCAGTGCAGGATGACACCAGGTTCTGAGCTGTGACAGTGGCTCCTTAGGGTTGGGGGGGTTTTTTGCAATTTCTAGGGGTCGTGGGGTTCTCTTCTGACGTTACTTCAGCCTGGTTCCTGTGCTGAGCTAGTTGGCCTGGCTTCTCCTGGGGTTAGAGGAGAAAGGACTTCCTAGGATCACTCATCCTGGCTAAGAGTTCAGTCAGAACATCTGATGTAGACGGGCTAATGCAGATCTTGCTTCAGACCCTACAACACAGTGAATGTGTCCTTCTGCACCCACCTCCTTGGGCTCCCTTGAAGCACAGAGCCTCTGCTGAGGGGTGGTGGGCTTCCCACACCTTAGTTCTTTGAGTCCTGGACAAGCCCAGACAAAGCAAGTTACCTTCTAGGTCATGTCTCATGGATGACAAAGGTTCCCATCCAGTGGGTGTCTGGTGGATCACAGGAGGGTCAGTGATTCAGGTGCAGGAGAAGCTTCTACCCTCCCCTCATGCTGCAGTGGGGTGTGAAATCCAAGTGCTGCTGGAGGCCAGGCTGGTGGGTGAGGAGCTTTAGCCCATGGACAAACTTCAGCCCTAAAACCCTTAAATGGACTCACCCTGGAAAATCTCCGTGAGTCTGAGGATTAAACCCTGGCCCCAGTGCAACCAACTGAGTCCAGTGGGCCAGGGTTTAATTCCCAGTTTCAGAGGCTCTTTAAACCAGCTGTGATATACAACGAGTCCTCTCAATGATTGGCAGCACCTCGGGAGGACCATGGGCAGGATTAGGGGCAGATCTATAGGTTGGGAGAGAAACTGGGGGGAGCCCAGTTGGGGCTGGAACTGCTTCTGGTTGTGTGTGGAAAGAGCTGGGTAGCAGGTGAAGCTTTTTCAACAGCATTTTGGTGTTGCTGTGTTTCTGTTTGTGCTGCTGTGGTTTGGAATGTGTCTGTGCATATGTATTTATATCTATACACACACATACATGCAGCAAAATACGTCTCTTTCCTCACCCTACATTTGCTGTAAATTGCAAAACATACAGACAAAAGAAGAAAATTAAGTCCCCCTTATCGTTGCTAAGTCATCACAAACTAATATTACAGCTACTGGGCATTTCCCCCCCTACTTCCAAGCTCCTAATTTAATGATTCTTTCTGCAGCTCTTTACATTCTATTATTTATAAGGAACAATATCCAGCCCTCCCTTGGCGGCGTTCGCAGGGCTGCAGCAAGCAAGGTGGGAGAACAATTTTTGGTTATGTTTCCATAGCTACCTAGCTGCTAAATGTGGTTTATTCCATTTTAAAGTCAACCAACACACACACAGAGAGAGGCGGGTGCACACACGTCCCCTCTCACACATCACCAACTGAAGGAGATCCAGGCTAATCCCTTGTCTGCCTATTCCAGCCTCGTGTTCCTGAGATTTGTATATTTAAAGGGGGTACTTGCTGCAGAAATAAACGGCAGGGTTCTTGCTGGCTAGAGCAGGATGACAAACATATTGTTTCTTTCTTGTCCTCCTCTCGACGTGTGTGTTCCAGTCGGTCCCTGGAATATTATTATGGATATTTTTACCCAGGCGTCGTGTGCCGGGGAAGTCGGAGGTAGGAGGGTGTCCTCTCGTGGTAAATGGCATCTCTGCAGCCTCAGAGTGGCCGTGCTAATAGGATTCATGGAAAAAAGAAGGGGAAAAAGGGGTTTTCTGGAGGTTCTTGCTTCTGCGGCCACGTGCAAAGCCATCTCAGCAGCCTCATAGAGTCACAGAATGGTTTAGGGTGGAAGGGACCTCTAGAGATCATCTGGTCCAACCTCCCATCACCAGCAGGGACATCTCTACCTAGGGCAGGCTGCTCAGAGCCCCAGCAAGCCTGTGCTTGAAGGACTCCAGCGATGGGGCCTCCACCCCCTCTCTGGGCAGCCCCTTCTACTGATCTATCACCCTCAGATTCCAGAACTTTTTTCCAATATTCAGCCTAAATCTCTCCTTTTCCATCTTAAAATCATCACTCCTTGTCCTGTCATTACAAACCCTTCTGAATAGACCTTCCCCTGCCTTCCTGTAGCCCCTTCAGGTACTGGAAGGTCACTCTAAGGTCCCCCTGGAGCCTTCTCTTCTCCAGGTTCCCTGTCACATCCCTCTGACACAGGAAAAAATAGAAATACAGCCTCTGCTGTTCAGTGTAGCAGGTTGGAGGGATGCTTGCGCTCAGTTTTCAAAGCCCATCACTGATTGAAGTTGAAGGAAGAAGAAAATTAGACGTGAGGAAGGGAATGATTGGTACCAGCTTTCTAGAGCAGTGCTTGCAGCCTAAGAGGCCAATTATGTCCTGGGCTGCATCAAAAGAAGCGTGGCCAGAAGGTTGAGGGAGGTGATTCTGCTCTGGTGAGACCCCACCTGGAGTCTCCTGTCCAGCTCTGGAGCCCTCAGCACTAGAAGGACATGGATCTGTTGGAGCAGGTCCAGAGGAGGGGCACGAGAATGATCAGAGGGCTGGAAAAACTCTGTTGTTGTGAGGCCAAAGCTGAGAGAGTTGGGGTTGTTCAGCCTGGAGAAGAGGAGGCTCCAGTGAGACCTTATTGAGGCATTTCAGTCTTTAAAGGGGGCCTTTAAAAGGATGTAGACAATCTTTCTAGCAGGGCCTGGTGTGACAGGACAAGTGGTGATGGTTTTAAACTAAAAGATTTAGACTAAGGAAGACCTTTTTATGATGAGGGTGATGAAACACTGGTAGAAGCCCCATCCCTGGAAACACTGAAGGTCAGGTTGGACGGGGCTCTGAGCAACCTGAGCTTGTTAAAGCTGTTCCTGCTCGCTGCAGAGGGGTTGGATGGGATGACCTTTAAAGGTCCCTTCAACCCAAATCAGTCTGTCCTAAGAAAGTGCATGCCTAGAGAGAGCTGTGGCTTGTTGGAGAGCTTGTAAAGGTGGGCAACAAGGCTTTGCACCTCCTGGAGGATGCAGAAGAGTAGGTCTTCAGAGATGTCTTAACCTTGGGACCCAAAGGAGCCCCTGCTCCTCAAGATGTGCAGAAGGATGCTGAGAAGAGCAGGGTAAGGAGGAGGCACCCCCTACACCCCCTCATACCTGCTGCTCTGCCCATACATGATTTATTGTCCACGAAGGGACGTGAGGAAGGTGGGAACCTGCTGGTGATGGCTCAGCCTTGACAATGCCCTGGGGCAGGTGGTGTCCATCCCTGCAGAGCTGAGCTGCCTTTGCAAACCCTTCCCAGCCCTGCTAACGAGGGAGACCTGCAGATTGGGCACCTGATCCCTCTGGAGAGAATTAATCCATCCTGCTGCATGAGTGGGGTTTAACCCTCTCATATCCACACCCCATTTCCCAAGCATCCTCAGCCTGTGGGGTCACCCCCTCCCAGGACCATGTTTCCCTCTGGCTCCTCTCCATCCCTGTGACATGTGACAGGTAAAACCCAAAAGCAGGACAAGAAATAGCTAGAGACAGGTAGAGAGGCTGTAAGGAAAGAGAAGGGTAAAAACACCCCCTTAAGGATCATCTATGTGGAAGTAAAATACCTATGAGAAGGGTGATATATACAAGGAGGGTAAATATCATGTATATATATATATACAAGGAGGGTAAATATCATGTAAATATATATATATTCCTGGTAAATAGCATGTAAACATATATATATGGGGAGGGTAAATATATATATATGTAATAATAATATATAATATATATATAATATAATAAATATGGAAATGTAAATATATATATTTGTGGTAAATTGCATGTAAATATACATATTCATGGTAAATTGCATGTAAATATATATCTTCATGGTAAATTGCATGTAAATATATATATTCATGGTAAATTGCATGTAAATAAATATATATATATATATGTGAGGAGGATAAATAGGATGTAATTATATATATATTTGTGGTAAATAGCATGTAAATATATATTTATTCATGGCCATGGTAGTGTGAGGGTCTTCCCCTCCCAAGCAGCATTTCTGTTCAAGTCACTTCTAGATCTCAACAAAAAGGTCTCATAAGTGGCTTTTTGCAACAGGGATAGAGAAATCTGTCCTGAAACGGAGAATTTTTGTCACAATTGGTTTTTACTCTGCCTAGAAAAAAATGAGAGAGTGAAAAATGCTGCTGAAAATCACATTTTATTAGCATTTGTAACCAGGTGCAAAACAAATAAATCATAATTATAGAAAAACCCAACCCCCAACCCTTCTGACCATCCCTCAGCTGCTCATCCTTGGTGGTGTTTTGCAGGTTCCCTGTTCCACAAGGTTGCCTTGGATCCGCTGAGGTGCCAGGCACGGTTAGTCACAGATTCATCCTCCTGAGGAGCAAGGTGGAGCGGTGGAGAGCCAGAAGATCCCCTCAGGTGAGTCCCTGGGTTCAGCCCAGCCCCATGGAGCTGTTCCAGCACGGTGGATGTGTTTGCATGGAGCTCACCACGGTTAAAACCTTGGGCAGGTTTTATTGTCTACTCCTTCCCAGGCACAGCTCCTGGTCTTGCCCCGGCAGCTCGGATGCCCAGGTTCTCCCTGGCTTTGTGGGGAAGCTGCTCCCACCTTTCTTTGTCAGCTCTTTCCATAGCTCTAAGCAGTTAATGATGCTCAATCCATCCTGCCATGCAAAATTCTGCTCCCCAAGCTTGCTCCAGCTTGAAGCACCCCCAATGCCAGTGGCTGTTCCTGCAGCTGTCCTCCAGCAGTCGCATCCTTTCACAGACTGGAGTTTCCACCTGTGGTTCCCATATTTTGCACACATGCCAGGAGAGCACAGATCTAGAGGCTTGGCTTGGGCCAGACAGGAATGGGCATGAGCTGCTCACACTCTCATCACCCCAGGGCTTGGATGTGCACCGTGGGCTGCATGAGAATGAAATGCTGAAACCTCATCAATAAGGACGTATCCAGGAGCCCATAACGATGTTATTTCCCTCCACAATGTGAGATCCAGCAGTGGGCCAAGAGACACAGCCATTCATGCAGGTGCCCAGCTGATGACCAAGCTGTGAACACGTTCAGTGTTGACTTGCTTTGGCTTTTAGGGACATTTGTCTTTGTTGCTTTCTGTCGGAGCAGGAGGGGCTGGTGATAAATCATTTCACTGCGTCCACGGAGCTCTCCTGTGCCATCATTATGTGTGATTATACAGCAATAATCATCATGTCGCTCTTCCCAGGGCTTTGTGCTGCTGCTCTTTCATCTCCAGCCCCCCAACAGGCAGGTGTTGGAGGTCAGTGTAGTTTTTCTGGCTCTGTAGTGACAGGTTCTAAAGGCTACAATATTGTTGAAGGATTGCACTGCAGGACCCTCTCTGGCTAGGAGCAGGTAGACACATTTCTTCCTACCTTTGCTGCCCTTTTAGCCATGACAGGAGATTCTTGGGACCTGGCAGAACCCAAGGACCTTAGGGGACCTTTAGTTTTCCTTCTGTGGGAAAGGGACAGGTCCCCTTCTCATTGCTCTTGAAGAGTTGGTAGGAAAAGCTGCCTCCATGCAGCAGAGATGTGGCTGGCTGAGACACTCACCCAGCCCTCCTCTCTGGATTAAGGAGGGCTTTTTTCTCCCCTAATCAGCTCCATGTTTTACAGCTCGAATTCAAATAGGAGCTTAAGAGCTTAAACAATGAAACATAAGGGGGTGTTGGCATGGATGGACCATCTCTCCTCTCCCTGCCCGCCGAGCCCATGCACAGCTCTGCTCGGCATCAACCTAGGGAGAAAAATCCCTGTGCCTCCATCCCAAGCTGGGCAGCCTTTGCAGGCTCTTCACAGGCTTGCTGGGAAGGTGGGACATGTTGGCAGAGCTTCAGCTAGTCCAGCAGGGTTAATCCTAATGGCGTTTTGCCACCTTAAACCTGCTGACCCATCCTACCTGGCAGCCCTTTGCGTGGTTTCTCCTTCTTGCCCCGTACCGACATAGAATCATAGAATTGTCAGAGTTGGAAGGGACCTTAAAGTTTTGACCCGTTCCCCCCAGTCCTACCACTACCCAACAGCCTAAAAAGTCCCTCCCCAGCTTTCTTGTAGCCCCCTTAAGATCCTGGAAGGCCACAATAAGGTCTCCTCAGAGCCTTCTCTTCTCCAGCCTGAACAACCCCAACTCTCTCAGTCTGTCCTCATAGGAGAGCTGCTCCAGCCTCTGATCATCCCCGTGGCCCTTCTCTGGGCACCTTCCAGCACATCTGTGGATTTATGTGTCAGTTTTTATTTTAGGGTGCATTCAGAGATGGGGGGAATAACAGGGTTTGGGTTCTCCTGGAGAAGCACGTGGAGAGGGAGAGGTGGCAACAGATCTCTGATAGATTCCCAACCTGGTTCCAGATGGATGGTGCTGCCTGAAAATAATTGCAGGTAGCTGCCCAGTGCTTGGGGAAGCTTGTTGCTATTCAATATACATGGTTAGCCGCTGTCTGCTCCTTTGCTTGGACACCTCTGAATCCAAATGAAGCTTCACCATCCCCTGGTGTCTCTTGTTCAGTCTCCTCCACTCTTGACTGCCTCTCATCCTCCCCTGCCAGCCTCAGCAGCTCCTCCTCTCTCTCATATCACAGAGCAACTTTCCACAGCAAGAACTTCACCTCCTCACCTCCTAGTTACTGTGAGGAGCAGAAATTGTCCAAGAAGTCTAAGAAAGCCACAGAGACGTACTAGAAAAGGTGGTTTCTTTCTGCCTACCACAATGTGCCCTATGGAAATGCAGCTGCCCTCAGGTTATTGTGGAAACCAGAGCATGACTAAAGCCTGGGTGAAAAAACAGCAGAAGAAAGGATGCTGCTGCTTTTGGGGAAGGGAGACTCCTCTCAGCCTGCTGGACCAGATCCCCAGTAAATAAAAAAGTGCCAGACTGATTTATTCTAGCTGCAGCTGCTGTAAAACACTTTTCTTGAAGCATTTTCCTGTCTTGGTCGGTTTTCTTTTTCTACCTAAATGTCATTGCTAAACTCCAGACGTGCTGCCTGCCCCACCTTGGCCCTTGGAGGCAGCAGGATGGCTGAGAAACAGCAGAATTCAGGGACAAAAATGCTTCACCACCCTTCCCATGAATGAGGCCAACCAGTTGCCTTTGCCAGCACTCCCAGTTCCCCTCCTCCAGAGCAGGCAGCAAGCATCCCTCAAAGGCACGGGGCTGTTGGACCTGACAGCTTGTGGATGTGCCAGACGTGGCTGGAAGGAGGAGCATCATCTGAAAGGACAGCTCTACAGCTGGTGCTTGAGCTCTGCTCACCTTTGGCTGCAATGTCTGCTCCAGCCTAGCTCAGTGGGCTTGAGGATGTGCTGATCCACTGGGAAAAGGAGAAGGTTGGACATCCTGCTCCTGTGAGGATAGACTGAGTTGGGGTTGGTCAGGCTGGAGAAGAGAAGGCTCTGAGGGGACCTTCTTGTGGCCTTCCAGGATCTGAAGGGGGCTACAAGAAAGCTGGGGAGGGACTTTTGAGGCTGTTGGGTAGTGGTCAGTGGGGGAATGGGTCAAAAGTAGAGGTGGGGAGATTGAGATGAGACCTTAGGAAGAAGTTCTTGCCCAGGAGGGTGGGGAGACACTGGCCCAGGTTGCCCAGAGAGGTGCTGGAAGCCCCATCCCTGGAGATGTTGAAGGCCAGGCTGGCTGGGGCTGTGAGCAACTGCTCTAGTGGGAGGTGTCCCTGCCCATGGCAGGGGACTTGGAACTGGACGATCTTTGAGGTCCCTTCCAACCCTGACAATTCCATGACTCTATTTACCAGTGGTTGTCCCTCCCAGGCACACACACCCTCAAGCTCTCTGATGCTGCAGAGCTGCAACAGGCATTTCAAAGCCAAGCACTCGCTGTCCCTGGGCTTTGATTGTCTCCTTGCAACCCTCAGTTTGTTTCCTGGCTGTCAAGCTCTCCTCCAGCCAGCAGGATTTGCATTCCTCTGCAGCTTTGCCATCCCCTCCCCGCTGCTAAAACCTCCCCTCCCTGCCAAGCGGAGGATTTTCGAGCTGCCATCCCTCCTCATTACCATAAAACAGTTCGCTCCGTATTGTTCTACTTCACCCAGGAGCTGCAATTTCAGCTGTAGCTTGAAACAAATGGGAAACTCTTCTAAAACATGGGCTTTTATTGAATTAAATATTAACATAAATACCGAGCTGAACAGAGCGCCGGATTATTAATTTTAATATTTAATCCAACCAGAAACCTTATGGTTGTTTTAGGGGGGTTTGTTTTGTTTCAGCCAATTCATTTCCTGGCAGCACTAAAATTAAGTTTTCTTAATGAAGGAAGGTGATCAGGAAAATGTGCTCTTGTGGTATGGAGTATTAGGGGCTGGTGAGTGAGAGCATACAAATAATAAAAGGAGGAAGCAATAGCAGTAATGACACCCCTGTGCTGGCATGGACAGAAATAAAATGAATGTAATTAATAGGATGCAGCTCAGATGAACACAAGCTGGAGGAGACTAAGGCAAGCAGGTGACCCTCAGGTGTTTATCATTCCAAGTGAAGCCAGCACAGATGGCTGATGTTGAGGAAGATGTTTGCAAACACCAGCTCACCTACGGGGCACTGACAGGAATAGAATCATAGAATTGTCAGGGTTGGAAGGGACCTTCAAGATCATCTCGTTCCAACCCCCTGCCATGGGCAGGGACACCTCCCACTGGAGAGCCTAAAAAGTCCCTCACCAAGAAACTTCAAGAGAAGAATTTTCCTGAGTGAGCATCTCTCCTGCAGAGGGATGGAGGCTGCAGAGGAGCTGCACAGGCTCTGGCATGGCCAGATCTTTCTTGTACTAGGGTGAAGATCCAGGTCCTGGATTAAGGGTGCATCAAGGTAGCAGGAACACATCTGGAGGCCTTGCAGGTTCCCCACTGCTCATGTTTGGGATGGTTTCTCCAGCAAAGGCTGGTAGCACAAAAGTGGTGCCATGGTGGTGTTGCTGCACAGCTTGTGAGCTGGGCTGAGCTGAGGATGGAGGGGCTGGTGTCAGTCCCAGCTCTGCCCTGATGGTTTTGAGATGCTCTGGCTCATACTGGGAGAACCAAGCAAGATGGGCTCTAGTTCCCCAGGGCTGGACCAAACCTGGCTGAAGTTGACCTCAGCAAGGAGAACTAAGTCTAGGGGGAGAATCCCTCAGAGGTTTCACATTCCAGTGCAAAAAATCAGCTGGGAAGGGCTTTAAAAGTCCTGCTCAGTCATCTTCATTTTCCAGGGATGGGAGATGGATGTTGTCATTTTTCATGGGTGGGCAGAGGCTGGTTCTGGGGTTTTACTCGTTGGGAAGTATTAAAAAAGCCCTTTTACTTTCACAGGATAAACGTGATGCTGAAAACCAGAATAATTACATTGGCTGATGTCACGTGGAGGCAGAACGTGGAGCATGTGCTCAGTAAACCTTAAATACTTTGGAGATGGAGTCACAAGTGAGTTTTCTGAAGTTTAGCTGCATCCCCCAACTTTCCTGAACCTTTTGGGGCTTAATTAAATTTAAGGGGATTTATAAAAAAACCTGCATGGGAGATAATACTTTATTTTTTCTCTTAAGAAGCTGCTTAATAAAAGAGATTATGTGGAAAATAGAAGTAGGGGCCTTGCAGAGGAAGAGTTGAAAAGATACTAATGAGCAGTGTCTGAGTGTTAATGAATCATATTAGCATGCCATTACCTGCAAATATTATAAATAGACCAACCAGTTTGAGGCTCCTTTTTCTCCAAAGGGTGTTGCATGATTTCTGAAGGTGGCTTCATGTGGTTGGTTCTTATGAGGGGGAGCTGAAGCAGGAGCATCACTTGCATTCATCCCCCAAGCCAGTGGCAGAGATGGAGATGAGAACATTGACTTTTTATATATATATATATATTTTTTTAAAAATATATATATATTTATTTTTATATATATATATTTATTTTAACATATATTTATTTTTATATATATCTTTATTTTAATATATATCTTTATTTTAATATATATCTTTATTTTAATATATATCCTTATTTTAAGATATATATTTATTTTAATATATATCTTTATTTTAATATATATCCTTATTTTAAGATATATATTTATTTTTATATATATCTTTATTTTTATATATGTCTTTATTTTAACATATATCTGATAGCATTGAGAAGCTCACAGCTCCAACACTACCTAGATCCTGAGTGGTTTTTCCCTCTCTGGACCTTGTGTAGACATTGCCACCTGGCTGGGCTCTGAGAAATGTCCCCCGTGGGTGATGGGGACAGGTCCTTGGCACTTGGCAGGTGGAGTGTGAGGGATGTGCCCACATCAGAGAACGTTCCTTCTGATGGATGTGGGCCAGAAAATGGTCCCAGCAGCTGGACCCCCTTGGTTAGGGGTTCAGAGCTGTCTTTGCTGGGGTGCTCATGGTTTGCTGATCCCTGATGGTCTTGTGAGGAGCAGCTGAGGTTGCTCAGCCTGGAGAAAAGGATGCTCAGGGCTTATCTTATTGCTCTCTACATGAGAGGAGGTTGTATGGAGGAGGAGGTCAAGCTTTTCTCCCCAGTAACAAGTGAGAGGACAAGACAAAACAGCCTCAAATTGTACCAGGGGAGGTTTAGGCTGGATATTAGGAAATATTTCTTCACAGAAAGGGCTCGTAAAGCACTGCCCAGGGAAGTGATGGAGTCAGCATCCCTGGAGGGACTCAAAAGATTTGTAGATGTGGTGCTGGGGGACGTGGTGGACTTGGCAGTGCTGGGTTAACACTCGATGAGCTTAAAGGTCCTTCCCAATGCAAACGATTCTCTGCTCTCCCTCCTCCATCACTGTGTCATCCTCAGCGTGTTCAGGGAGAGCAGGAGTGATTTAATTCTTGTTTTCTTGCCCTCTCGGGCTCTGCTGGGAGCTGGCAGTGACATCTGTGATGGAGAAGGCTCCTGGTCAAGAAGGGCTGGTTAATGGTAATGTCAGTCAATATGTGTCCACGGGTGTCTTGGTCACCCCAGGATGCTGCAGTGAGAAGGGGATTAGTGCATTTGTTTGGGTTCAGCCTCCAGGGACTGGCCTGGGGGTGGAAGGTGTAAAGAAGACAAAATGCCAGGGAAGGGGGAGCAGAGCCCAGAGGGTCACACAGAACCTCTCCCTCCTTGTTAGTATTTACAGCAGAGCTCCCTCTTGCACTGATGGACACATTCAATAACATTCTGGATGAAGAAGCTGGGAGGAGGCACCACCACTAATTGCAAGAAGGAAGAAAAAGTGTGTTCCAACATATGGGCTGGGATTCCTCTCACCTCTCCAATCATGTAGAAATTAGGTGCATGCTCATTTCAGCTCTGTCTATAGTTTATACTGAAGCAAATTTCTTCCAGAAGGTGATTTGTCCTGTCCCAAAGGGATGGCCATGATGGATGGGTCCAGGTCTCTGGTGGTTTTTTCATCTCGTTGACACTAGAGAGAGCCTGGGCAACTTTCAGACTAAATAGTTGATTTTAAGTTGGTGCTGTTAGCAGAGACAAGCCCTATTCCCTCCTGGAGAAATCACAAATAACTGTAATTCCACCCAATTTCTGACAGTGAGTCTTCACTTGTTAAACAGCCTTAACTGTCAGCAGTAGCTGATGCATTTGGAGATGGGTGGTGGTTGTAAAGTGGAGTGAAGAAGCTGCATGTTCCAGCTGACAGCATGATTGCTTCTTCTCACATCCCTCCTGGGCTTCAGAGTGGACCTCCAGACCTTTGGTGCCCACCAGGAGCTGCCCTGCCCAGCATTGCAGACCTTGGTGAGTCAGGAGCCTTCCTTACATTTCCCAAGCTGTAATCTTACCAAAAGCCACTGGGACTGTCTCCTACATCCCCCAAAAATCTGCAAACAGATTCATGAGCCACGTATGGGTGGGCTGAAAAAATGTAATTATTGCACCATCAAAGTGAAGGGGAGATTCTCCTGCCTGGAGAAGAAGGAGAAGCTTCTCCTGGAGGTTGGAGTAGAAAATAGGAAAGGATTTTCTCTGTCCATTTCTCTGGTGAGTTACTGTTGGTTTGCACCCAGGGTTTTACTTTTCCTCCTTCTTTTGGAAGAGGGCGTGAAGGATTTTTACGTCTGCTCCTGAGTCACCTGGGCTGGTTGTACAAGCAATTATTATTTTGGGCTGGGCTCATGCTCTGCTCCTACCCCATTCCTTGCACTGTGCTGGGCCAGAATGGGAGCATCATTTCACTGGGAGCTGCATCTTCTTCCAGTCTGGGGTTCCCTATCCCTGGGTGAACACCAGGCTGGGCAGAGGTGCTTGTGTTTCACCTGCCACTGTGCAGGGACAGCATCCATATCCTAAACCACCTAGAAAGTCCTAAAACCCCCTTAGAGCCTGTGCTGCCAGCTCTCTTCTTCCTCAGGCCAACACCAAACTCACCAACATCCCCTCAGCACAACTTCAGCTTTTATTCTTCATCTGGTTGCTCTTCTCCATCTCAAACCAGCCAAGGGGGCACACACCAGAGAGAGCTCAGCAAGTGACCCCAACAGGAGCTCTCCTCAAACTGCTCAGCTCCTTGTTGCTCCTCTCAAACTGGCTGGTTCCTGGTTGATCTATCTCTAGCATCACCCACCGCCCCAACCATGGTGACCTGAGGGAAGGAGAACCTCACATAAGTGGGCCAAATTCTACCCTCTGTGTTCTTGGAGAACAAAACACGTTGCTGGGTTGTGACCCATCCATAGGTCAACTCCAACTTGGGAGCCCTATAAACCCCTTTGCTCCAGAGCCAGAAGCACCTTCCCTCCCCTAAAGAGAGATGATAGAATTGCCAATGTCCAAGCCCACCAGGATTTCACTACACGTTCAGCAGACCTACCTAGGTTGGTTTTTTTTCACCTTAGGGGCTTCGACTGCACAGCAAGTCCAGTAATGAACTGTTACTCTGGAAAATCAGCCTTTCATTAGGTTAGATTCTGCCAGGGCCTCTGCGTGATAATGACCCATGATATTGTGCACAGCCCCAGCGTGGAGGCTGCTTATCTCCCTCTTATCAGTTACCCACTTATCCCCAGCACATCCACTGGAGGGGGGCTGGGATGAGGTGTCCACCTCACCAAGAAGCTTTTTTTTGGGGTTGAATCCAAGCACAGGTCAAAGAGTCATTTGAAACTTGATGGTAACCCCATAAGATGTCCTATAAGCAGATGCTGATATTATTTTTTCCCTTGTAATGTGTTCATTATTCATCACTAGCAGGTAGTGAAATTGCAATACGTGTCTCCTCGGGTGTGGAAACATTAATAGCTGCTTGGGCTAAGCACAGAAAGGTCATTTATTTAACAGGCAGAAAATCCAGGCTGGCTGGCATTAGAGCACAGCAGTTCTTTTGGAGGGGAGGGTTTCAAGACACATTTTACCATAAGAAAGAATTAGTCTTCCTCAGATTTGTGCGTCCACGAGCAGCTGCAGTCGGGCTGCTCACCCACCAGCCACAACCTTCAGCCATGGCACCAAAACAGGGGCTGGGAGCTGTTTCTGCCCCTGTTTCTGATCAGAATCTGTTGGGGTGATGCTTTTGTCCTGCATCTCCCCTTCAGCTGGGCATGGAGGGTCCTGCAGGGCCACCACTCCTGCCCTGCACCTCCACATGTATCTAGGGAGGCTCAGCAGGGTGGGGCTTCCCCACATCCCTCCACCTCACCTCCATCAAGGACAAGGAGCAGAAAATCCCCAAAGCCTCCTAAAAAAACATTTTAATTAAAAAAATGGCATAACAGGAGCTTTAAAGGACATGAAAGAAACCAGCTGTGGAGCTCCTGATTTCGACCCCACCTTCTCCCTTTGCCTCCACCCCCTCTGCAGTTCTCTTCAGAGCAGTTTTTATTTAAAGGGGTTTTTTGATTTCATCAGCTCTGGACTCCACATCAGTGGGTTCCAGCGCAGGCCATGGCAGGGACATTGATCACAGAGTCACAGAGTGTCAGGGGTTGGAAGGGACCTCCAAAGATCATCTAGTCCAGAGCAGGTCACACAGGAACACGTCCAGGGGGGTTTTAAACACCTCCAGAGAAGGAGACTCCACAACCTCCCTGGGCAGCCTGGGCCACTCTCTGGCACCCTCACCACGAAGAAGTTTCTTCTCCTATTGATGTGGAACCTCCTCTGCTCCAGCTCACCCCCATTGCCCCTTGTCCTATCACTGGATGTCCCTGAGCAGAGCCTGGCTCCATCCTCCTGACGCTCTCCCTTAAGATATTAATAACCATTAATAAGGTCACCCCTCAGCCTCCTCTTCTCCAAGCTAAAGAGCCCCAGCTCCCTCAGCCTTTCCTCACAGGGAGCTGTCCCACAGAGATGCACAGTGTTGGCACAGGTGCCACCATGACTGCTCTACCAAAGCTGAGCAGCTGAAACCTGCAGTGAGTGACTTTTTAAATCCTATTTTACTTAAAAATATATTTCATGGGACCAGCACTTCCAGCATCAACCCAGAGCTTGTCCAGCCTTCCCATCCCTGGAGTCCTTCAAGGTCAGGCTTGCTGGGGCTCTGAGCAGCCTGCCCTAGGTAGAGATGTCCCTGCTGGTGTAGGGAGGTTGGACCAGATGAGCTCTGGAGGTCCCTTCCAGCCTCAAACATTCCATGATTCTATGATTTTCCCAGTGGATCAGCCCATCCTCAAGCCCACTGAGCTTGGCTGGAGCTGATGTTGCAGCCCAAGGTGTTTCCAAGCTCTGTTGCTAATACCAACACCCAACTTGAGTTAAACATGATGTGGAATTAGTGATTAAAGTAGATATACTAATTTTTTTTTAAATCCATGAGAAGGAGGAGCCCTGAGAGCACCTTGAAGATGGTTAGATGATGCTGTGGCAATCTTTGACCTGATCATCTCCTCCCCATGGTGTGTCCAGCATCTCAGGCTTAAAATCAGCAGTGAACCCATAGAGTGAATGCAGGAGCAGGGCCAGACTCTTCCCACTGGGAAATGCAAAATACTCACTGGTTCAGGGCTTCCAATTAGAGCTGGACAAATGAACAACTTCTCACCTCGCTGCCCAGTCCTCCACAAAAAATTCAAATAAGAAATAATTTGGATCAATGCAAAGCACAGACCCTTTGATTTTCTTTTTTTCCCTACCAAAATAAACCCTTCTTCTCCCCACCCCGATTAATTTTAGATCAAATGAAATGTTTTATTCAATTTCAGGCTTGAAATGTCATTTCTGAGCATTAACTAGAATAATATTATTCCTTTTTTTTTAAAAAAAGTGGCAGAGCAGAAAAGTGCAACTTTTTCAACTTTTCTTCTCCCTGCGTGGAAAAAAATTGATGGAAAAAATAAAAAAATAATGGTTTTCATGAACTTATTTTGTGAGCACCCAGAGAAGGGGGTTTGAACAAGCCTGGGGGGGTCTGACCTCACTGGAGCAGGTTCTTCATTCTCCAAGAGCTTCCCTCCTACTTCTCTTTAATCAACTATTTAAAACCCAGCTCGGAGACTTTCCTCACTTCCCAAATCCCTGGGACTGTCAAAGGAATGAAATAAATCAGGAGAAGACCCTGCAACTGGGCTGTGGTGGGACAGGAGGCAGAGGGAGGCTTTGGGGAATGGGCAATAAATTTATTTTCACGGAGTTTGAGGCCATTTCCAGCGTGGCTACACCAGGCAGGGCTCCAAAGGGATTAGTCAAGATTTATTTTTCCCTTTTCTGGAGTGAGATGAAAAGGGGGGAGGGGGAGGGAGAGCCGAGCAAGGAGTCCTACAGAAAGGAACTCATTATTTTTTATCTTTTCCAATGACCTTGTTTGTTTTATTCGTCACTTGAAAGCAGTTTCTCCCCTTGTGAAGGTTTGGGGATGTCTGGAGACTGGAGGAAGGGAAAACGGGAGAAAAAACCAAGGAAAATAAACCAAATAAATGGAAATTGAGCTGCAAAGCTGCTGTTTCTCCAAGGAGAGCTGACTTTGCCTGCATTGAGAGCTCAGTGTGTAGTTGGGGGGGTGATGTTGGTGTTCCCATCCCAAGGTGCTGTGCAGAGCAAATTGGATGCTCATGGTGCCTACAGGTTGTTTCTCAGCCTTTTTGTATTTATTATATATAAAATCAGATCATTTGGGGAGCAGAGGGACCTTCTGTGTGGCTCTTCTGGTCCTCAACCCAACCATAGCTGTGCATCTGGGAAGGTTTATTCAAAAGGGTTTGTGATGATAGGACAAGGAGTGATGGTTTTAAGCTGGGAAAGGAGAGATTTAGGCTGGAGATTAGAGAAAAGTTCTTTAACATGAGGGTGATGGGTCAATGGAATGGGCTGCCCAGAGAGGGGGTGGAGGCCCCATCCCTGGAGTCCTTCAAGGTCAGGCTTGCTGGGGCTCTGAGCAGCCTGCCCTAGGTAAAGATGTCCCTGCTGGGGTAGGGAGGTTGGACCAGATGAGCTCTGGAGGTGCCTTCCAGCCTCAAACATTCTCTGACTCTATCTCCTAAAGGAATCGCTTCAGAGCCATTACTAGAGAGATTTTGGGTCTCCCCTCTCTTCAGTGGCTTTGGGAAGCAATGGGAAGTCACTACGACATGGGCAGCTTGAAAGGGGGAGGTTGCCACTGGGGATTCATGTTATAGAATCATAGAATCATCAGGGTTGGAAGGGACCTTCAAGGGACACCACCCACTCAAGGTCCTTCAGGGACACCTCCCACTAGAGCAGTTGCTCACAGCCCCATCCAACTTGGTCTTGAACATCTCCAGGGATGGGGCTTCCAGCACCTCTCTGGGCAACCTGGGCCAGTGTCTCCCCACCCTCCTGGGCAAGAACTTCTTCCTAAGGTCCCATCTGAATCTCCCCACCTCTAGTTTTGACCCACAACTAAATAATGTGCTTGCAAGGAGGACACTGGTCTTTATGCAGTGCAAATGCAAGCTAGCCAAGCATGGGAGAAGCCCCATAAACCAAAGGGTTTCAGGCTGACTCCGATAAGCAATGAATCCAGTGGGAAGGCTCCTTCTCTAGGTTTAGCCTTGGACTTCAAAGGGAATACAGAAAATCTGATTTATTTTATTTTATTTTATTTTTTTAGCCCACTGCACTGAGCTGCACCTGAAGAGAAGGGGAGTGAGTAAAACTTGTACGAGTGGGAGGAAAGGGGTAGAAGGGAGAAGTTTTTAAACAATTAATTCCCTCACACAGGAAAAAATATCATTTTATCTCGAGTAGAAACCCCTGCCAAGGGGTTCCTCTGTAAAAAACATCACCCCAAGGGTTTTATCCATCCCAAGGGCACCAGAGGCAGCAGCCCCCTGCCCATGGCATCCCAGGTCCCCTCCTGGAGGGGACATCGTTGCCACCACCAGCATCCAGCATCACAACCAGCATGAAGCAGCCAGGGTATTATAAATAATTTATTCTCTGAGCAGGGAGTGGGGGGGGAAGGAAGAGAGAGAGCTTTTAATTAAAATGCTATCTTGCAGATCAAATAAATACGAATAAGATGGCAGAAAACAACTGTATAAACCCCAGACATTCTCTGGTGTTTTAATTATTTGTGTTGATAAAGCAAGATCCGAGGCTTTTTATGCTGCTTGGAGGGCCAGGAGGCTAAAAGGTGACACTGGCATTTTTTTTTTATCTTCTTCTTTTCAAGGAGCAAATATTTCAGCAGAGAAACTCTTAATTCACATCAGGAATTAAAATGGAATTCGGAGAACAATTGTTAATATTTCAAAGTAATTGTTTAAGAAATTATCATTGTGGTATCTGCCTCCAAAATAATTACCCACCAGTAATTTTTCTTTTTTTGTTGGAATAGTGGCAAGATGAGGAGTTTGTGCTGGGAGCTATTTATGTAGTTCAAATGAGGAGATAAATAGGAAAGGACTTTCATGTTCCTAGGCAAATGAGGCTGACTAATATATGGCTCCCAGCTCACAGTCCCTGGATGTATTTGAAAATTCAGGGACTTTTTTATGGCTGGGATTTGCAAGCCACAGCAGGCGAGTGAGAAATCAAAACCTGTGTAGATTAATTAGAAGCAGGTCCCCTGATCAACCCTTATCTCATGGAGAACCCCTCCCAGCATGAGGAACCACCACGGGTTGGACAGTAAAGCAGCTGCATCTTTGTTTGCTTGGTGTCACAGAGGATAAAGTTGGATATTTGCAGGTTATACACATATTTTTACTGCTGCCTTCCAGATAATCAGAAATATGCCTGTGCCCACTGCACAACCCCCTTTGCAGCATCTTGGGATGGAGGAGAAGGGGTATTCCTGCTGTTCAGAGAGGGTTTGGGTGAGTTGAGACATCTGTGACCTCCTGGAAAGGGGTCTGGGTGCTTAAATATTTAGAGGATCATGGAGAAAAAAAAAAAAAAGGGTAGAAAATCATCTTGGAAATCATCTTTAAAATCATCTCCTGCATCCTGCAGCCTCAGGGAGGGGTTATCCAGACCCTGGAGCATCCTCCTCCTCTCCTCTGCTCTGCATCTTCTCCTCCCTTCAATCATTGCTTGCCCCAAAGGATGGAGAGAAACTGGCACCAAGAAAGCTTCAGCAAATGGAAATTTGAAGGAATTGCTGTAGAATCTTCTGGATATTGAACAGAGAAACCGTTTCCATGAAGACACAGCTTCCAATGCAAAAGGAGAAAGTATTTTGGGGGCTTTATTAAATTGTTCTGCCAAATTGTTGCTCCCTTTTTTGTTGGGAATAATCCTCAGCTGCACTTTGAAATCTCTCACTTACTGACACAGGCTTTTTTTAAGCAGCTTTTTCCTCTAAGCAATGCTGAGGTTGATGGTGATTTTTAACATTCATAGGGAGAAGCAACATTTTTTTGACCAGGTCTTCTGGGATGGGCTATTTCTCCCTGCAAAACCCATTTTTCCATGTCAGGAGACCCTCTGGCTTCCCCAGGCATAATCTGGGCTCCCAGTTGGGATGTGGGATGTTTTTCTTGGCATCTCCCAGCAGGTTGGTCCCTGCACCCTATGAAGGAGCTGCCAATAAATCAGTGCTGGGGGATGATCCTATGGCTTTGGGGTTGTTAATGTGTCTTCCACTCCCTCCATCCCTTTTCTCTTTGATCTCAAGGACTCCACATTCTCCTGAAGACACTGGTCTGGAGGCTAATGAGGGATACATTTGATCTTTGCAGCCACTCTGATTAAAGATTATTGGAGAATATGGGCGGGAAAGCAAAGAAAAAGCTCCTTTTGGCTCCATCCTCCCAGCTCGTTGCAAGTATCCCAATTACCCAGCAGATCAGAGGGGCTGAGCTGGAAGATATTGGGATGAGCAAATGAGCAGAGTGCAGCAGGAGCAGTAATTAAGGCAGTTTGGGGCTGTCACTCCTCTTTGCTGCTGCTGGGATCCAGGGGTTTGGGATCCTCCTCTGACAGGCTGTGCCTGGTGCTGGATAAACCATGTTTTTGAAATAATTGTTGTGTTTTAGGAATTAATTGCAGTGAAGGAGAGAACAGCACTGATTTGTGCAGCCCCACGGCTGTGGCAGCCCACAGAGGTACTGGTAAAACACTGTCCAGCTGAGGATGGGCAAGAAAAATGAGAGAGGAAAATATTCTTAGAATCCTAGAATGTTTCAGGCTGGAAGGGACCTCTAGAGATCATCTTGTCCAACCTCCCTATATTCTTCATCCCCATGAATGACAGATTTACACCCTCCTGCTCTTGCAGGTAGGTCCGTGGTAGCTCCTGCTATTTGGGAAATGTCATCAACGGGCACCTTGCTGAGCTGTCCTCTGGGGCACAGCGTCCACCAGTTTGGCTTTCTGGGGATGAAGGAAGAGGGTTTGGAGCCCTTCCTTTGGGAAGTGGATTTGCAGCATAGATCTGTTGATAACAGATGTCTCTGCCATGAAGTTTTCCAATATTTTCCTGTTAATTTCAGCCCCTACTACTTTGTGTAGAGGCATGAAAAACTGAATCTCCCTTTCATGTTGTAGAACATCTCTAAATACCAGAGCTAACAACCCAGGTTTCTTTTGCTCTTTCCAGCAATTCTTCAACCCTCATAAATCATCCTCGGGATATTGGGATCCTTTCAGAGCTCTTCCTTGTCCATGGGAATGGGCTGCAAATTTCCATGTGGATCAGAGATGAATTGTCTTAACCCAAAGGCTAAAGAACTGGTGATCCTTCTTCCTCCTGCCACACTTTTATTTTATTTCTGGTTGGTTTTTTCTTCTCTGATAGGGCACAATGAATCCTTTTTGGGTTGTTTTTTGGTTTATGGTTGGTTTTGGGTTGGTTTTTTTTCCATAAAATTCATTATGGTGAAAACCAGAGAGGGAGAATCCAGCCTGTTCCTGGGATACAGAGATTGGGGTGATTTCCTTCCAGTTCCTCTAAAAACAATCTGCCATCCCTACAGATTCTGCTGCCAGACCAAGGAGCTCAGGGGTTTTGAGGCAGGATTTGGCCACTCAAGGGATTAAAGGATTGATGATAAACCAACTAATTTGATCTCTATTATGTTAGACCCAGAAAATGACCTGACAAATCCATGACCATCCAGAGCATCTTCAGGAGGTTGGAAAGAATAGACACCCAGCTGGTATCTAAGTAGGAGGAAGAGACGTCATTGACCAAGGGTCTACAGAGAACCATCAAATGGTGCCTCAAATCTGGAGCCTTGTTGTATTTATCCTAGAGTCAAAACAAGGCTCTTTAGGACTTTGCTGCTCTTGTGTCCCCCCAAAAGCACCTGCAGGACATTGAACCCCCCCCAGGACAGGTCAGTTAATTATGTCGAGCGAGTCGAGCCATTGATCAGGTTATTAAATGATAAACAAGAGCTTCTGCTTTCATCAGGGTGGTGAATATTAATTGATTTGACAGGCTGAAGCTTGGTAAAACAAGGGGCAGGGGCATCGGGGCATCACTGTATTAATTAGCCATGTTGGAGCTGCTTTTAGCTGCTTCCGAAGCTTAATCAATATGCTCCATTTGAGTCCCAAAAGGCTGATGAAAACAGCCTTTGAAATCCTTTAAATTGTTGCCTCTGTGAGGTTTTAGACTCTTGGTGTGTTCTTGTTTTGTTATTTTTCTTCCCTTCTTTTTTTTCCCCCCCTCTCCTGCAATCAATAGTGACCCAGAGGGATTAGGAGGGGAGGGTTTTATTTGTGCCACAAATTTGCATTCAGCAGGAATAGAAAGAAAATGAAAAAAGATCTTCTGCTTTAGTAGAATAATAATAATAATCCCAGACATTAATGAGGTGCCCTCTGCCTTCCAGTTTCTATATGCAGTAAATTACCTCTATAGACTTAATCTGATGCGAATGGGCACGGCACCATTTAAATCATGTTTTCCTGAGCCCTTGCATATTGCTCAGGCTTTGGGTTCACCACAGAATAAGGTTGGAGCTTGTTAAAATATTTTACTGAGAGGGAGGAAGGAGAAAGTGGAGCTGGGGATGGAGGAACCATGAGCATGGGCCAAGGTGGGGAAGGCAGAGCTGCTGCTGGACACCAAGTCTTGATGTTTCCTCAGGAGGGGAAAAGAAAGCGACTAGAGGAGACAACGGGACCACAGGGTGCATGAAGAGGAAGACACGAAATTAGGGATGGATCAAGTCACTGCAGAGATTGACCTGGTGGCTTCAAAGGTGGTGTGGAAATGTGCCTTTACTGTCCCCATCACTTCTCCTGCTTACAGGAGACCAGAGGGAGAACCAGGAGCATGCATCACCATCTATAATAATTAATATTTGGGATTTGTTCAGAAAAAGGGCTGCAAAATACATGTCCCTTGACTGCAGAGCCCAGTTTTAGTGTAGGGAAGCTGTGAGTGGTCAGTGGGACCTGTCTGCCCTTTCTCCAGCATCCAGTGATGCTCCTCCCCACCCCAACGAGGGACGTGTGATGAAGACCCACCTTGTCTATGGGGTTTTTGCTTCTTCTCCTGCTAATCTACCTCCTCTGGAGGAGAAATCCCTCTGAAAAGAGTCAATCCATGCCTCGTGCCACCATTAGTTTTAAAATGACAAAAGAAACTCTCCATCAGCACTGCCACAATTACCTCCCCATTTCCCTGCTCCACCTCATTAAAAGGAAAATGTTACAATTAAGGCACGGGCGGGAGGAGCAGATTAATGTTCTGGTGCTAATGCATTGATGAATCGGCGCTTAGGCAAGGGGTTGAGAAAATATCAAAACTCTTCTCAAGAGCCATCCCAAAAGGGAGTTTTTCTTAGTCAAGGGGTGGGACTGGTGGGTCTCCGGCACTGGTGGTTGATTTTTGCTTGGGACATGCCTGATGGTGCCCCAAGGGGGTGGTGACATGTGCCCAGGATGGGGCTTTCTATATGGAGAATCCTTTCCCATCATATCTAAAGAGTTTTTTGGGGGTTTTTTTTTTGATGTATATAAGGTGGTGTACGTGGAATTGGCCATCACCTGCTCCCAATCCCCAAATCCCTATTTTCTTTGGGATAGTGGCATGTCCTGGGCCACTGCATAAGGTGTTTGACATGGAATTGGACATCCCAAACCCAAATCCCTATGTCCTTTGGGATAGCAGCATATCCTGGGCAGGGGGACGCACCTTGAGTGACCTACCTACTAAATTAAGCTGCTTCAAAGGAGGTATAACAACACCTGCAATCCACACCCATTTTCAACATCTTTTCACCCCATTTCCAAGCCTTTTTCCACCCCATTTCCAAGCCTTTCTTCAGTGGCCTTCAGCCCAGCCTTGGGGTCTGCCATGCCCACCTCTGCTGGCGAGTCCCAGCCCTCCTGGAATGGAAAATGTCACTCATGATAAATATTTGAAGGGCTGCCACGCTTATCTCTGTATTTACTACCCTGACCTTTAGCTAGTTGGGGTTTATTTCATGTTTTATGTGGCTTTGCCTTTTCCCAGGCAGGCAGAGCAAGAAGCACTGGGGGGTTGCTGGGGCATTATAAAGACGCCCAGAGTACATACAATTACAGGGCTTTAATGCCTGCTATAATTACTGTCGGCACCTTGCATTAATGCTCAGGGTGATATAGTGGAGAAAACCCTTCAGACACCCAGAGAGCCCCATCCCGAGGGGCCATGGAAAAGGATTGCTTGTGATCTTGCAATTAATTATGTATTCATTAAATGTATTATTATATATTAAAAATATATAAATTTATATAAAATATAATACATATACTATACTAAATATAATATCTATAATTATATACATATAATATTTTAAATATAATATGTATAACTATATATAAAATATAAATATGCTATACTAAAATATA
>VYZX01019932.1:95461-287317 GCA_013401335.1 Brachypteracias leptosomus | reverse complement strand
TATGATATGATATGATATAATATAATATAATATAATATAATATAATATAATATATTATATTATATAAGACAATAAATATAATATAATAAGCTCCAGCCATTTCTTTAACCCTCACACTCTCTCTTGCCCAGTGCATTCTTTTCTGCAGTAAACACATTCAATCACTACCTATCAGTCTCCACTGTCTCAGGGCTCGGCTGCTCTCCAGAAGGTGCAGCTGATGTGGCATCACTGTTAAAGGAGGTCTCCCCAGGGCTGGCCCCACACGGGACCCAGAGGAATCAAGTTCTCCTGGAGACAGCGGCAGGACTGCAAGGTTGGTATTTATTTATTGGTTACAGTAATTGGCTGAGTAGCTGGAGGAAAATAATCAATAGTTTTTGGCCACTAATGAATGATTTTCCAGCAGTCGCCGGTGGAAAAAGGTTTCATTAAACCAGCAAATCCCCCCAAACAAGGAAATTAACAGTTTATGAACCCCATGAAGTCGGATGGGTCTGAATATCTGGCAGAGCTGACAAATAGCTGCTGCTGCTATTTCTGTAAACAGATTTTCTTTTCCATCTTCACTCCTGTCACTTAAATAATAACAATACTTAGCAAAGCCATTAGTCCTTCCCCAGAAACCTTCAAATGCAAAAACATGTCAGGAAAACTTGGGAAAATGGCCCTTTCCTGAGCAACTCCCACATGTTGAGGTCCTGCAAAGTAGGTGTCCTGGAAAATGGACTAAATAAACTGGGAATTTCAGAATTGAGGCTTCAGAGGAGCCCACTCCAAATGGTGGGGACTGGGCATGATGTAACTCCTGCTTTTCTTGACTCTTGGGAACACACTGGTGGGAAATCCACCTTCCACGGGTGGGTTTCAGCCCAGAAAGTGTGTGAGGAAAAAAAAGTCCACAGAGCTTTGATTGAAGTCACTTTTTTCTGTTCCTGTTGCCACTCCATGGGTGCTATGGGACTGGGTCTTCTGTCTAGGTCCAGCATCCTCACAGAAAATGCCTTCCCAGAGCTGTGCAGCAATCCCAGGTCCCTGATACTCTCAGCCATCAATCCCGTGCCTCTGTCACGAGCAGTGATTGAGCCTGTCTGGCAGGATTTATTCCTTTGGGGCCCCTGCAGTTACAGCAGGGATGATCACCCACTCACGGAGCAACGCTTAGGAGGAAAAATCCTCCCCTCTTGAGAGCTCCTCTGGAACACCACAGCAGCATCCATAAGCCTCTGGCATTGGTACATACCCTGTATCCCAACCTGTTCTCTTCCCTTTGATGCTCCCATCCCTCTCCTGACCCTTTCTCCTGGCTCATGCTTCTTTTCTACACTGCAGCTGAAGAAATGGAGGGATGAAGGATAGAATTTTGGAGGCTCACACCCATGGCCTTGTCCTATCCAGCAGCTCCATTGCTGAATACCCCAAATTCCCCATGCTCTGCAGGGCTGACACTCAGAGAGGGGGATAAATAACTTTTCCCTGGGAGAAACCCCCTCCATGGCATCCCCCACCCTCCACGCCTTCCCCTGGCTCCAGAGCTGAGCATGAAGTGCACTTTATTGTTTGTCACCTGAAGCACTTGGAAAAAAAAATAAAAAAAATTACACAAATCCATCAAAGTAATGAATCTTCTCAGCAGCAGCAAATAGACAGAACCAGACAGGCACTCATCCGAAACAAGTCAGCTTTAAAAATTAATACCAAATAAATAGCAGGCCTTTCGCTGCCTGGTTTGGGCAAGGGGATGGGTCTCTATAGGAGGATGACCCCGTGATAAGGACGTGTCCTCCTCCAGGTCCCTGTCACCCCCAGGATGTGTGTCTGTGGCACATCTGGCAGCTCCAGGAGTGATGGAGCAACACGACAGCTGATGCTGTTATGTTGTCAAGTGCCAATGGGGTGCTAGGAAGCCCCATCATCTTCCTCCAGCCCTCTGGGCTCCCAAACCAGTTTGTCTCTGTCTGAGCAAGCTCGTCAGCTCCTGAGGGGAGAGCCTGTGCTTGTTCTTACACCTGTACTCTGCTTGTCACAGGGTGGGCTCCATAAATAATAAATTGTGGTGCTCTTGGCTCCTCCGAGCTTGCATTTCCTTACCCAGGTATAACCTATCTATCTATTTAATCTATCTATCTATCATCTATCTATCTATCTAAATGTGTGTGTATGTATATGTACATTGTGTCTGTATATAAACAAATATGTAATATATATATGTATGTGTGTATATATAAGCAAAGATGTATCTCTCTCTGAATATATAAATACAGATATAGATACAGATATAGACATAGATATATAGATATAGATAGATGTAGACATAGATATAGACATAGATATATAGATACAGATATAGATAGATGTAGACATAGATATAGACATATTTAGTGTATATATTACCATTACATGGACCACTGGTGAGCAGGATGACAACCTGTCAAGTGTCCACTGAGCTTCTCCACCCCTGTACTGCTCCTACACCCATGTTCACAGGGCCTTGGACACCCTGGACCTTTTAGCCCAGCTGTTGCACTGAGGTTTGAAAGATGCAAAGTCACTTTTCCTGCTCAAAACTGTTTTTTCTCAAAAAAGCCTGTGTGGGAAAAAAAAAAAATCAAACTCTGCTCTGAATAAAACCCAGAGAAATACAGTGATTAGCATGGCTAGGAGGAATGATTTTTTTTTTAATATGGGATGCTGTAAACCTTGAAAATGATGGTGGTGTTGGGGTTGAGGGTTGAGCTGGGAGGACAGGCAGGCTCCTGGGGACCTGGCATTTCACTGCCAGCCAGAATCCTGCTCCTCCTCTGAATGGAAAGGAAGGAATTCAGCAGAAAGCAAATTGCTTTCGACCACGAGCATCTCTCTTTTGTTCCAACCTCTCCCCATCTTGAGGGGCGTTTGCTTTTTTTATTTATCAGCCTACAAAGAGGTGGCTGTGGTGGTACCTGCAGGGCCTGCCCTTGCCCTGCAGAGAGATGTGGGGATGGAGAAGGGGGAAGGCAGACAGATGGAGCCTGAATTATCTCTAATTTATGGGGCTCCCTGATTCCTGCCGCTGTATGTCTCCAAGAAATGACACCACCACTTCAGGAGCAGAGATTAATCTGAGGCGGCAGGAGAAGGACAAAACAAATCATCTAGTGCAGGAATCTCATTTGATGCCTGTTAGCAGGAGCACGAGGATGGATGGCTCTGGGAAAGGCTGCACTGCAACACGGCTCCTGCCCCTCTGCTCTGCTCCTCTGCAAATTGAGGTCTAGAGGGTGTGGGGTGGAGGAAATCCCAGGGTCACTTTTGGCAGAGCTGATGCTGGAGTGCAGGAGGTGAGACCTGGCACCTGCAGGTGTGGGATGAGGTGTTTTGGGTCAAGGCTGGATGAAACTCAGAGCATGGAATAAAAGAGCAGCAAGAGAGGTGGAAGCCAAGCTGAAGCTGCAGTGGTAGGTGTGGACACAGGGCTGAGAGGTGGACTTGTCCTGCAGTGTACTCTGAACACATCAAACCAGTCAGTGGACACTTGCAGCCCAGAAAGCCAATGGGATCCTGGGCTGCATCAAGAGAAGAGGGGCCAGAAGGTCAAGGGAGATGATTATCCCCCTCCACTTCACCCGCGTGAGACCCCACCTGGAGCTCTGTGTCCAGTTCTGGAGCCTCTATTACAACACGTGCTGGAACGTGTCCAGAAAAGGGCCACGAGGATGATCAGAGGGCTGGAGCACCTCTCCAATGAGGAGCTTCAGGCCCGTGTGGCCTCTCCAGCAGCTCTCCAAGTCTCCTGGAAGGGCAGAGCATGTCTTCCAGGCTATCATCCCCATACGACCAAGGCCAAGCCCGTCCTTCATGAAAAAACTCCCAAAATTAGGAAGCTGGCAGGGTCATGGCTGCCTACAAACCAGCCGTGGACCTGCAGACAAGCCCCAGCCCTTCCCTTTCCTTACCACATTAAATCCAATCCATTCCTATTGCAAAAAAGCACCTTTGATGCTCCTCATCCTCCCCCAGCTGGGGCAGGAGTGGTACCTAACGCTCAGCACCATCCCCCAGCTCCGTGCTGCACCTCAGACTGATAGAGCATCAATTGGATTGATACAGAATCAATGGGATTGATCTTTTTTTTCCTTTTTAAGGTGCAGTCTCAGAGTAGCTGAGCCTACGTAAGGTGCAGCTGAGCATGTACTGCCACAAAATAATTTGTCAGGCCCCACTGTAGCAGCCTAATGACGGCTGTAATTTATGGCTGACAGATGATATTTATCACGGCAGCATCCTCTCTTTTCTCTTTCTCTGTCTCGTTAGGAATGGCATCAATAATGTTTATTGTAGCTTTTAATTTTTTATCGTTGGTATTCTTACCTGTGCTGCTGGCTGGTGATGAAAAAAGGCATTAGAGAAGACAGAGGCTTTGAGAGGTATTCAAGGGGAAATGATGGATTCTTCCTCAATGCTCAGGCTGAGAGAAGGGGGAAAAAGTGGGTTGCTTCCTCCCAAAAGCTCACTCTCCTTCTCCAAGCCTGTTGGCAGGATGCTCAGACCTTGTATCCTCCCCAGGAAAAAAATCCAGCACGCACCCACTGTGGGATTTCCTCCAAAATACCCCCAAAAATGGTACTCCAAGCCCAAACCTCACGCCAGCAGCTCCCATCCCAGAGTGGGAGAATCCTCTGCAATATTTTCCAGCCTCACTGCTTGGTTTACAAACAATCCCACCTCCCAGTAAACGTAACTTACTTGGGTTTTCTGCCCAATTTGCCTTTGCCCCTTCATTAGCCAGAGCCTGGGATTCCTCCAGACGTATTTGCATTTACAGGCAGCCGCTTTTCACACCTATTAAGTGCTGCCCTGGTTAAACCCCAAGCTGGGACTGTGCTGGCAGTTGCTTCGCTGCAGGGGGTTGTTGGCTGCCTCCACTCGGATATTCAGGTGTCTGGCCTGGCTGACAGGAGGATGCCCTGGTGAAAAATGATTTCTCTCAGACAGCGCTTCTCTCACATCATCTCACACCTGACTCCAAGAAGCCCCTGGATGCTCCTTCCCTCCAGAGCCCTTTGCAGGGTCACAAGGCACCTAAAAAATACCTGGAATCCCTCCCCACTAAATTTTTCTCTTTTTTTCCTCCTCCTTTTTCTTACCTTTCTACTCCCCAGTGTTGCACTGGGTTTTGAACCCTCTGAACTACCAGGACCAAGAGGTCCCCAAGGGGATTTTTTTTTTCCCCCCATCTTCCCAGACATGAATAATTACCAAGCCAATGGTTATTTCAGCATCATTACAGGAGCCTCTCAGCCTAGCTGGTCATTTACAGATTAGACAGACACTGCTTACATTGTTCAGAACTGATCAGGGGATTGGCAGTTTGGCTTCCACCCAAAACCCAGAGTCCCAATTGAGCGTAATTGGAGCTGAAGAGCAGAGCAGGCTGGGGGAGGGGACAGCGACTGCTGACGATTGAGTTAAGGCTGATTTTTATTGATCCCTGAAAAGCCTCTGATGCTGCAGGTTGCTCTTTATAGGGCCATAAAGTTTATAGTTGGGGTTGTCCTGGGGGAGCAACTTCTACGTGTCTCGAACCACTCCTGGGCAGCTGCAGAGGTTGTTCCTTGGTTTGCTGAGGAATAATCAAGCAAAAAGATGAAATTTGGTTCTCCTGGAATCAAAAAGTAAATTATAAAGTAATTCCTCTCAAATGTAGGATTTTACTGCTTTAAAAAAATCTTTTAATTATTCTATTTTAGTGTTGTCTAGTCTATTATTCTGTTCTGTTATTCTATTCTATTCTATTCTATTATATTATATTCTATTCTATTCTATTCTATTATATTCTAAACTATTTGTATTCCATTCTATTCCATTCCATTAAATGCAGGAATTTATGATGCTATTCTATTCTATTCTATTCTATTCTATTCTATTCTATTCTATTCTAATTCTATTCTATTCTAACTATTCGATTCTATCCCATTCCATTAAATGCTAGAATTTATGATGTTCACCCTTAACATATTTGTAGCCTTTTCTACATTTATTCTATCCTCTCCTCTCCTCTCCTATTTTCTATTCCATTCCATTCCATTCTATTCTATCCCACTCCAATAAATGCTGGGATTTATGACGTTCACCCTTAACATACTTGTTCCCTTTCCTACATTAATTCTCCCAGCTGGGCAGGGAAGCTGCAGCCACTGGCACAGATGTGAAAGCAGCAAGGCCACCAAATAAAGGCAAATGTTTAACCAAGTCCATGCAGGCACCAGGTGGGTTCCAGCAGCCCGAGGAACCTGAGTAATTACAAGCTGGGGACATTTCTGGAGAAGGGTTGAGGGATTTTTACCCCTCTCAACCCCTTCACTCCTCCCCTCTGACCACTGAATTCTCCCTAATGTAGTGGCAGAGCTCTGGTTCCTACTCCTGCAGCTTTAACCTCATTTGTCAAACCCAGAGATCTCTATGAAAGGCTGTTAGCAGAGCATTTACTTCCCATTCCTCATCCTATGCTGTCATCACCTTCCAAGATTAATTAAGGAAAAAAAGAGAAGACATCTCGTCTCTCTTTTGTTTCCCCCTTCCTTGCCTGTTCTTTTTAACAGCCCCTTTCTCCATTCATGTCCTGAATATTGCTGGGGAGCAAAACAAGCAAAACTCAACATATTCCTCTTCCCTCTTCTGGATAATATATCAATTATTTTTTTTTTGGCCTCTCAGTAAGTGGAAATGGTTGGGTGAGCTTTGTCCTGACCATCAACTCTCTCAGCTGCTAAAGCTAAACCAGGAAAGATCCCAAACCCATTGACTTATGATTGCTTTAGGTGCTTGTTTCAGACTTACAGGAGTCAGTGTCCTGGCCCTGAATCCTTTGCAGGGTCACACGATGCTCTCCAGCTTGCTCACCACAAGGTAATCAGGAGCTTTTCTCCAGGTACCAGTTCATATACGTGTTCCTTGTACCATCTGCTTCTATTAGGGACCATAACCTCTGGTGATCATGGTGTAATGGTCTTCTCCATGGCCCTGTGTGCCTAAGAACCCAAATGCAGCACTGACATCACTGTAGCTCAAGGTATTTGGTCTTCTCCTGAGCCTGCTCACCACATCTTGCTCACCACAAGGCAAACAGGAGCTTTTGTTCAGGCACTAGTTCATATACACCTTCCTTGTACCATTTGCCACCCCCTTCCAGCACCTCTCTGGGCAACCTGGGCCAGTGTCTCCCCACCCTCCTGGGCAACAACTTCTTCCTAAGGTCTCATCTCAATCTCCCCACCTCTAGTTTTGAGCCATTCCCCCCAGTCTTACCACTACCCGACAGCCTCAAAAGTCCCTCCCCAGCTTTCTTGGAGCCCCCTTCAGATCCTGGAAGGCCACCAGAAGGTCCCCTCAGAGCCTTCTCTTCTCCAGCCTGACCAACCCCAACTCTTCTCAGTCTCTCCTCGTAGGAGGATCATCCTCGTGGCCCTTCTTTGGACACGTTCCTTTCTCCTTACTCACCCAGCAACCCATCCTGAGCTCCTTCAGACCAACAAAAGTCCCTCCCTGTCTCTGCAGGACTGTGAGTTCAGTTCCATGGGTTTTTTGAAGCCATCCATCACCACCATCCCTACAACCCCCAGCCACACACAAAATAAAGATGTTGAAGCAGCAGATCCTGGGCTGATGTAAATCAACACGGATCTCCCATCACCAGTGGAGTTAAACCAGCCAGGGAGGTAACCCAAAAATGCTGCTCGTTGGAGCACAAGAAATTTCTGCAGTAATTAGATCTGGAGCGTGATTACCCAAAGGGAAAGGAAAAACAAATGTGGGTGACAGATATTTCCAGGATAACTGCAGTTATTAATGCTTTTCTCTCCCAGTGACAGGCACAGGGGATTAGTATTGCCTGAAAAAGTCTGGTTTAGTGTGGGAAAAAAATGAGGGCTGGAAATGAAGCAAGTAGAAGGCCATATGCTGCTCGGTGTGCTCGTGGGGTCCTGGGAGGATAGCTGTAGCCAAAACAACAAAAGGCAAATATGTGAGGCATATGTGAGGAGAAACAGGAACCTGTTGCTCAGAAGTTTCCAGTTACAAAAAGAAAAAAAATTTTAAAAAAAAATAAATTAGCAACCTGTTATTCTCAGTTCAGGCTGAATTAGTGACCCTATTGGTGAGGCCTGGGCTGTGGAGATGGGGTTTGGCAGCAGTATTTTCAATTTAGCATCAAGCTCTGCCTTGTGTTGAGGTATTTGGGGGGGTAGCATGAAATTCCAGCCCCCTCTGCAACACCCGTGCCCCCAGAGCTGGGCAGGGAGGTGCCCTTGGCTGGGAGCTGCTGCCACTTGACTTGGGTGATCCTTGGTACTTGTCCTGTTGGGATATTCCTGACTGGTTTAATTTGACCTGTCCTTGGACCTTCCCCCATGCCAGTACTCACCCCATCACCTCTAGCAGAGCTCCACCTCCTACAGCATCTCATCCTGCAGCATGTCTGGGGTATTTAAGGAGGATTTGGATTTTTTGTGATGAGAAAATCAGTCTGACACAAGTTGACTCTTGCTGTTGATGCTCTGAGTCTCTGCAGGCTTGGAAGAGCTGGGTTGGCCTTCACATGGATGAGATGGTGGCTTAATAGTGGCATTTATCTCCTCTCTGTACTTCAAATAGCCCTTGAAACATCCCTCCAGGTACTCAGGAGATGCCAAAGCCTGGGTTGAAAGAAAAACTCCCTGAGTAGAAGCCAAACATCTCACAAGCAATAATCAGAAATCCACATGAACTGCAATGCTGAGAAGGACTCCAAGTAAAACTCCCTCTTCCCATAGCTGAGATTTGCTTTGGTTCATGACTGGAAAAATCCTCCCTGAGTTCTCACCTAGCAGAGCACTTCATTGAAGATGGAGAGTGCAGATTTTGGAATATTGTGACTTTTATGTGACCTGAAAAATTCAAATCTTGGCTCAGAAGATAAACACAGAGGTTGGTGGGTGCAAAACTGGTGGAATTCTAGTGTCACTCTTTACCTAAACCAACCCCCTCCATGTTTCCAAAGCTCAATGAAGCTGAAAAAGATGCACCCCAGGTCAGGTGGAACTCCTGGAGCTCTTCCCATGAGGAAGCCAGGTATTTATTTAAAGAGAGGGCTGAATTGCAACAGACACAGGGAAATGTCAAGATGCTCCACAAGCAGGCAGAAGAACAAATACAATTGTCTCTGCAGCCTGCACATCATGAATAACTTATAGCCCAGGTGAAGCCAAAGTCATAATACAGCAAATCAGAGCCAAGTGCTGCTAAATTGATGCTCAAGGAGGAGAACTTTTGTGCCTCCAACAAAATATCTCCAGGCAGATGGTGTAAGTTGGGCTGATAGCAAAGAAAAATGGTGTAAACCAGCAAGGATAGGGCTGGTAGCAAAGAAAAACATCATATACTATAAAACCATGGGGAGATCTGGGTAGGTGTGTCTTGAATGTGGTCATCTGAAAATGGAGCATCTTGACTGATGAAGTTCAGAGGAGATGAGTGCTGCTGGTGCCACCCTCCCTTGGAAATATAAGGGAGCCACGACTGCAAATTTAGGCTTAAAACCTCAATTTGGAAAGGCTGAAGTTAACAAATGACCAACCTCCTGTATGCTAAGTGAAGGATTTGCAGCAGAGCAGAGGGATATGATGAATTAAAGCTGAATGATGAGGGATATGATGGATTAAAGCCTTTGACAATTCCTGCTTGAAGCCATCTGAGAACTGCCTTCCAGCAGAGCTGCATTTTGGGGAGGACAGGAGCATTGAGAACGTGTTTTCAAACCATAACCAAAGCCTAGAATTAAATTTTGCTGCATATAGACTTGTATAGTCCTGCCAATTCCCATTATATTGCCTTTATTTTTCTCTTTCCTAAACACCAATGTGAGATTACTTCACCAGGCTCAGTTAGCCAAGACTGTCACTTTTAAAATATACTTAAATTGGGGGGGGAAATGCCAAAAAAGCTCTCTAAAAAGGGACAGAATAATTTTAGAAGTCAGCTTCAGAACTGGCTGGGTTCTGAAAATGTCTAGAACTAAAAATAGAGGGGAATATATGAATTTTTTTTTGGTTTCCCTTAATTATTTTCTTTTTTGGAGGTGGCTCTTTACAATAAGGTCACTTCCAACTTTACATCCAAGCCTGTGTAAACATTTTTGGTGTTCTTCTGGACTAAATGACAGCCACGTGCAGCATCCAAAACCAACTACAACAAACTAGGAAGGCAAAAAAAAGAGTCTGGACACCAAAAAATGCCTGGGAGCAGCCCCAGGGCAATGTCACTGCCCATGGGACTGTCACCTGTAGGAGGTCCCCAAGCCACCAAAGCTTCTGGGGGGTTTCTTGGCAGTACCTGCAAGGTACTGGTGTGACACTGGTCTGGCCTTTCTCCAGCATCCCCAGGAGATGTGCTGGTGTTGATTCCTCCCTTACAACCAACAGAGGATGGTTGATTTCTCCTTGTAGAGGGGCTCACCACATGATGACCCTTGTGCTATCTATGCCAAGCATTAATGAGATCTGCTCAGCCTCAGGAGCTGAGCTGACAGATGGGCCAGGACAGTGTCCTGGGCTCTGGCGTGGGGGGAATAATTCTTGTGGGACCATTTCTGCTGGTGTGAGCATTTTCAGAGCATCTTGAGAAGCATCAGCCTCTGCTCTGTCATGTGGGGTTTTTTTGTTTGTAAATCCTGCCTGCAGAAGGATTTCCACTCCAATATAAAGCTGCCTCTGACCTGAGCAGCTCAGGGCAAATCTGGGATCAACAAACCTGTGAAGTGAAATGGGGTTATTACCATTCTGGATTTAATCCAGAGCTTTCAGTGCAAATAACCAGCTGATTCTGCCTGAAAGCAAAATTGCCCAAACTGGTCTGAAAGAAATAATAAACCTGAAAAATACTGGAGGGGTTTGGACGAGCAGGTCCCTCTCAGCTAGCTCTGGGGGTGGAAATGATCCATCCAGCCTGGAAAGGCACCATCAGCAAAGCAGTGATTTCTCAGAGGCTTGCATGTCCTGCTCCTTAAGGATGGAGGGAAGTTTCCAAAGACTTCCCAAACTCCTGCAGGTAAAGCTGCCCATCCTCAGACACCTGACTGAGTCCTGGAACATCTCCCTGCTGAGGAAAGGCTGAGGGAGCTGGGGCTCTTTAGCTTGGAGAAAAGGAGGCTGAGGGGTGACCTTATTAATGTCTATAAATCTGTAAAGGGAGAGTGTCAGGAGGATGGAGCCAGGCTCTGCTCAGGGACATCCAGTGATAGGACAAGGGGTGCAAGCTGGAACAGAGGAAGTTCCACATCAATAGGAGAAGAAACTTCTTCATGGTGAGGGTGCCAGACACTGGCCCAGGCTGCCCAGGGAGGTCGTGGAGTCTCCTTCTCTGGAGACATTTAAAGCCCCCCTAGACTTGTTTCTGTGAGACCTGCTCTGGTTGGACTAGATGATCTCTGGAGGTCCCTTCCAACCCCTGACGCTCTGTGATGTTTCTATGCTCCTCCTGGCAGAGAGGGCTCACCACAAACAAGCAAACCAACCACCAGAAGCCTAATAAACTGTGGGGTGACTGTTCTCAGCAGCAGCAGCCTGGCTGTGGGCCAAGTAGTCCCTCCCTTCATCTCCTTCCATCTTTTCATCTCCTTTCCTCCTGCCCTCCCCCTTTTCATTCATCTCCTCCCTTCCCTGGGCTAATTCCTCCTTTCCCAGAGGTGCTTTTTATCACTGCCACTATTTTCCTGCTCGCTCTTGATCTGTGCTGAAGGAACCAGAGTGTCAACTGGTGGGGGCCATGGAGGGGGGCCAGGGCAGCAGATGGTTGTGGTGGTGGGGCCAAGCTGGGGCTCATCCATCACCGCCGTGGGCAGAGCCACCGCTGCCACGACAGAAGGTCCAGCCTTCCAAGGGCTGGGCTGGAGCAGGTAATTGTTGGCAGGGAGGAGGCATTTTTCAGCACTGATGAGGGGCTGGGGTTGTGCTAATGCCAGGGTGAAGGATGAATTCATCGTGGTTTCTCTTTTTTTTCCTATTTTTGTTTAATTCATCCTGCCCTGATGGATGCTGTAGCACTCCCAGATGCCAACCAGCCTCTAAGTCTCCACCAGAAACTTCCCACCAGCCAAGCTGCTCAGAACTCTGCTGCTCTTGGCATTGTCAACCCCATCACTGAAGTCAAAAGGTCAAAAAATTTCCACCCTCCTTGCCCAGGGGACTCTGGTTTGGGTGGTGCTGCTGCAGATGGGGACTCTGGTTTAGGTGGTGCTCACCTGCATGAGGTCTCTCTTCATCCCTTCCATTTAAAAGTGGATTTGACCATAATGCCGTAGAGGAGGCTTTGGAAGGTTCATTTGACCCATTCAAAGTCAGGACTGGTAGTGCTTTAATGTCTTCTAAGGAAAAATACTGGTGGAAGAAAAAAAAGGGGTTAATCACAATGATAATGCTTTGGTTTTTTCCCTCAGAAAGTATTATTTTGGGAGTAATGCATTAAGGGTCAGGAATTTTTCCTTCCCAAAAGTGCATTTTGGAAAAAAACCCCATTCTTCCTAAAGTTTTCCAAGTTCTGAGTGTTTTATCTAGAAAGGATGAGTGGAGTCAAAGAGAAACCAGCAGCACCAAGGAGAAAATTGACATTTCCCTGGGTTTTAATGCTTCCTAACTCCTGCAAGGCAGCCTAACACTTGCCAGCTAAAATACTAATTTTAAAATAGAGAAAACACTCTCCCTTCTCCTTCCTCCTCTTCCCCCAGCCCTTTCCTCACACATTTCTCTCTACTAGAAAGAGCTGAATAATCTAACGTGACGTTTGGGGAGATATTCCCTGCAGGAGCTGCAGAAATGCCACCTGGTACCTGCAGGCTGGATGTGATCACAAATCAAGAGCACCCAGTGCTCTTAGAAGGTCTCTTGATGTTTTAATGGCCAAGAAATGTCTGCCCACCACTGGCAATCCATCCTGGACCCTGCAGCCCATCTCCTCCTCTAAATGCCAACTGCTACCTTGTTATTTGTACCGCTCTTAATTGCGCCTCCTTAATTACAAGCAAATCTTTACTCATCTTTCAGTGAGATCTCCAAAAGCTCCCACTTGGCTCTCTCCCAAGTGCAGAATTATCCTGGGGAAGGGCATTGAGTGGCTCTGTGCCCAAGCTCCTCTTCCATCATGGCCATGGGGGGGGACGTGTTCACTCCCCACCTACTGACACGTTGTCTTCTTGCCAAACCAACTGATCACGAGCAGCTCGAGTCTTCTGCTGAACCCACCTGCCAAAACCAAGCTGGGAGATTAAGAGCACTGCTGACCAGGACCTGGAGGGCTTCAGGTTGTCCTAAGGCTGGCTCCAGAAGTCCTGCTGGCACTGGAGGTATTGAGATAAATGCTGAATTAAAACACCATTGGAATGGGAAGAAAAGACTCTAAGGGAGCCTGTATCAGGCTCTGCAATCAGGACCTTGGGCAGCCTCCCTTGGCCCACCACTGGTGAACACCCAAGACAGACAAGGAGGCACTTCTAAAGCATTGTTCTACAAGGCTCCTTCATATCCTTTTCTTTCTTCTGACCAATGTTCACAGATAGAGGAAAAAAACCCCAACCTACACATTCATAGGATGCTGGTGCAACAGTGGATGTGATAACGGGGAAAACCAAGATTCCTATATTTATAGGAGCTTTTAAAATAATTATTATATCAACCAGCATGGCCAGGAGACAAGAACTTGCTTAACTTGTGTATCAAGGAGCTTAAAACATGAGGTGAAGGTCCACACCTTGGGTGGCTGCTTTGCTCTCAAGGAATCAGAGGTCAAGTGGTTGGGTACTCACCTAAGTCTCATGGCAGGTTATGAGTTGGGAAGCCACTCTGTTGGTGAGTTCCCCCTGCCATGGGCTACAGCTCTTCCACTTTCATTTGGTTATAAACCTAAAACTGCACTGAAATAAGAAACTTTGCAGTGTTTACCTTGAGAAGCCAAGTGAGCACAACCTTTCTTCTCAGTGCTGCATGGCTGGAGGAAAATGAGGTTCAGCCTCCATGGGTTCAATCTGGGGAAAAAGAAAATAAAAATAAATAAAAATTGGGTAATGCTGGTTCAAGCCCCATCCTCAAACATAGGAAAGAAAAATACACCCTCTATAAACAGCCTTGTTTGAAAGCCAAGAGGTGTTGACCAAGGTGTCCAAGGGGGACGTGGCTTCCTAGGGCTTCCTATCTGAAGGGATGCTCCCAAACTACATCACCTTTGATTTCCACCACCTTTCTCTTACCTCACTTCTCCAAGGGGGGTGGTGAGAAGCCCAGAATGTAGCTCTTGGTGGCCTGGGCTCCCCTGACATTGGGAGAGGAGCTTCTTGACTCTCTTCGGGCCAAGCTGTGCTAGATAAACAGCACCAGAGCCATCCACGAGCCTTCAAAGTTTCCACAAGATTATGTGAGCAAATATTTAGACTGCAAGTGCTGTTAGTCATTATTTGCAGTTCATTTTCTCTTATTTGTTCTCTGTCTTTTAAATAATAAAAAAGAGGGAAGCTGAGATGACAGCTCCCAGAACTCACATCCAGGAGCAGAGACGACACCTGGGGGTTTTTTTTCCAGCACACAACCAAGCTCTGCAGCTCCCTGGGAGATGCCACAGCTGAGGAATCTGGGGGAATTTGGAGGAATTTGGGGGGAATTTGGAGGAACCTGGAGGAATCTGGCCCCTTGCTTGGAGCCTGTCAGTGCCACAGCAGCCACAGCTCTGGAGCATCCACCATGAAACCCCCACCTGGTTGTGCTCATGCAGAGTCTGCCCGGATTTACACCCTGAAGCAGAGGAACAAGACCCAATTCCTTCTTTCCAGGTCTCCCTGGATTTGGGGGCTTCCCTGCTTCGTTGCTATTTGGCACCTCATGTGGAGGCTGATCTTGGCAGCAGCTGTTGCTCAAGCTCGGGGCTCAGCACCATTAATCATGTCAGAAGGCAGCAGGGAACTGCAGCTGGTGGCAGGTGTCTGCAGAAGGAGCCCCTGAACATGTTCTCCATGGAAGGTTCACACCTGCCCATGTCAGTGCAAGGCTCAGAGGCACGGGAGGACAAGCAGGAGCAGAGATGCTGGCATCAAAACCTACTCGGGCATCTTCATCTTGAAAAGCACCTCCCCAAAACACCTCCAAGTGACATTTCCAGCAGCCTGGAAATGTCCTGTTCTAGCTGCCATAAGCATCCCTCTTAATTTTGTACTTTCTGAGAGCACTTGAATTCAGTGGGGACCCCAGCACCAGGTAACACTTGACTTTAATATTAATAGCCACTTTTTATTCCGGAGCTCTCTGGCTCAGCTCAGAGCAGATATTCTCCATGGCAAAGTCCTCGTGCCTTGGTTTGTAATGGAATTCTGGAATATTCCAATATTCCCATCTCCTTGGGCTGCCTCTTCCAAGAACTCATGGTAATATTTCCTATAATACTATAGGAACTACCCAGCAATTTCGGGTCCCATCTAATAAGTGTCCTGATGCTTCCCCCTCAAAAAAAAGTCAAAGTGGTGGAACATTAAATGCCTAAACCTGTTAAAGAAGAAATTCTCCATCCACCAGCACAAGAAGAGATTAAAGACCCTGGCCCAGGTTGCCCAGGGGGGTTGTGGATGCTCCATCTCTGGTGTTCAAGGCCAGGTTGGATGATGCCTTGAGCAACCTGGTCTAGTGGAAGATGTCCCTGCCATGGCAGAAGGGTTGGACCAGATGACCTCAGGAGGTCCTTTCCAGCCTAAAACATTCCATGATTCTGTTTCTTCCAAGGCTCTCAGGAAATCCTGGTCCCTGGATGAAGCTGTGGAAGGGAGATGGAGAGAGGAGGAGAAGCTGAAGAGACACTCGTGTTAGCTTGTGATGAGGGACACTAAGATAGAAGCTGGAGGACTCCTCATTGTCCAGGGGAGAAAACAGATACCTGCCACCTCCAGTGGCTCTTGCTCCTGTTTGCAGGAGAAAAAAGCAGGTGAGAAACTAGATCCCACTGCCTGGAGATGGAATGAGGCAGAGAAAAGATATGGCAGCTGCACCTTGGGAAGCTCTCTTGCATCTGGCTATTAAAGGTGACTTTTATCCACTCCTGTCCCCACCACTGCCTGGAGCTGTGGAGGCCTCCAGGCTTCTGGCAGCCCTTCAAAGCATCAACCCCAGTGCTGTGCAGGCAGGTGGTACATGTGGCCTGAGGCTGCTTTGTCAAAGGATGTGTGCCAGGAGATAAAAGAGCATGTGGGCCATGCTGGAGCTTGATCTGCACATGCTTAGCACAACTAGGACAACGCCTGGAGCCCCTCCTGCTGCTGCCTGAGCTGGTTGGAGCACTCACTGCCTCCTCCACACCCTCCTCCTCCTCCTCTTCCCCATCAGAAGCTGCTGCTGCTTTAGTACTGCTGATGCAACTCTGCTCCTGAGCTCCTGTTTGGTGCCCCGAGTTAAATGCATGCATGATGTCCTCTCATATTTTTATTTAAATAAAGAATAGAAAAATAGAATCATCAGGGTTGGGAGGGACCTTAAAGATCATCTAGTTCCAACCCCCCTGCCATGGGCTGGGACCCCTGTACTGTGCTAAATCCCAGCAGAGGCAAAGTGTAGGGCAGGGAGGAGTGGGGACAGGCTGGAGTGGTGTCTTCCCTGCAGGGCTGGGACATTTTTCCCTCATTTTTTTCCACCAGCACAGGGTGTGCTCAAAGGGTTTGCTCCAGGTTGGCCCAGCAAGGCTGGGTGTGATGGTTGGGTCACCCTACTGGGTGGCAGGAGGATGCTCCCTCACTCTCATCTGCATCACAGACCTACAAGCAAGGCAGGGGATGCTTAAAAAGAAAAAGGGTGGTGTTAGTGTAGTGATAACATGTGGAAAATACACAATTCCAAGCAGTAAAACAGGGTCTGAGATCACCCAGGTAGCCTCCAAACTCACCTCAAGCAGCCCATGCTTGGCACTGGTTGGTATTAGTGAGCTGTGAACCTGAAGTCCATAATAATTGAAAAATACCTTGAGGGGAAAAGAACTTTTCTTTGTTTTTTTCTATTAAAAAAAGCAGCTGTTCTCCTCAGTCTCTCTCTAGCCCAAGGTCTTGCCAAAGGGCTGGAAAACCATTTCAAAAGCTGGGAGGAAAAACCATGGGGGATGTTCAGAATGCAAGAGAGCATGGCCAAGATGCACCAAAACAATCCCAGGCAAAGAAGATCAGAGAGTCACGGAATGGTTTGGGTTAGAACCAGTCCACCACTGGTGACAATCATTGTTGCTACCCTGAAAGGAAGGGGGTTTTTAATAAAAATAAAGTTTTATGCTTCTCTGGCTAAGCCCTGCCAGCTCCACTCCTGCTGACACCACCCATGTGCACATGTGCTGCACAGATTTATCCTGGGACTTCTGCAGAAGGCCAGATTTGGGTGGGTTTGCTTCCTTAAAAAAAAAAAAAAAAGATAAATATATATATATTGTTTGTTAAACTTAATAGCATCTAGTTTCCTCCTGAAAAAATGTCTGCAGCAAAACAATCCTACTGGGGTCCATAGGAAACAGCAGGATCATATAATTAAGTGGGATGGAGTGAAAATATTGGGGATTTGGGGTGATGATATTGCAGAAGTATTCTCTGGTAGAGGCAAACACATCATAAGAGGGAAGACAAAGGGAATATATTCTTCCTATGCTCAAACAAGCCTTGGTTTAATACACAGCAGTGAATGAAAAACCCACAAGTGAAATAAAACCCCTTTAATTCACATCCTCACTGTTCAAACTGCAGATAAGAGAGTGAACTTGGGTGTATAAAAGCCAAGCAAAATAGCAGGAGAGATAAAAATTATATATATATATATATATATGGCTGCAATCCAAAGTAGCTCAGGCAAACCCTATTGGCTGGAGCAGTTTATGCTGAAGGAGAGAGGGAGGAGGCCAGGGCAGAAGAGGATGAATGGGTTTATGGGCTTTGAGACTTAATGGTCCAACTGGAAACGAGATGAAAGTCCCTGGTTTTCAAGGTGACTGGTTTGAGCCATCACTGGCCACTCCTGGAAAGCTCTGAAGCTGTCCCCAGAGCCTTGCCAAGCAAGACAACCTCCAAGCCTGGCCCCAGTCCAACCTCTTCAGGCAAGGGCTGATCTTGGCAAAGTTTCTGCTCTGTAGCTGGAATTCAAAGAGCTCCTTCATGCTTCCCCAGCTAGGATCAGAAACATTTTCATTCAGGAACTTTTTTGTTGTTTAGCTCCAGCTCTCGAGAACTTCAAGAGTATTTTTCTCTAATGTTTCTTGCTCTTTTACTTGGGAGAAATTCTACTTCTTATCAAGGCATGAGCAAAACCTGTTGACAGAGGAGTCTCCCACCCAGAGTCCCAAGCTGGGACTGCTCAAGAGGTGTCCACACTGGTGGCTTGGATGAAACCAAGTCATTGGTGACTTCTGGCATTTCTACACCTCCAACCTCCAGCACTTTGTCCACTGCAATTGCCATGATGAGGGTGGGCAGGGACAGCCCAGATACCTGCCCTAAGGTGGTCCCCAGCCCTTCTCTGACACCCTACATGAGCCAGGCAGCACCTTAGTCCCCATTGACTCTTCTCCTTCATGGTGAGGTCAAGGCACAGCAGACCTATGAAGACCCCCAGTAGCAGCTCCTGCTTTGCCCCACCTGAAAATGAAAAATCCTTTCTATAGCACTTATCTCTGTTTTACCACAGCAGCCAGACTCCAGGGCTACGTGGGAGTCAGCCCTTGACCACCCTCTCTGCATGAAGGTTCATGACCACGAGGGGACCCTTGGTCTTCTCCTTACCTAGGGGGCTTCCAGTGTTCCAGACCTCAAATAAAACCCCTCAGTTCACATCCTCACTGTTCAAACTGCAGATAAGAGCGTGAACTTGGATGTACAAAAGCCAGGCGAAGTAGCAGGAGAGATAAAAATTATATATATAATATGGCTGCAATCCAAAGTAGCTCAGGCAAACCCTATTGGCTGGAACAGTTTATGCTGAAGGAGAGAGGGAGGTTTCCTCACGTGCTTCCATACCCTTGAGCAATGCCTGGGCTCAAACAGCTCAGCCAAAAGACAAAATAAAAGTCCAAGGCAGTGGATGGAGATCACTGGAAGGTCCCTTCTGGGCTCCTCCAGCGTTTGCGAGCACTAATTGCCAGCAGTCCAATTACATCCCTGTCTCTGATGGATTTAGTTGCTGAGGAGAGAAGTGACCTATTATGGATCATTGTTTACAGCAAATTAGCTCAGAAATCCCCCATCTCTCTGCCTGTCATGCTCAGAGGGCAAACTCCCTCTGCTCTGCCACCAAGGAGCCAGCCAAGGACTTCTCTGGCTCCAGCAGATGCTCAGCTATGAGGAAAAGCAAAGACACATCTAGTGCAGAATCACAGCTCAGGCTTGCTTCTAAAGCTCTGAGATGAAAGGGGTCAGGGAAAGAAAGCAACAGCTCAGAGAGAAAACAAAATAAACACTCAAGGAGAGAAGCTACAGAGGTTCTGCAGCAGCAGATGAAGGGGGATGCCACAGACACACCTACAGCACAGCCCAGACCAAGCTTGGAGGCTCAGACCTCACCTTAAATGGAGCTAGGGGAGCAATGGCTGGAGGATGAGGGGGTGGAGATCCCAAGTGAGGCTTCTCAGGGCAATTAATTAATTAAATAAGACCCTGACAGCTTCAGAGAGGGGATGTTTGCTTCTGGAGGGGGCTTTAAAAGGTCACCTGTGGCCAGCAGGTCAAGGGAGGGGATGCTGCCCCTGGTAAGACCCTACCTGGAGTCCTGTGTCCTGCTCTGGAGCTCTCAGCACAAGGAGGACGTGAAGCTGTTGGAATGGGTCCAGGGGAGGGTCACAGAAATGATCCAAGGCTGGAAGAGCTCTGCTGTGAGGACAAGAGTTAGGATTGTTCAGGCTGGAGGAGAGAAGGCTCTGGGGAGACCTTATGGTGGCCTTCGAGTACTTGAAGGGGACCTGTAAGAAAGATGGGGACAGTCTGTTGCAATAGGCCAATGGGTAATGATTTTAAACTAAGGGAGGGTAGATTTACACTAGATAGGAACAAAGTTCTTACCATGAGAGTGGTGAGACACTGGAACAGGTTCCCCAGAGAGGTGGTAGATGCCCCATCCCTGGAGACATTCAAGGTTAGGTTNGGCAAACCCTATTGGCTGGAGCAGTTTATGCTGAAGGAGAGAGGGAGGAGGCCAGGGCAGAAGAGGATGAATGGGTTTATGGGCTTTGAGACTTAATGGTCCAACTGGAAACGAGATGAAAGTCCCTGGTTTTCAAGGTGACTGGTTTGAGCCATCACTGGCCACTCCTGGAAAGCTCTGAAGCTGTCCCCAGAGCCTTGCCAAGCAAGACAACCTCCAAGCCTGGCCCCAGTCCAACCTCTTCAGGCAAGGGCTGATCTTGGCAAAGTTTCTGCTCTGTAGCTGGAATTCAAAGAGCTCCTTCATGCTTCCCCAGCTAGGATCAGAAACATTTTCATTCAGGAACTTTTTTGTTGTTTAGCTCCAGCTCTTGAGAGCTTCAAGAGTATTTTTCTCTAATGTTTCTTGCTCTTTTACTTGGGAGAAATTCTACTTCTTATCAAGGCATGAGCAAAACCTGTTGACAGAGGAGTCTCCCACCCAGAGTCCCAAGCTGGGACTGCTCAAGAGGTGTCCACACTGGTGGCTTGGATGAAACCAAGTCATTGGTGACTTCTGGCATTTCTACACCTCCAACCTCCAGCACTTTGTCCACTGCAATTGCCATGATGAGGGTGGGCAGGGACAGCCCAGATACCTGCCCTAAGGTGGTCCCCAGCCCTTCTCTGACACCCTACATGAGCCAGGCAGCACCTTAGTCCCCATTGACTCTTCTCCTTCATGGTGAGGTCAAGGCACAGCAGACCTATGAAGACCCCCAGTAGCAGCTCCTGCTTTGCCCCACCTGAAAATGAAAAATCCTTTCTATTGCACTTATCTCTGTTTTACCACAGCAGCCAGACTCCAGGGCTACGTGGGAGTCAGCCCTTGACCACCCTCTCTGCATGAAGGTTCATGACCACGAGGGGACCCTTGGTCTTCTCCTTACCTAGGGGGCTTCCAGTGTTCCAGACCTCAAATAAAACCCCTCAGTTCACATCCTCACTGTTCAAACTGCAGATAAGAGCGTGAACTTGGATGTACAAAAGCCAGGCGAAGTAGCAGGAGAGATAAAAATCATATATATAATATGGCTGCAATCCAAAGTAGCTCAGGCAAACCCTATTGGCTGGAACAGTTTATGCTGAAGGAGAGAGGGAGGTTTCCTCACGTGCTTCCATACCCTTGAGCAATGCCTGGGCTCAAACAGCTCAGCCAAAAGACAAAATAAAAGTCCAAGGCAGTGGATGGAGATCACTGGAAGGTCCCTTCTGGGCTCCTCCAGCGTTTGCGAGCACTAATTGCCAGCAGTCCAATTACATCCCTGTCTCTGATGGATTTAATTGCTGAGGAGAGAAGTGACCTATTATGGATCATTGTTTACAGCAAATTAGCTCAGAAATCCCCCATCTCTCTGCCTGTCATGCTCAGAGGGCAAACTCCCTCTGCTCTGCCACCAAGGAGCCAGCCAAGGACTTCTCTGGCTCCAGCAGATGCTCAGCTATGAGGAAAAGCAAAGACACATCTAGTGCAGAATCACAGCTCAGGCTTGCTTCTAAAGCTCTGAGATGAAAGGGGTCAGGGAAAGAAAGCAACAGCTCAGAGAGAAAACAAAATAAACACTCAAGGAGAGAAGCTACAGAGGTTCTGCAGCAGCAGATGAAGGGGGATGCCACAGACACACCTACAGCACAGCCCAGACCAAGCTTGGAGGCTCAGACCTCACCTTAAATGGAGCTAGGGGAGCAATGGCTGGAGGATGAGGGGGTGGAGATCCCAAGTGAGGCTTCTCAGGGCAATTAATTAATTAAATAAGACCCTGACAGCTTCAGAGAGGGGATGTTTGCTTCTGGAGGGGGCTTTAAAAGGTCACCTGTGGCCAGCAGGTCAAGGGAGGGGATGCTGCCCCTGGTAAGACCCTACCTGGAGTCCTGTGTCCTGCTCTGGAGCTCTCAGCACAAGGAGGACGTGAAGCTGTTGGAATGGGTCCAGGGGAGGGTCACAGAAATGATCCAAGGCTGGAAGAGCTCTGCTGTGAGGACAAGAGTTAGGATTGTTCAGGCTGGAGGAGAGAAGGCTCTGGGGAGACCTTATGGTGGCCTTCGAGTACTTGAAGGGGACCTGTAAGAAAGATGGGGACAGTCTGTTGCAATAGGCCAATGGGTAATGATTTTAAACTAAGGGAGGGTAGATTTACACTAGATAGGAACAAAGTTCTTACCATGAGAGTGGTGAGACACTGGAACAGGTTCCCCAGAGAGGTGGTAGATGCCCCATCCCTGGAGACATTCAAGGTTAGGTTGGTCAGGGCTGAGCAGAGTGATCTGGCTGAAGATGTCCCCGTTCACTGCAGGGTGGTTGGACCAGATGACCTTTAAGGGTCCTTTCCAATCCAAACCACTCTATGAAAGCCACAGGACCTCCAGGCAGCTTGACATCCCAGAGTCAATANTTGCTGAGGAGAGAAGTGACCTATTATGGATCATTGTTTACAGCAAATTAGCTCAGAAATCCCCCATCTCTCTGCCTGTCATGCTCAGAGGGCAAACTCCCTCTGCTCTGCCACCAAGGAGCCAGCCAAGGACTTCTCTGGCTCCAGCAGATGCTCAGCTATGAGGAAAAGCAAAGACACATCTAGTGCAGAATCACAGCTCAGGCTTGCTTCTAAAGCTCTGAGATGAAAGGGGTCAGGGAAAGAAAGCAACAGCTCAGAGAGAAAACAAAATAAACACTCAAGGAGAGAAGCTACAGAGGTTCTGCAGCAGCAGATGCAGGGGGATGCCACAGACACACCTACAGCACAGCCCAGACCAAGCTTGGAGGCTCAGACCTCACCTTAAATGGAGCTAGGGGAGCAATGGCTGGAGGATGAGGGGGTGGAGATCCCAAGTGAGGCTTCTCAGGGCAATTAATTAATTAAATAAGACCCTGACAGCTTCAGAGAGGGGATGTTTGCTTCTGGAGGGGGCTTTAAAAGGTCACCTGTGGCCAGCAGGTCAAGGGAGGGGATGCTGCCCCTGGTAAGACCCTACCTGGAGTCCTGTGTCCTGCTCTGGAGCTCTCAGCACAAGGAGGACGTGAAGCTGTTGGAATGGGTCCAGGGGAGGGTCACAGAAATGATCCAAGGCTGGAAGAGCTCTGCTGTGAGGACAAGAGTTAGGATTGTTCAGGCTGGAGGAGAGAAGGCTCTGGGGAGACCTTATGGTGGCCTTCGAGTACTTGAAGGGGACCTGTAAGAAAGATGGGGACAGTCTGTTGCAATAGGCCAATGGGTAATGATTTTAAACTAAGGGAGGGTAGATTTACACTAGATAGGAACAAAGTTCTTACCATGAGAGTGGTGAGACACTGGAACAGGTTCCCCAGAGGGGTGGTAGATGCCCCATCCCTGGAGACATTCAAGGTTAGGTTGGTCAGGGCTGAGCAGAGTGATCTGGCTGAAGATGTCCCCGTTCACTGCAGGGTGGTTGGACCAGATGACCTTTAAGGGTCCTTTCCAATCCAAACCACTCTATGAAAGCCACAGGACCTCCAGGCAGCTTGACATCCCAGAGTCAATAAATGGGAACATCTTCCTTTGCAGGACACATCCAGGGTTGGCCTGAAAAGACATTAAAAAGAATTTTGCATTATTTTAATGAGGTGAAAACACATTTCTGATGCCAACTTGAGGCTTATCAGGCAGAGTGAAGGTAGGGCCAGTGGTAGCCTGGTGAGGTCTCTCAGAGGTGCTGCAGAAGAGCTCTTAAGGTCTTCTAGAGACAACATTGGGTTGTCCCAGCCCTCTTGGAAACCATGGCTCTCCCATCCCAGGGCACAGCAAAGTTCTGAGCTCCTCCCTGGGCTTGGTTGCTCTTGCACATGGATAAATACAACCCCAGGACCACATTATCCAGCCTGTTACCTGGAGATAAAGAGAATTAAAGCAGAGGAACACAAGCAGCTTCAAGCCAGGCCTGCCCTTGACTTGCACAGCACATTTCAACAGCCCCATCAAAAGATCAGGGGGGATTCACTCAAGCATGAATAGTTACAAGCATATAAAAGAATGGTGGGATTATATTTATTATTAAAGCCCCCTTATTGCAGATGGATTCGGAGCCTCGGGGGAAAGTCAGGGACAGGATATTTAGCAAAAAATGTTATTAAAAATAGAAATTGTTTCCCTTGCCTAGGGGGGAATCACTTGGGTGATGTTATTGGAGAGCACGAAGTTAGGAGACCATGATTGCTATGGGAAGACTGTGCACACAAGGTTCCTGGAATAGCTTCCAGGGAGGCAGATTCACCTGGGTACCCCCCTGCAGTCTGAGCATTGGGTTTTTGCCTCCATCCCACGTGCCTCTAACCAAGCTAGAGCCCCTCCTGCAGCTCTGAGGAGCCAGGAGGTGCTCCTGAAGCTGGTGCAATGAGCAGAGGACATGCTGGGCTGTTGGCTCGTGCAATTCATCACATTGTCAGCCATCAATTTATCAATATATCAATTTATCACCATCACCTGTCAAGGCTGCAGCTCCAAGATGTGCTGAGTTTATTCTCCTCAGCCTGGAGGGGCTTGGAACCGGTGGCCAAGTGGTAGCAGCAAAGGTGCCATGGTTGGCTTGATGCTCTATGGTAATAATAGGAAGCTTTTTTCCCCTAAGTCTTCTTCAGAACCTGCAAAAAAGGCTCAATTATGCCAAGCTTCTGAGAGAAAACCTCCTCGTGCTGTGAAAGCAGCATCAAGAGTGAGCCCCTCCTGCAAGGATGGCCTGAAGCTCTTTGAGAAATGGCTCCAGAGGCCATGGAAAAGCTCAGCTGACCAGATTGTCTCCTCTCTTCCTCCTGGGACACACATCAAGAAGATGGGCAGATATCAAACCTTCATCACAGGCACTGGTCCCTTCAGCAGCTGACACTGGTGCAGCAAAACAGTTTTTGATCACTTCAACTTCACGTCACTGCAATCAGTGCCTGGAATGTAATTAAAAGAAGAAAAAGGGAGAGAGGAGGGAGGGTAACAAATGAGACCCAAAGATCTCCAGGCTTCTGAAAAGCTGGCTCTGAACTTCTGCTGGAAGCATCAGATCTCCACAAATCCTGCAGACTCCCTCCCCCCCACCTGTGTTTGGACGTTTTCCTCTTTCTTAACGATATTCCATCAATTATAGAACTTCATAGATACCAGGGATCAGTCTTGGGGAGTTCAGCTTCATTATTGGTACAGTTATTGTGCTTTGGAGACTGAGCTAATGGCCATTTGTCTTCTTCAATTCAATTAACAGCAATCCTCTCTGGACACCACAGAGGCTACATCCCCTCCTCTATGAGGACACAACCCCCATCTCTGCAGACAAGATCTGGCCAGCTCCATGCTATCCATTTGAGCAGTGCACTCTAAATTATCACAGAGCTGAACTGGGCAGGGCTTGAGCCAAGGAAAATCCATTTATCGATGGCCATTCTCCCTCTGAAGGGCTGGAGGAGGTTGACAAGACAGAAACATGCCTCTCCTCACCAGCCAAGGAGACTCTTCCCAAGGAGGATCAGGTCACATCGTCCAGCAAAGGAAGAAGGGTAGAAACTGAAGGTTGGTTGCAGATTGAGGGAAGAATTTCAACATTTTTTAAGAAAATGGAGCTTACAGCTGCTCCATACGTCAGTGGGGCTGGGAGCTAAAGAGATGTGTCCTTCCTCTGAAGTTTGTACCATGCCACCAGGCAGCTTGACCACACTATGGTCTGGCTGACCACTCCTCAGTGATGATATGAGCACCTCATGGGCAGCCTCCTCAGGGCTTGCTCCTCAAAGAATGTCAGGGGTTGGAAGGGACCTCCAAAGATCATCTGGTCCAACCCCCCCACCAGAGCAGGATCACCCAGATCAGTCACACAGGAACACGTCCAGGGGGGTTTTAAACATCTCCAGAGCAGGAGACTCCACAACCTGCCTGGGCAGCCTGGGCCAGTCTCTGGCACCCTCACCATGAAGAAGTTTCTTCTCCTATTGCTGTGGAACCTCCTCTGGTCCAGCTCACACCCATTGTTCCTTGTCCTATCACTGGATGTCCCTGAGCAGAGCCTGGCTCCATCCTCTCTACATATTGATAACCACTAATAAGGTCACCCCTCAGTCTCCTTTTCTCCAGGCTAAGCAGCCCCAGCCCCCTCAGCCTTTCCTCAGCAGGGGGATGTTCCACTCCCTTCATCACCTTGATGGCTCTGGGCTGGACTCTCTCCAGCAGTTCCGTGTCCTTCTTGACCTGAGGGGCCTTCTTGGCCACAAGGGCACATTGCTGGCTCATGGTCACCCTGCTGTCCACCAGGACCCCCAGGTCCCTTTCTCCTATGCTGCATTTCCACCCAGAAACCAGCATTTGGTTTGTCAATGCATCCTTCTGCTTTAACAACAGCAAAACCCATCCAGCACAGCCCCGTGCTGCTGCTGTAAGCAACAGTGATGGGATCACTCAGACATAACAAGATTTATCACCTTCTCCTGAAGAACAATTGCCTGCTTGGTGTCCTCAGTAAATAATGCTCTGCCTCTATCATCTGGGGACATCATTAACCCAGGAGACAGTGACACCACTTAACCTTTCACAGGCTCCCTCAGCTCCCCTAAGCTGCCTGAGATGTGCAGTTACTCAGTGAGTCCTCTCAGGGCTGAGGTGAGGATGTGATGCCAAAACAAGCCCTGACCCCCTCTCTGAGCTGCAGACAAGGAGTGCTCTTCCCACTGAGTGCCCAGCATCTCCTGCCCCATCCCCAAGCATCTCATTCTTTTAGGTAGGGCCCAGACAACATGATCCCCAACCACACAAGTGCTCAAGACTTTGATTCAGCTGGTGCTGCCTCCTCAATATGCTTAATATCTCCTGACTGCTCCTTCACTATGTCTGTGACCAAACCACTGCATTTATTAATGCATTTTTAATTAGCAAACTCAATCTCCAGAGGAAAAGTGTCTTGCATCTTAACGACCTTGGCTTTGAACCTTTGCCAGAGAGTTCTTTATACCATAGACCTGTATCTGCAACCAAGGTTCCTGATGACCCCCAACTCAGCCAGGGCTTGGGAGGTAGGTGTGGGTGGGGAATTTGCCAGGTAGATGTAGTTGCAGGTATAGTCCAAGCTGGTGAGAAGTTATAAGACAGATCTGAGCATGAACAAGTCATAGAAAGCTCACAAAGCTCCTGCACAGTTAAAGAAGTGCTGTAGGAAAGGCTGGCTGGAGTTTTGGGAGTCTTTTCTCTGCCTCCTTCCTCCAAGCAAGATGGAGCAATCACTTCACAACCCCTTATCGACCACAAAGTCCTGCTCTTGCTACGTGTCTCTCCTTCACCTCACCCTTTGTGTAATCAGCCTGATTTATCAGCAGCACTCCTGAAAGTGGTACAAGGTGCAGGGTCCCTGCAGAGGCCAGACCCTGGTGGGACTGGGAACCTCTGCAGGGCAAGACTAGGGTGCAGAGACACCTTGCACCTCCCTGTAAGACCTCAAAGGCAGCATTTCAAAGCCTCCGAAATCCATTTATTGTGCCACTCCTCCCTTACCACAGCCTCTGCTGGCCTGTGTCCCCAGGAGCCAATATCCAGTGGTTTTTCTAATCCAATTTCTCATCGAGCTGTTTCACCCCAGTCAGCAGAAGCCCCTCTCCTCAGGTTACTGATGGATCGATGCACGGCCAGGTCTGAGAGATGCTGCTTGGCAGTTCTCAGAGCTTCAATTCCCCTCCTGTCTCAGCAAGACGTGGGACAGGGGAGGGCAAAGCCCAGAGGGACAGCAAGGGACAGGGGCACGTGTCCCTGGGAGGGGCTGCTGGGCTGGCTGGAGGGACGCAGGGACAGCATCTGTGAGCTCCACACATTTGTGCTGCCAGCTCTCTTCTTCCTCAGCCCAACACCAAACTCAGCAACACCCCCTCAACTTACCTTCAGCTTTTATTCTTCATCTCTTTGCTCTTCTCCATCTCACACCAGAGAGAGAGCTCAGCAAGTGACCCCAACAGAACCCTCTTCAAACTGATCAACCCTTATTTCTTCTCCCAAACTGGTTGGTTCCTGGCTAATAAAGCTCCAGCCTCACCCATCACCCCAACCATGATCACCTGGGGGAGGGCAGGACCTCCCACCACACCTGGGAGCATGCAGTGATTATTTGTACACACTTTAGAGTCCACACAACCACCCCTCTGCTTGGAAAACAAGGGGCACCCATGCACGTGTAGTGCCTCCAACACTTTGTGATGCTGCTTGGGCTTGGTACCAACATTCTATGGGCAATGGAGTTGTCTTCTCACTCTCATGGTGAAGCATTTCAGGGAGATTCAAGCTGGGTTTTGCTGCATCTTCCTTCCAGTCTGGAAGGGGGAAGGTGCTCAGGGAGATCCAGGGGAACCAGTGAGCTCCCCATCTGTCACTACATGGAAAACTTGTCAGGGTGGTGCTGTGGTTCAAACATCTGGACATATAACAAGAATATTGAGCACTTACCCCTCTTTGAGAGAGGGACACAGCAGTGTGGTAGGAGGAAAATACCTGGGGATCACAACCCAACAGTTTTCACACTCAGGGTCCTTAATGGATTTCTTCCCACCCTGGTCATCCTCCTGCACACGCAGCTGTTCCCAGCTCTGTTTTCTCAACCCACAAGAGTGTCCACTGAATCTTCATTAGGTGCAAAACCTCTTCAGCAGTGAGATAAAGCTCCCAGAAGTGGTTTTATGGCATCCAAGACTCAAAGCCTCCTCCTCCAGAGCACTCTCCTGACACACTCATTCCTTGGCTACCCAAATGCCTGCTCAAGCCAAAGCTGCAGCTCTGAGGGGTGACTGGGAGAGAAGACTCAGAGCTCAGCCTCCACTTTGCTGCTCTGCTTGGAGAAGACCTTCAAGGAAATCAAATGGGAGTTTCTATTTGTTTTCCTACTCCTATGATGAAAAGCTCCTAAATGTTGGGGAGGTGGTTATGGGGAGGGCACGGGTGGGAGAGACTGAATCATTCTTATCAAGGAGGGGCCAAAGATCCAGTATTAATAAGGATTAATACTGTATTAATAAGGTCTCCTTGTTCAAGGGGCAAAGCATCCACCTCCAAACAAGAACAGCAACAAAAAAGTGGCAATGAGGGGCTGAAAGTCAAGGCAGTGTCACTGGACAGACTCCATCAGCCCCCTGCCAGAAGTGCCACCTCTCAGCAGAAGCTGGTGAGATAAAGAGCTGGAGTTATGCCTTGTCATGGTGCATTAAACAAAGGTGCCTGCCCTCCAGCCCTTGCTCCTCAAGCCCTTCACCCTGCTCCCCCTGGGAGGGGTGGGGAGGCATCATTAGGATGGTAGAGCAGCCTCAGCCCCAGAGGGTCGTGCTCCCCAGAGTTGGTGAGCTCAGCACAGTGTAAGCAACTCTGGGGAGCTGCAGCAGAGTGACAGTTAAGGTCTGTGCCCTTTCCATTAGCTTTATTTTAATTTGGAGCCTCACTCTTCATTACTCCCATTATATCCAGCCTCAGCTGGCTGGCACCACGCTCCACATCACTGCTGACTTTGGGAAGAGCCTGATGTCCTAGTCCCTGGGGTCCCACCATCACACGTGTCATGGCAACAAGCTGGCCAGCAGTGACACCTGGGCACTGGGGTTTTGCACCTGTAAATGCCATGGGTGTGCTGGGACACTGCTCCACTCCTCCACCACACCAAACCAGCAGGAGGTAGCTGTGGGTTGTGCTGCTTCTTCCTCAGGCCAACACCAAACTCAGCAACATCCCCTCAGCACAACTTCATCCTTTATTCTTCATCTCTTTGCTCTTCTCCATCTCGGGGCCATCCCTCACGCCAAGGTCTGTGTCCCCACCACTCAATGCCTACTGGAAGTTCTTCTTGGTGGCAAACACAGTCTTGCCCTTGACCCTAGTTAGGAGGCTTATGGCCAACCTTAATCTTTTCACCTGGTTGTGATATTCAGCCATATGTCAACTTCAATTCCAAGCACCAGCTCAGCTTCTGGAGGTTTATACAACCCTGGCATTAGCCTATGAGTAGCCCAAGGCCAGAGGTAGCCACTGGCTACCAGAATGAGCTAGAGAACCTAGAGTATCACTGATCAACCTGGAGTCCTTGGGCTCAGAGCTCTTCCAGTGCCCAACTTCCTAAAGCTTCTGGGAAACTTCAGAGGAGCTACTTGGATGGGGATCAACACGATCCTCAGCCCCTGCCATGATGTTGGGGTTCCCTCCCCAACACCCCCCATCCGAGGGATGCTGGGAGAGAGCTGGAAATGGAGACATTTTTCAGCTGGTTCTTTCCATGCATTTAAGCACCTGCTCCCATCTCTCTCCCCAGCCCCAGGAGACCCTGGGCTGCTCAGGATAGTAAAGAAACCACCAGAGCCAAACCAGGAGCCTCCTCTCACTAGCACAGCCTCATGCTCCACTTCTCTGAAGGGTCATTTTCCACGTGGCTCAGTGCAGGAGCTGGAAACCCTTTGAAAAAAAGGCAATTTGGAAGCCTCACCTCAAGCTAAGGAGCTGCTGGCCAGACCAAATCCACAGCACTGCACCAACAAGGAGGAACAAAGCTGGACATCTGCTCCAGGACTGACTGATCTACAAAAGATTCTCTGCTGCCCTTCAATAAAAAGGAGGAAGTCTTGAAATATCATCTTTCCCCTGTGAAAAAAACCTGCTGGGTTGCAGCTCCTGCTATTTCTTAGTCCATATATTTACCAAGATCCTTGAACAGACAGAGCAATTTGCTGGGCTGGAGACTCACAAAGCCCAGGCAGGGTTTGCTCACAGAGGGGACATTAACATGCACCCCACATCAGCCAGAGGCCACTGCCTTGGGCTTCCACTCGTATGGAACCTGAGCTAACAAATGCAAGAGGATTACCAGCCTGCAGAGCCAGGGGGGGAGAATAAACAGGGAGTGAGAAGAGTCCTCTTCAGCATGACAAGGATTTTTGACTGCTGCAAGTGTGGCTCAGCCACTGAAGTGTCCACACAAGCCAAGCATGGAGGGTTTATCTGCATGGTGGAACCCTGTCAGATAGGGAAATCCTGATCTCACCCCTTCTGCTACCCATCACATGGCATTTCCCTTTCACCATGGGATGGTAGAGGTGTGTGGAGGGGTGTGGAGCAGTGGTGCAGACCCCCTGGGAGCATTTCCCTCCCAACACTCAGAAGAGACCAAAGTTTAAGTCCTAAAGACATTGAGCAAGAAGAAAGGATCCTCGTTGCAGAGAAGGTCTCTGCTCTAGGTCAGCCCTGCTGGAAAAATCATAGAATCATAGAATGTTTGAGGCTGGAAGGGACCTCTAGAGCTCATCTACACCAGCAGGGACATCTCTACCTAGGGCAGGCTGCTCAGAGCCCCAGCAAGCCTGACCTTGTAGGACTCCAGGGATGGGGCCTCCACCACCTGCTTTTCTAGAGGAACAGAAACAGAGAAGAGCCTTTCACAAGTCATAGAATTGTCAGGGTTGGAAGGGACCTCAAAGATCATCTCGTTCCAACCCCCCTGCCATGGGCAGGGACACCTCCCACTAGAGCAGTTGCTCACAGCCCCAGCCAGCCTGGCCTGCAAAATGTCCAGGGATGGGGCTTCCAGCACCTCTCTGGTGTCTCCCCACCCTCAAACCCTCACCCTACCAAACAGGAAAGTGCTTGGAATGTAAAACTGGAGTCAAAAATGTAAAACTGGAGTCTCAGAAGAGAGTCCAAGAGGGAATTTTGAGATCAATGTACGTGTCTGTGGAGGATGCACTTGAAAAACAACCTGTTTTAGTAAAACCTGCAGTGACTTTTGGGGGGAGATCATTTATACTGCAGGAGTTGACAATTAAAGAGCATTGGCAAGCAACTATTTGTCATCAGAATTACCTCTCAGCTCAGGCACGTAAGATCTATGCCCATCAATAAGGTTACAGAGCACCTTGTAAACTGAATATACAGATCCCTTCCCTGTCCTACCAACAATGCAGTTTAAGTGCAAAGTACTAAAGCAGCTCCTGAAATCAACCAGACAACGAGAAAAGTCCCATCAGTCAGTGCTCAAAGGGGGTTTTTTGTGGCACTAAACTCTCTGGTTCTGTTTGGGTGTGATATTAATGTATTTATACATTGTTAGTGCAATTTGTTGGGGCTGTTTCCTTGCTTGCAAGAGCCTGGGTTTAGCAAATATTGGCTGGTTAACTACGTTGTTACTTAGCAACCCCTAATTGGATTTCAAATTGGAGGTTTTGTTTTGGCAATATTACCTGTGTCACTTAGCAGGGGGAAGCAGCTCCGACCTTCATCACGCAGATAAACCCAATCAGCACTCCCCAGTTCACGGGGGTTTCATCTTGTTTACAAGCTCCCAAGACAAGAACAGGCACTTTCCTTCCTCCCAGGCCAGCACCTCCCATCTTTCACCAGTGGCCGAGAAATCCATGACCAGCACAAGCTCCTGCTGCAGCTTCAGTGGCCTCCATGGAGGTCCTGCAAGCTTGGCATGGCCCATCTCAGCTGCTGGGCACATCAGAGGTGGCTTCAGACCAGACAAACAGCTCCTGGGCCACTGGCAGAGGGTGTGTGGGGAGAGACCCCAGCTGAGGATGGTGCACCCAAGGTCCTGGCAGCATGGCTGCTCTGGTGGTCCTCTTTCTGCCTGTCCCCCAGACATTCCACACCCATCAAGACAGCCAAGGAGGCCTTCTGATGTAGCCCCCAAAAGGACCTTAGTTCCAGCAGCCTGGGACCTCTGAGCAGGACTCCTCTCAATATTATCTCTGTGACTTGGGTGCACCAGAATCCCCCATCCCTCCCGATGAAGACCTCCTCCAGATGAAGACCTCCTCCAGGTAAAGACCTCCTCCAAAGCCCTCTGCACACAGCTGGGATGTGAAGAAGAAAGTTTGGATGAAGCTGGCAGGGGTCTCCAAGATTGGGTGGACTTTCCTTTTCCACACTCCTCCTCTCCCCTTTCACCACGTTCATCTGAGGTGGTGAGGGTGGGAGGGTGAATTCAGCCTGGCACCTCCAGGGGTTGATTTATGGAGTGAGCAAGAGGCAAACTAACCAGAAGATAAATCCCTCCCTTTCCTCTGGAATCACTACAGATTCCAAATGCCACGACCAAGGGATGCCCAAAGGTGCTGCCCACCTACCTGCAGCTCAAAGCCTCTGAGCAGATGAGGATCTGCTGGCCAAGGCTAGTGAGGAAGCTGCAGAGTGAACTCCAGCAATCTGCAGGCCAGAGAAGAGCTCCAAAAAGTCATCAAACACCACAAAAGGGAGGCAGGTCCTATAGGAACCAGGTATTTGGGGTTGTGCTGCACAGGGGTTGTCCACCTGCCACCTCAGGGAGGGTTCATTCTGGCTGAGAGGTTTCTCCTGCAGCCCTTTATCTCCACAGAGAGGGAGCTAAACAATTGAAGAGAGATGCTGATGTCCTTGTGCAGCACAGAGAGAGGGGAAAGGCAATTACAGGGAAGTGTCAGCCTGAAACGAGGCTTTTTATACTCCAAAGATGATAATCTCCATTTCCAGGAGGGATGAAGGAGTATTTTCCCTGGGGGTATGAGCTATGGGATACACATGGTCCTCAGCCCCATGCAATGGCAGCGATGCCATGGTCTGAGCACTGCTCAATGGATCATGCAAATAGAGCCTGCTCAGGTTTATGGACCCCTTTCCTTCCTCCAGACTTCTAAAGTCTGCTGGACCAAGACACAGACCTCAGCAGCATGGCCAGACCCAACTGTAAGCAGATGGGTTTGACCCTTAACCCAACGGGATTTTTCCCAATAGGTGTGTTTTTTGGAGCAAACCATTTCCCAGCTAAACAAATGCCACCTGAGCCATGCTGAACCTGGTTTATTCCTCCAATAGCTTGGACTTTTCCAGTCCTGATGCTAGACCAAGCTTAGGTTGGCAGATTAAGCCTGGGAAATGAGACACAGACTTTCCAGACCACTTCCCAAAAGAGGAAAGAATTTCACCTCATGGTAACTTCACACCCCCTTGAGACTAACCCAGGACCTTCCTGGTCTTGCTTGGGCTACTCCTTCAGGGTGAAAAGGTCCAAGGTGAGGAACTTGAAAGCAGGAGAAGGTCAAATGGCAGGAGAAACAAAATCATCTCCATTGAGCCCTCTCATTTTGAGCCAGGGCAGGAGAACCCCATGGACAGCTCTGTACTGGAAGAATTCTGGTGGTGACTGTGACTCTTGCCTTCAGGTGGAACTAGAACCTGAATGTAGAGGAGGAAACAGGTAGGAAAAAGCAGCTGAAAATTTAAGTGCAAGTACATTTATTTTGTCTTTGTTCCAATCCTCAGGAGATGCTGTTGACTTATGTGCTGGAAAACCCAAACCCTGCAAACAGCAACTCGGAATTGTCGTATTAAACCTGCCACCTCCCCCCAAAGCCCTGGAGCAAACAAAAACCTGATGGAAGCTGCTGATTTTTTCTTGGCTCCAGCCCCAATCTGTTTGTCAGGTTCCAGATGTATTTTTACAGTGGTTGAGGGGGTTTTTTTGCTGTCGTTGTTGCTGGATGATTTTAGCAAACCAAATGTTGAAGGGGAGCAGATCTGAAAGTGAAAACATTTCTCTGATAAAACTCCACAGAAAATTGCCAGGGAGTTTTCAAGCAAGGATTAAAACTACAATTAGACAGGATCTATTTTAACTGAGAATTAAAGGCTGTGCTGAATAGGAATGTTGTTGTGTTCTGTTTGAACACCCACAGCCCAAAGAACAGCCTTTATCTTGAAATGCACAGTACTTTTACCTTATATTATGACTTTTAAAGACACTGCTCCCTTCAGCTGAGGGTTCTGAGCTGGATGATATCTGCCAGTCGATCTTCCTCTGCTAAGCCCTTCAGCACACCCAGACAGCTGCTATTTTAAGATTTGAAAATGATATGAGAAATAAAAGGTGAAGAGAAGGAGGGAGGCTCCCTGCACAACCCCCTCAGCATCCAGCTCAGCTCCCAATGACCCTGGCTGGCAACAATATTCTGTGTATTCCCACAATTAAACAGCATCTGAACTGGTGTTAATAGCAATAGGACAATTATCTGGAAGAGCCATCCAGTGAGGAAGCAAGTTGGGTCAGCAAGAGTCAAGCTTGGGGCAAATAACTGAGTCCAGTTCTGGAGAGCCTAGGACAAGATCTGGATGTGCTGGAAGGTGCCCAGNATTCTAGGATTCTATGAAATCAAATCTTCAATATAAGGCAAAATCTTCAATATAAGGGATAAAGATTCTTTACTAGTGGCCCCATAAAATCATCACATTGAATGTCAGAAGCAAATATCTACTGGAAATTCAGGCAGTGTTTAGTTGCTTAATTGTAAACCTTAGTGGCTGCTTCCACTGCAAAAATAATCTTTAGTATTCTGAGACTGTAAAGAGACATTTAGAATTCATAGAATCATAGAATTGTCAGGGTTGGAAGGGACCTTTTGCCTGGTCCTGGTGTCAAAAATCATTCTTCTAATGCTCGAGCTTTTGTGTGGGAAATGCACAAGTAGCACCACAGGCTGGGACAATAGTGGGAGGGAGCAAGGGAAGGGTTTAAGGCCCTGAATTTATTCTCCCAGCTTAATGAAAGAGACATTTGTTATATTTCTGGAAAATACAGAAATAAAGGAGTAGGGGGCTTAACAGGAAATTTCCCCTGGCAGCTTCTCTGTTGTTTCTCACTGAACAAATAAATTCCACGTTGATGGGAGGAGCAAAATCAAACTGTTTTCTGTGGGAGGAAGAAAAAACAAGCAGGGGAAGTTTCCCTTCTCCTGTATTTTTCCTGTTTTCCCATCTCCTCTGTGCCAATGACAAGAAAAACATTTTCCTCTCGAAAAGAGGAGTAGACCCAAGCCAGAACCTGGCTTGGAAAAAGACCAGGATTTGACCAAAGCTGCCCCAGGTATGAATCTATTAGAGAAATATTAAAAAGAAGGTTGGAAAAGTGTTGATCAGATCTTTGGAATTAGGAAATTTGTCCTAGCAAAGAGTCCCTGCAGCTCCTTCTAGTGGGTTCTGGAGGAGCCTCCACGTGGCATCACCCCCCAACCAGGGTGTCATCCCCTGGCCTGACCCAAGAGGGGCTTTTCTTATTGCATCTCTCCCCCTTCCTTCTAATAAAGCTCATTGCTCATTCCCAGCTGAAAAAAAAGAGACATAATAAAAGTGATGGCAGGAAATTGAAGGCAGGCTGGGGTTAAGAGAGACAATAACCAAGCTGCTTTTACAGGGTAACCTACAAGCCTTTGGTAGCTCGTGCTAAAGAGGGCTTGGAAATCAGCAAGAGAATTAAAAATATTGAGATCAGCTAAAACATCCCCTTTCTTTGCACATCAAAGAGGATCCCCACAGGGACAGATTTGCTGCTACGGAGCAATTTCCACCACTTTTCACTACAAAAATTAAAGTGTTTGGTGTTTCTTCCTGCTTCTTTTAGCACAAATTCAATGTACAGGGGGGAAATCACCTTTCTGGGTGCCCTAGAAACATCTCCACCTCATGCAAATAGGGATGCCAGTTAAAACAGGGGAGCTCTGCCTGGATGGGTGGGAAATGGGAAGGGCAAATCTGCCTCTGAAAAGAGCTGACAAGTCTTAAATACACTGAGTCCAGCAGCTCACATTAGCCCAGAGCTACCCCAGGGTTTTTAAGCTGGGTCCAAGCCACCCAGTTGCCCACCACAGCCAGGCACAGGGAGGTGAGTTTTCTCCTAGAAAGCCCATTCCCAAAGAAACATAGGGCTGGATCCAAGGAAAATATGCCCCAAGTGATGCAGTGGAGGATGGAGCATGGAAAACATCACAGAATTCACCAGCAGGATGGGTTCAGTGCTTGGGTTACCCTCACTGGAGCTTGGAAGAAACTTTTTAGGGTTCTTCTGAACTCCCCAAAAGCCAGGCAGGAAAACCTACATGCAACAGGTCCCTGAGAATGATCCCTATCCTTGGAATAGAACCTGTATTAAAAACCTGGATAGAATTAAATATAACTCCTCCACAAGCAAAGCTCCCTTGCTGCAGACCAGCCAGAACGTTTTCTACTTTTCTTTACTAAAAACCTGATTTTTCTTCAAAATCTTGTTGAAAAACAGGCTTTATTCCAGGGAACAGTTAATTCCTGGGCTTGTCCATGGGAGCAGTTGAAAATTTGGGGTGCAGGGCACCTATTTCTGCTGTAAAACCCCCCAACTCTGGATCCTGAGTCAGGAAGCTGGAAGCTTGGCTGCTCTCCCTAGGAGATGACTTCACCCTCTTGTTTTCTCTTCTTTCCTGTCCTGCTTCTCATCTCCTGCTTTGTTGGATGTGGTGATCAGTCAGCTCTGGGGCCAGCACAGCCATGGCCATGGTTGGGGGTGCTCCAAGCCCCTCCATCCAGCACCACCCGGGTGGCAGGAGGCCAGCCAGATGTGGCTGCTGGGGATGCAGGAACCCGGGTGACTTGGTGGGTCCAAAATGCATCATGCAGCACGTACTTTATCCATCTCAAAGAAGAGCTGAGCACCAACACCATGCACTGATAGAAACCAGACAGCCCCTGGAATTCAACTCATAAACATCTTGCCTCTGCATGGAGCAGCTCCCCCCATTCCCTCTCTATCTCTCCTCCTGCAAATAACTCAAATTGACTACAAAAGAGCTGTCAGGGCCACAACCAGCAGCACGTGGGCTGTGGAGAGACCCCTCCTGCCCGCTCTGTGCTGAGCCACCACGTTCCTCCCCCTGGCCCATCCAGCTCCAACATCTCTGTGTTGTGAGGGAAAAAGTGGGTGGGCTGAGCAGGGCTGAAATCTTCCCCTCTGGAGCTTTCCCCTTCATGGTGGTGACCACAACTGCTGAGACTTGGTCTCAAAGCATCCAGATGGAGCTTGGGAAGCTTGAGTTGTGCTCCTCAAACCGTGTAGGAGGCACCAGGGTAGGTCCTGCTCAACACGTCCATGAGCAAGAGCTTCATTCCTATTCATGTCTGACTCATAGAGGGTCAAGGCAGCTTTGGCATGGCAAGAGGAGAAGAGGGAACAGGTCTGGACTTGCAGGCTCCTTGGTCTTTTGGACATGCTCGTGCTGTCCCCAAGGCCAAGCAGAATGTCTCTGCTCCAGAGCAAAGACATATCCCTGCTCTGAGCCAGGAATGAACCCAACCAGGACTCATCTTTCAGGGCCATGCCCACCATGCAAAGCCCCTCAAGAAAGCATGAAGGAGGCAGGTGGACACATCAATGTAGGTGGCTTCTTCTCAGCCCTTGGAGGAGACACGGCCAAGCTTCGTTTTCCCCCCAAGTCTTTCTTCTCTCTCCATTCCAGTTGTCCTCCCCCTCCATCCTCTGCACGTAAAGCTTCTGTTTCACCATCCCCAGGGACCCAATTCTGCAGCCACCGCGGATGGAGACGCTAATTAAATTGTTCCAAAATCCAATAAAAATGCTTTATGAGAGTGTCTGTCATTGGCAAAGGTTTAGGGAAGAAAATGAGGCTCCTCCAAAAGCAAAAAAGTCCTTCCTCTCTCATTAGACCCTCGATGTCTTTCACTGTAACTGGTTTCTGGCTGCTACAGATTCCCACTGGTCCAGCAGGACCAGGTCCCCAGTGGTGATGGGGAGGGCAGGGGATTTTTTTGGTGCCTTCTCCCCTCCTTACCCTGAATGACAAACCTGTCACAGGCTGGGATGGACAAGCCAGACCAGTTTATAGATTTTCTCATTCCCCAGCCAGCGCCAGGGAGTATCAGTAATGCAACCAATTAAGAGGATTAAAAGCTATATATTTTTTTTTATTATTATTACAGCAACACCGCCAGATCCTGTGCTCAAGGTCCCCACGCTGTCCTTGTCCCAGACAACTCAAGGATTGATTCATAAAGGGGATTATTGCTCTGCACTTCTCAGCAGTGCTTGTGGAGCAGCAGAAGAGGCCAAGGTCTCCTGTTCACAAGCACAGGGATGGGATGTTCCACCTCATTTAGGGATCAGGTCAGGAAAGGCAAAGCCCTGATGGAATTAAATCTGGTCAGGGACATAAAGGGCAACACAAAAAGCTCCTAGAGGTATGTCAGGGATAAGAGATTATGGACAATGTGGATCCCCCTCTGGAAGGAAACAGCAAAGCTGGTTACCCAGAATATGGAGAAGGCTGAAGAACTCAAGGACTTTCTTGCTTCAGTCTTCACCAGCCACCCTGCCCAAGGGGCAGAAGGCAAAGACAAGGACTGTGAGAATGAAGAACCACCTGTAGGAGAAGATGAAGCTCAAGATCCTGATGGTGCCCAAGTCCATCGGGAGGTGGGATTTCTGGGTCATGCTGGGAAGAGGTAAGAAAAACCAACATAATGAGGTTTATGATGTAAATCCTCTAAGTAGGCCAAACGCTCTGTAATTTCTCTTAATTATGCAAATAGGAAAGAGAAGAGACTGTCAGGGAGCACATTTCCCACCCAGCACAGGGAGCACTTGTGCAGAAGCATCTGCAAGCAGGAGACCTGCCTGGAAGGTGGAGGCACAAAGCATCAATCCACACCTACAAGGCACACTACACCTGGCAGAGGTTTCCACCCCATGGTGACAAAATTCCATCCCTGCAGGCAAAATGCCCCAGAAGAAGCCTCTGATGGGCCCTGTTGATCCAGCTGGTGTGGGGTTGACAGCCAAGCATCGAGCAGGGAGGTCCCAGAGCCACCCCAGCCCATGGCATCGGCCACCAGGTCTGGGTAGGAGATGGGAACCTGGCTGTGGGGAAAGAAAGAGACTCTCTGGGAGGATGCACTTCATCCAGAGGGGTTTCAGCTGCTTTCTGCGGGAGCTTGGATGCGGGGTCACCCCTTTGAATCTTGTGGGAAAAGCTGCAGAAATCAAGCTGAAGGCTGGAGCCCTTTTGTTCAGCGCATCTCCTGCTAGGAGGGACTCTTCTTTCATTCCAAAGACTCAGCAATGTGGGTTGGTTTAACCTTTTCGAGGTTTCCTTTGCATGATAGCACAGACGAGCTCTAAAGTCTCGTGGAGAGCACGGGTTGAAGCAGGAGATTGAGGGGGGGAGGGAGAAAAAAACCCCATGTAAAGCTAAAGGAGCCGACACTGTCATTTCCAGACGTGCTCTGCTTGCCAAAGCTCCCTGAGACCTTCTGCTGAGGCAGAGCAGGGCTGGTTTTGCTGTGAGAAGCAAAGCTGCACGGCCACATGTCCTGATCCTGGACAGGGGCAGCTCCAAGGGCTCTGCCAGAGCTCCTGGGGCCACCCACAGCCACCCTACAGAAGGGCTGGGGACTGAGTAACGCTGGAGATGAGAGAACAGGCAAAAGGAGATCAACAAACAAGGGGTTTGTCTGCTGACCAACCCCAAACCCCAGCCCTCCACCAGATGGGGTAGCACGATGTCCACCATGGTGTCCCACCACCCCTTTGACATCTTCACACCCCCTTTTCCAGAGCAATCCTCAGCCTGCAGCAGGGCTGAAGCACATCTCTGTGTCTACAGGTGGACATGCCACTGGGTTGGCCATGTCCCCTCGATGAGCTGAACCAGACTCCAGCCCCCCCAGGGTCTGGAGATGCCCCGAATAGCAGGGGAGAGGCGGTTTCTGAGCAGAGCAGGGCAGTGCTGCTTTGATGTTCAAACAACAAAGGCAGAGAGGAAGGTAATCTCACTGCTGGGGAACAGCAGGCTGCATCTCAAAAGGAACATCAATACCTTTGAAAATCAATTCCTCCCAAGGAAGCAAACTGCTCTCCCCTTGCTCCTCCAGCACCCCGAGTCCTCCTCCCTCACCCTGCAAAGTTTCTGGAGCTGGGGTCTCTTTTAAAGGTGGTCTCTGGGCAGCCCTTTCTCCCCAGGCTGGATGCAGCAGGGTTGGGGGGGGGCTTGGGATGCTCCTGGATGTGAGCTGGGCTGACACCTGCTTAGCAAGGGCAGGAGAAAAAATCCTCCTGGGTCACCATCACCCTCCCAGCCCCACAGTGCAGAGGGAAACCTGTTAAATGCAATTATTCACAAGCCAGCTGGTGAGCTGGATGTGAGCAGGATTCTTTGCAGAGAGAGAGAGAAGGGGATGGAGAAGGGAGGAGACCCCCCCAGGAATCACAGCCACCACCCTCCACTGCACACGGGAACAGCTCAGCCCCCCCCAGCATCACAGCAGGATTATTTCGTTTCCATCATCAGCTTTTGTGTCTCTGTGTGTTTTTTAACAAAAAAGCTCCAATTGTGCCTCCTCAGGACTCCTGGAGCTGGGGCTCAGGAGCAAGCAGTGAATGTTTTTACCACCTCAATGTTTGTTAGCCCTTGCTCACATCAGATTCATTGTTTATCTTGGAGCAGTTCCTTGACAGAGACAATAAAAAGGAGCTGTCTTTGTGTCAGTGTTTTTCTAAGCAAAACACTGGGAGTATTTTGATTTGTTTTATTTGCAATGCTCATTTGTGAGGCCTTTTCAAATCAGGCACAGCACAAAAAAAGGAGCGAGATCTCGCAGTTGTTTCCTGCAATCATTAAATGCTTCAGTTTCACTCCTTCATCTGCTAAGCATTAATACATGAAAATAATCTGCCCCTCCTCCCATTGCATGTTTCCTTTCAAAAATCACCAGCAAGCTTCAAAAAAGCCTCTCCTGGTATCCCAGGGACCTCCCCCCAACACCTTCCCGGGGATGCTCAGCCAGGTTTACGACCACCCAATTGCAGGATGTTTTAGTGGTTGATTATTTGGATTTCCATGCAGAGCAGCCTGTTCCAGCTCCTCATAACAAAGACAATTATGCTAACTTTATTGGATTTGCATTCAGGGCTGATTTGTCAGAATTGTATATTGGTTCTGGGAGATGGAAGGGGAGGAAAAAACGGCGAATTTGCTTTTCATGAGTACAGGGGGGGAAAAAAAAAAAGGTATTAAATTTATCTCTGTTTCAGCCTCCTCCAAGCCAAGCCCCTTCTCAAAGCACAGACCCACTGACGCTGCTCATAACCCTCAAACCCAGGGAGTGCACACAAAGAAAATGGGACATGAAAGGTTGCAAACTGTCGGTGGTTTGGTCCTGCCAGCTCTTGGGAAGGAGTCAAGCAGCACAGCTGAACACTCCCAGCCCTGCTGACGTTGGCCAAGAGGAGCTGGCCCTCACACCAGAGCAGGGCTGTGCTGGTGGAGACACTGGGAAGGAGAAGCTACATCACCCAGGGAGGCTGCCAAGATCAAACCCTGGAGAAGTTGATATCTCTCTATTTGTTCTAATGCAATCAGATTGAGCAGTACAGGGGGGGACCACAGCAACCTTCAGGCAAGGGGTTGTGCAGAACCCCTGTTATGAACAACTTGATGTTTGAGGCAAGAAAACAGCTTTTTCTTCCCTTCTACAGATAAAACTTTGTGCATATTATGTGGTAAAAACATGGTAGGGCCACCACTTAAATAATGTGGGCAGTGAGGAAGGTGGGTCCAGGATTTCATACCCACCTCCAGCCTTCCTGGGCACTGAAATTCTGTGTCAGGGCTACTCAACCTACCCAAGGACCACAAAGTCTTCACACCAGTCTTCTTCCAGGAGCAGACAGGCTGGTAGCCCATGGTCCCAGAGAGCCCTCCTCCTCTTGGAAAGGGCTCCGGGGTGGGTTTGATTGCCTGCCAGAAAGACTCATCCTTAGAGGTGAGTGATGCTGAAGCTGGAAAAGATGCCAACTGGCAGGGAAATGGGAAAGAGTTATCCAAAGAGAAGGGTGGAGGAAAGGGAAGGAATGATGGGAGGGAACAGTGAAGAGTTCTACTAAGTCTTTAAAACAAAACCCCAGCCAAATCTCCAGCTGAGCTCTGGTCTTCCTCAACCCAAAGATGGTCCACATCTGCTCAAAGCCCACTTAACAAACCACATCCTCCTGCAACACCCCAGCTCCACCTCCCAAGGAAACCACAGCTCTTGGATGAGCACAGGTATCTCCTAATCAATTCCCTGACTTCCACACAACTCCCTTTTTGCCTTATGTTAATTCCTACACTCCCAAGGCCCCTATATTCTGTTTGCACATAACCTCACTGTGCATTTCTTGATGCCATCCTGGCAGTCTCCATGGCAACCCAGCCCATCCCCAGGTCACATCAGCAAAGTGGGGATGGTCACCTGCTAAAGAGGGATGGAGCTGGATCCAACCCCTTTAGTAAAATGCTACCAATGGCTGTGGACTTTTATGGCCATGCTTTTCTTTGGGCTTCCTGCATCCACACATGGATGTGCTGGAAGGTGTCCAGAGAAGGGCCACGAGGATGGTCAGAGGCTGGAGCTCCTCTCCTATGAGGATAGACTGAGGGAGTTGGGGTTGTTCAGTGTGGAGAAGAGAAGGCTCCAAGGGGACCTTCTTGTGGCCTTCCAGTGTCTGAAGGGGCTACAAGAAAGCTGGGGAGGGACTTTGGAGGCTTTGAGGTAGTGGCAGGACTGGGGGGAATGGCTCAAAACTAGAGGTGGGGAGATTGAGATGAGACGTTGGGAAGAAGTTGTTGCCCAGGAGGGTGGGGAGACACTGGCCCAGGTTGCCCAGAGAGGTGCTGGAAGCCCCATCCCTGGACATTTGGAAGGCCAGGCTGGCTGGGGCTGTGAGCAACTGCTCTAGTGGGAGGTGTCCCTGCTAGATGGAACTAGATGATCTTGAAGGTCCCTTCCAACCCTGCCAACTCTGTGACTCACAAAGCTGAGAATCAGAAGCTAAGCTCTACCTTGGCAGGGAAGCAGCATATGCACATTCTGGATGTCACACCTCTCTGAGGACACCCAAAGGGAGCTGAAGGTGGATGTCCATGGCTACCAAGCTCGTGCAAACCGCTGCCAGCTTGTGGTGCTGGTGGGACGGGCACAGGGGACAACAACCCAGGTCCTTTCTTGGTCTTGCTGCTGCATGTTTGCTGTGAAAAAAGGGATTTTCAAAGGCAAAAGTTTTTGCAGCGTGGTAGGAACTGGGTATTTGCCTCCCTCTCCTCTCCCAGCATATTGTACATATCAAAGAAAGCAGCAGCTTTAAAAGAAATATGCCACAGGGTTTTCTTTCCTCCTCCTTTCACAAGACAGATCTCCTCCACCTGCACTCCATCCAGATGTTGTCTGCATGACTAAGAAGGAATGTTTTAATTGTCTCCTCGTTATGGGCTCCGTATTTAAAACCACTGCCTTAATTTATCCAGCCTTTTGGAGCTACCAGTAATTGCAAAACATCAATATTTTTTTTCCAGACTGTCCCATGTTTCTCACTCCAATTTCAAGCAAGTGTGGGAGGGGATCTTTTTTCCAAGACTATTAGGGGGGAAAAGCTCAAGCCTATAAAAGATGCTGAAGCAAGAGAAACCATCCACAAAGCCAAATAATGCCTGTCAGGACCCAGAGAACTCCCTCCTCCAGCTGCCCTACGTGTTCCTGGCATCATGGATGGATTTAGGCTGGAGATTAGAAAAAAAGTTCTTTAATCTGAGGGTGATGGATCAGTGGAAGGGGCTGCCCAGAGAAGGGGTGGAGGCCCCATCCCTGGAGTCCTTCAAGCTCAGGCTTGCTGGGGCTCTGAGCAGCCTGCCCTAGGTAGAGATGGCCCTGCTGGGGTAGGGAGGTTGGACCAGATGAGCTCCCTTCCAGCCTCAAACATTCCATGATTCCACCAGTTCCCAGCTGGTGCAAAGGAGGGCAGGGAAGGGAGAAGCAAGCAAGCTCTCCCAAGAACCCCCCACACTCACAAAACCCAGCTCTAACCCTGCCCAGTTAGACACTTGTCACTAATCTGGGCTCTTCAGGAGCTATTCTTCACGGGGCCTTTCTCAGCTTGGGCATGTTCAAGCTGCTCCCAGACAAGGATCATTTTTTCCCCCATTTGAACTGTCACAGCAAAGCTGAACAGAGATGAATTGATCCCTTCAGAGATCACTGGGCTTCTTCTAAGAGGCTTTTGTACGCCCTGGGTGCTTTCTGCACTTGGTGGAACACCCAGATGGACTCATTTGGCAGTAGTTGGGCTGCAGGTAGCATGAGGACACCCCTGAAACCCAGAGGAACTCTCCAAGGAAGATTGACATCCTGCTGCCACCTGAATTTTTAGATATTTCCAGTGAAATGCCACAATTGAGGTGTCAAGCACGTACAAGGTAAGCTTAAAAAATGGGATTAAAACCCCCAAACCATGTTCCTCTTGTTTGCCTTCTGGTGCCAGAGCATCCAGACTGCCCTTGGACAAGACCTTCTCCAGAACCACAGGCAGGCAAAATGTTCCTGTGCTTAGCTCAATAGATGAAACCTTGAGCTTCATGGCTGGGAAGTGATGAAGGACACTGACCAGAGCACAGAGACCTCCTGACCAAAGCCAGAAGAGCTGCAGAGACACAAATATGCTTTGCAGAGCAAGTCAAGAGAGCAATTCTAGGGTATGAAACCGGTGTCCATACATGAGGTCCCCTCCCACAGCCAGAACTTAGTGGAGAGCAGAGAATCATAGAATGGGTTAGGTTGGAAGGGACCCAGAGATCACCTAGTCCAACCTCCCTCCCATTCCTCTCAACTAGACCAGGTTGCTCAAGGTCTCATCCAACCTGGCCTTGAACACCTCCAGGGATGGGGCATCACAACCTCTCTGGGCAATCTATTCCAGAGCCTCACCACCCTCATACTGAAGAACTTCTTCCTAAGATCTAACCTAAAGTTTAAAACCATTTCCCCTTGTCCTGTCCGTGGAAGATTGAAGAGTTTGACTCTTCCCAGTCCATGCTCTTGAGCTGGTTCCCGTCCCAGCTGCAGCATTAATGGACAGGAGGCCCAGCAAATAGGATTAAACACTGAGAAGGATTTCAGAGCATCCTTTAGGAAGGGGTTAAGCCATCCAAGGGAGTGACATGAATCATTAAAGGCAGTGGGTGGATCCTATAGTGGGAACAAGAGGCTCTGCAGCCCACAGTTCCTTCCCCAGAGAACCAGTCCCGTGGCACCCAGGGGAGCCCCCACCAGGCTCCCCCCTCCTGCAAACCCTGCTCTGAAACCTGGGGAGGGCCCCTGAGCAGCTGAGCTGGTAACTCAGGGGGATTTTACTTTGGTTCTACCAAACCAAGGTGGTTTTCAGCAGGTCTGAGGGGAGCAGGCTGGGTTTTGGGAAAGGACATGGGCTGCCAAGCAATTAGGTTATTCTAGTCCTATCCAGGAAGGCTTCAGGGGTAAAAAACACCTTCCTTCTCTTCCAGTAAATATCTATTTCATAGGCATGTGTTTAGTGGGGATTTGGGCTTTCTAGTTGATCCCTGGTGGAAGCCAGAACGCTGCAATCCCAGCAACAGCTGCTGCTTGAAGCAGGTGACACAAACCATGGGTTTATACCCAACCCAAAGGATCTGAGGAGCCTGGCACAGCACAGAAGGCTGAGGAAAGCTCTAAGGGGGGTGGATTCTCCAGTGACACCTTGCAATGGGCTGAGCTGACCTTTAAAACCTCTGCAGAAGCAGGAGGTTGAAGCAAGGGAGGTGGAAAAAACCTCTGCAAGATGCAGATGCTCTTTCATCCTTTTCTGGCCTAGGGCATGGTTGTCTTTGGTTGGTTCAGCCCCTGTTTCCAGGGACAATCCCTTCAGCAGCTGAGCAAAGCAGCTGCTGGGGAATCTCTGGGTGCTCCAGCTCTGGCATCCCACTGAGAGGCTCTTCTGTGGAGCTATTTCCAGCTGCTCACCTGCATTCAAGGGAAGGAGCCAACAGTTTATTAAACTCTGCATCCTTGTGACAAGGTGAGAACCTGTGCTCTACATTAATTTTTCCAAAGCTTCTCCATGCCAGGGAAATTACCAAGAGTGGAGGAAAGAGCAGGCTGCACATGAGGGATGAGCATTTGGTGGTGACCAGACAGATGAGCAAGCAACGTGTGAGCAACCTCTGAATGAAGGCTGGGACAGGGTAAAGTTTAATTCATCATCACACGGGGTGTAATTCACTATCTGCTCTGTTGGCCAAGCCAGGTGAGGCTCCAGAGGCTTGTCCTGCTGGGGATGTGGCCCAAAGCTTTCCATCAACAGCTGCTTGGTGGCTCATTTATTCATCTTCACACTGTTCTTCCTCCATGAGCCAGCTTGCCTTGCTGATGATTGTCATGACCCACGGGCTTGGCTCTCTCTGCCCAGCCTGGCATTTTGCAAGAGGGTGTTTGAGGTGTAGGACTCCTACAGCTGGTCACCAGCCAGATGAAAGTCACTCTGCTACCTCATGCCTGGATGGATGGATGGATCCGTGGGTTGGTTCAACCATCCCTCAGAGCCAAAGAGCCTGGCTCATCCTGTCCTGTGACTCACAGCCAGCCCCACCACCCCCTGCCAGCACCTCCACAAGGTATTCTGTGCCCGAGGAGAGCAGACAGAGAGCAGACTCTGATGAAGGATGAGAAGGGGAAGATTGGTGGTTCACTAGAGAGAGGCATGAGAAGTAGGGAGGCCAGGAGAAACAAGGCAAGGAGACACACACTGGGCACACATGAGTAAAAGCTGCTTTGGAGATGGAAGATGCTGTGTGCCATTAAGGGGTGATAACAGCATCAAAACACCTGCAACCTCCTCCTCTGGCGTTTGTTGCTCTCCTCATCTCTCTGGTAGAGCCCAAGCAGCAGCATGGAGATGCCACTGTTCTATCAGCAGCAGACAGAGCAAGACGTGCCCTTTGGTGAGGTGGTGACTGAGCTGTGGCTTGGAAGAGGAGCTCCTTGGGTCTGCAACATGCTCTCAAGATGTAAAAACCAGGCACTGTATAAACACCACGTGTTTGTGGGGTATTTTCTGTAACATGATGAAAGCTCCTCAGGCTGGCTCAGCACAATCCCAAGCCTTGAGTGACTAGAGCAGACCACGATCATGGTCTCAAGGTTCTTTTAGTCACGCAGCAAAGACCTTCCCAGCTCCATCTCACTGCTGGCTGAGCCAAAAGAACCATGCAAGATCCCTGCTGGGCCATGCAGGACTTTCTTCCTGACTTCTCACACGCTGGATCAATTTAATTTCATTTTGGCAGGAGCAATAATGGAGCAGAATCCATTCTGACACATGGTCCACACATTGGTGTGCACTCACACTAGTAGGCACTCCAGACAAATAATGAATCCTAGTGACCAAGAAGGGACAAGGGAGAGGGAATGGGAAGCAGTCGATGCTCTACAGTCCTTGTGGCAACAAGTTCACCTAGTCCAGTTGCTGAAGAAAGATCTGTAGCCTCCTTCTACAGTTCTTGGGGAGAGACTAAGCTCAGGACCCTCTGTGGAAGGGCAGGACCATCTTTTGGAGCTGCCTATCTCAATGTAGGAGCCCAGAAAACCAGTCTAACTAGTCCAACTAACCAGTCTAACTCCTCCTTTGAGGACCCAAAGGTAGGCAAGATGGACCCATCTTCTACGTAAAGGTCAAGCAGATCCTGCCATGATTTCTCTGGGGACCTGCCATGCTTTATATCGACGCTACTTTGGTTCCCTCAGTAGCATTTGCAGTGTGAGTCAGGGGATATTTAGACTGCTGATTTACACAGGGAGATCTAATAACAACCCCTTTCCAACAAAATACCAGCACAGAGAGAGGGGATGGGCTGAGGCAGGAGGTTTGCTGCATCCACTCCTGGGCTGCATTTACACAGCGCCTCGGCTGCCTCCCCTGGGTCTGAATTAACTCCTGTGTCTACACTCCCTGGTCCTGTTCCATTTCTTTAGAGCAGTGTCTGCAGCTGAGAGCAAAAAATGAGAACTGCTGCTTTGGATGAAACCCTGGAAAGCCACCCTGGCCACCCTGATGCACTGCAGAGCTGCCCAGCAAGTGACACTCCTCTGCTGGGGGTCACCACAACCCGTGAGTACCACCAGAAATCTGCATCTTAGAGAGCATACGGGGACCACGCTGACCCCATGGCTTGTACAGGGATCACTGCAAGCACAAGAGGACCTGGATCAGAGGAGACCATCATCAATGAGGTCACTGCTTCTGGATATGTTCTTGTGACCCAAAGACTCTTTTCAAAGCCCACCTCCCAGTGGACCCTTGAGTCTTTGACCTCATGGTACCACCTAGAGCTCACTCAGGCCAGTCTTGAGGAAACTATTTGGACTGTGACAGGTTTTGCTGATGTTCTGGGATTAAAATGAATGAAATGTCAGCAGGTAACTGCTGGGGCTTCTGCCTGTTTCTCTGTTTATCAGACGAGGGCATTTTGGAAGCCTTCACAAAGAAACCCTGTTCTCTCCATCCTCTCCAGCTGCATTTTGCCCAGTCCCTGCTTACATTAAGTGCTCTGGCAGCTCTCATTCCTTTGTCAGCCTAATCAGATCCACTGGGAACTAAAAAGGAGAATTAAAGTGAGGTGAGATGCTGAGGCTTCAGCTTCTCGAGTGGCTCCTCACAGGACCTGTGGAGGAGCCTCCTACAGCCTGATGGGATGAATATAAATCCCAGGAGCTGCTGTTCTTTCAGGGTAACCTCTGAAATGTCCTTCCTCTAAGCAGTGGGAAGAGAGTGGAGGAAGAAGCTCATCTGAATGTGAATGAAAGGGGTTGGCTGTGTGTGCACAGAATGTGGTGGGACTGAAGGAGATAAAAGAATAGAAGAGATAAAAAAAGGGCTGAAAGAGCTGTAATGAGAACCTACTTGCCAGAAGGTGACCCTGGGCAGCCCCACAGGACAGCCAGTGGGAAGGTCCAGCCCCTGGAAGGGTCAGTGGGAAGAGTTCTGCTGTCTTGGATGAATATCATGAAGGGTCCCTGCTGGCATTGCTGCTTGTACAACAACCTGGATGGATGAGGAGCAGCAAGAGCTGGTTTGTGGACACCAACCAGGAACCACCTCCTGGGACACAGCAGGGAGAGGGGAACACGTGAAGGATGGCCAGGTTTGAGAGGTCCTGCTTCCCACAACACCAAAAGCTCAGCAGCAAACCTGGGAGTGATTACTCGACAACTCCAGAGGTTTGGTGTCTCACAGACCTCTTGGTGTGATCAGCAAAGGTCTCTCTCCTCCAGCTCTGGCCGCCCACTCCTGGCTGATGGTTCCTCTCTAGGACCAGATGTGCTAGGAGGAGACGGAGGCTGAAAATAAAGATAATGAGAGCAGCACTGGCTGATAATGAAGGAGTGTGCAGCACTGCTCCCTTGCCTGCAAGGTGCCATGGGTCCAGCAGATGTGAGAAATGCTTGGAGGCCCTCCTGGTGGGACACACCAAACCACAACAGGAACCTGAGCTTCCTCCACAACATCCACACAAAGCCTCCTTCTCTCCCTCCAGACCTGCTCCATCACCAAAAGCAGCTTGGAGGCAAACTGGTAGATAAGATGGATACAAGTGCTGGCTTCCTACTTCACCACACGACTGCTGTCAACACGGGCCAGTGCTTGTCCAAGAGCAACATCTGGATGAGGTTGATTCAAGCACAAGTTTGTTGGCAGGGAGAAATGCTTGGAAGAACCTACAGCCACATTTGAGCTCTTCAGCCACAGTCTCTCAGGAACATCAGCCTCTTGGTTTCCACACCAAGTCCCTTCAGTAAGGCAAAGTAGGACAAGGTCTTGCCCCTGATTTTGGACGTGCTCCATGGCACTGACCTATCTAGGACATGCAGAACCCAGTGAGGTCTGTGGGGACAGCCTTGCTTTGGGGCACCATGGGGGTCTCTGCAGGTAGATGAAAGCCACAAAACAGATCCCAGTAAAAGAACCTCTCCAGGAAGGTCAGTTCCAAGCATGAGGAACATTTCCTCAACATGTGTTTTCTACCATGAACCCAAACCTGGGTAGACACTAGCTGTGAATAAACAGAAAACAAACCAACAGTCTCACCCTCCCCACCCCTCCTGCCTTCACTTCTCCTGGGGAATCAGATGAGAAGAGAAACCACACACAGCAGACACTAGTTGAGTTGCCCAAGGCACCACCAGAAGGTGTTCAGATAGCAAGGTGCTGGGAACACACGGAGCAAGGGGATAATGAAACTCACTAGCAAAAATAATGAATTCTGCCAGCATTCCAAACCCACCGGGTACAGCACTGGCTGGAAGCAGCCTCAAGCTCTTGGAGAAATGAAAGAGGAGCTCACAGTTGGTTGTTGTGTGCCCAGCTCCAGCTACAAGGTCAACAAACAGCTGCATGGTCCCTCCCTCCTGCAATCCCATAGGATGCTTCGAGCAAGAGGGGAAGAGTAGGAGGACAGCAAAGGGAAGCAAAGGGCAGTGTGACAAACACCATCTCCTCCTTCCTTCCTTCTCTGGCCTTCCAGGATCTGAAGGGGGCTACAGGAAAGCTGGGGAGGGACTTTTGAGGCTGTTGGGTAGTGGTAGGACTGGGGGGAATGGGTCCAAACTAGAGGTGGGGAGATTGAGATGAGATGTTGAGAAGAAGTTGTTGCCCAGGAGGGTGGGGAGACACTGGCCCAGGTTGCCCAGAGAGGTGCTGGAAGCCCCATCCCTGCACATTTGGAAGGCCAGGCTGGCTGGGGCTGTGAGCAACTGCTCTAGTGGGAGGTGTCCCTGCCCATGGCAGGGGGTTGGAACTGGATGATCTTTGAGGTCCCTTCCAACCCTGACAATTCTATGACTCCTTCCTTTCCACACAGCTCACCACCCCTCCATGCTTCCACCCATGAAGGTGGGAAGCACATTTTGCCAGCCACCTCCACAGAACTACCTTGGAGCACAGGCTCCTTGGACACGTGCTCTGAGGAACGAGCACTGTGGGAGGGATCCCTGTGCCCATCCCTTTCTCCTCAGCCCCCTTCCACCACCTCTGCTGCAGGAGGGGTGATTCAAACAAGCTGCCAGTCCCTCCAGGAGACTCTCTCCCACTGAGGTCACCCAACACTCCTCCGTCTGTCCAGAGCCTGCCAAGCTGTAATGACTCACAAAAGAATTACCCGTGCCCACTGCCTGCCTTGGGCTCAAATTTATTGCTGATAACACTAACAAAAGCAGCGACACCACATTTCCAAGGAAAGCCAGGAAAACATTGTCTCTGTTGGAAGAACATGAGGCTTTTGTGTGCTCCGTGCTCAAAAATCAACAGAAATTTAGTTTCCTGGGATGGAATTTGCTGTTATCGCAAAATCCAATCCAGATTGGATTAAAATAGCTGTATTTTTTTATTGCTGTATTCACAGCAATAAAAAAAGAGCATTTTTGGTCTTTCCAGAGGTGCATAAACCGTGGTAGGACTCTGGAGCCCTAGAGACCATGGTACCCCCATGAGATACAGCCATAGGAGATGCATCCCAGTTAACTCCAGCTGAAGGGGAGAGTCCTGGGAGGCAGCCAGCAGATTCTTTTCAGCCAGAGAAGCACAAATCCTTGCCCCAGGAGGTTAGGAGGTAGCAGTGCCCAAAACTTACATGAAAAGTTAAGTGAAAGGCTGAATTTCAGTCCTAGGGATGGGTAGGAACAGGCTCCAACTACCTGCTGGGACACACCAAAGCCACAGCACCACCTAAAACTAGCAATGGACCATTCACCATGTTCCTTCAGCTCTTCAAGCTGCTGGTGAAGAGGGTACGAGGCTCTCCAAGTTGGAGTTGGCCTCCAACAAGAGAGGTGGAGAACAAGAGAGTTCTGCTGTTGCTGTATTTCCAGCAATGGGTTCAAACCTACTGACATGAAAATGGTTGCAGAGAGCAGAATATGATTTCTCTCTTCCTCTCCCCCCTTCTTCACCTCTCCCAAACTACAGAAACATGGACTGGAGGAGACCAGTGTGGTTCTCAAGAAAAGTCCTGCTTGCCTACAACTGGGCAAGACTTCAAGCTCCACGAGACCATCTACACCTCTTCTACACCATCTGCCATGAAGAAGGATTTGCTGAGACCCTCCAGCAAACTTGGACAAAGCCACCACCCTAACAATGCAGGGAAGGTCACAGGTACTGCAGACACCTTGAGGTTCTCTCAATCTAGGAAACACACCCAAAAAAAGGAAGCAAAGTTCTCCAAGTGGTGCCTGGCCAGAAAACCTTGATCACCTCCCCTGTGCTTACCAAAGAGCACTGTGCCATGCACTGAATGACCATGCTGCTCCTTCCAGCCTGTTTTTCCCCAGGAAAACAAACCCTAGTGTCAAAGACCATGAAAAGGAGATGAAACCCTCCTTATTCCAGCCATTCTTAACCAGCACCTCCGAGAAGGAAAGGTGTTGAGTCAGAGCCAACAGCACTGGTGGGTCTGTTACAGCCACGTTCTCTGCATGCTTCATCTCCCAATATTAATAAGGTCCCTTCTCCAGCTCCCAGAAGCCTCCTTCATGCCTCGCTGAGTTGTATCAGGGAGTGAGAGCTTCACCAAGAGCAGCTGCACCGAGTTTGACAGAGCTGCTTTGGCAAGAGTCCTTCTCCTTTGCCTGCTAACAACGTGTCCCCCCCGGGCGCCTGCAGCATGCTCCACTTCAGCCCTTCTCCATCCCCATCACTAATGAAGCTGATGGAAAGCAAGGAGTAATTGTGTTTGCAGGTGACAGGGCTGGGAGTGCATTGCTGGGAAACACGTACTTGGCAGCAAGTCCTGGTTCAGAGGTGAGGGAGGGCAGCCAAGTGAGAAAGCCCTGGCAAAAAACCTGTGTGTCAAAGCAAGGCTGCTCTGCTCAGCCCAGCTGCTGCAGAGAACAGGAGAGGAATGAGCTTCCAGGAGAGCAGAATAGACAGAAAGGGCTGCACAGAGCTTGGGAACCTGCCTCTGGGCCATGGCAAACCCTCCTGCAATGGCTTTGCTTCCATCACACCCCCAGGTCTGCCCGTGGTTGCTGGAGCTGCGCTGCAAAAGATGCTTGTGCCAAGAAGGAGATGACCAGAGGCCACCTAGAGATGTGGGGAATGGGTTGAGGAAGGCTGCTCTCTGGTGGGAAGGTGGATGGATGATGGTGTCCAAGAAAGGCTATTACTGGAAGAAAAAAAAGAATTCAAGCTCTGGACTCTGAATTGTAAATGGAGATCTGTGCTGGTGTTCAAGTCTGGTTGAACGCACAGATGGGATCTTTCCTAATCAGAGGGAAGCAGAGGTAGAAGGTGCTCACAAATATTGAAATACATGGAGGAAAACACATTTCCATGCAAAAAACCTCTGGAAGAAAGTCCTCCAGGGCCTAGACCACACCAGGGAGGATGCCACAGACAATACAGGGCTGGGCTGCACGTCCATCTGGGCTCCTGTCTTGGGTTTACCAACTTGTAATGACCACGGTGCCTGGAGTCACTGTACTATTTGGGGCAGAGATTCCCATATGGGACATAAAGAGAAGCTCCAGTGCTGAGCACCACAGCTGAAGGGGAGAGCAGCACCCACCATTCCTGCATTGAATATGCCACCAAGCTTAGCTCTAGAAGTCTCCTGGTCATGGAGATATTGCTACACAACTTTATGCTCTTAGTCGTTTCTCCCTGGTCTGCACTTGAGTTAATCCCTGGCATTTCACCCATGAATAGGCAGTGGGGACCCAAGGCTACATCATTTCTGCTGCCAACTCTTTCTCCCTTCCCTGCACACCAGTTATTTATTGCATCATGTCCCACGATGGCTGGAGTAGGGGCAGGGACATTGTGACCTCTCCAAGGCAGGGATATCGTTGTGAGCTCGCTCTAAGTGCCACACAATTATGCTCGGGTAGAAATAATAAATAATAATAGTCAGCCATCAAAGAAGAGCACCTCAGGGAGGAGTCAAATCACACGCTGCAGTGAGGAGCTTTCACTCTGGGCAGAACCATTACACACCAGCTGGTTATTGCAGAACAATTTCATCCGAGGGTGTAGAGCCTGAACTCTATTAAAATGGATGTTCTGCTGGTGACTTATGAATTTAGCAACCACTCTGCTCCCAGCTAAACAGGATGGAAATCTGGGGTCACTCCCCTGGCCTCGTTCACACAGGATGAGAGGGATGCAAGCAGCCCGAGCTGAGAAAATCCACGCTGCCAGAAGCACAAAGGCTCCTCAGCGAGTTGCCAGGCACCGTTTTGCCCCGAATCCTGCCCAAACCAGCAGAGATTTGCAAGGCTATGAAAGACTAAGAAAGAATAGATTTGATTAGTGGGGCAGAGAGGCTAAAATGAAGTGGCACAAGGTCCACTTGCCTCACTCCAGGTCCATAGATGAGAAAAAAAGCGAAGCAGCCACTTTTCTGTCCTATTTAGTTATTACTTCTGTTGCAGGAATGTACATTAATGAGATTGCAGCCAGCAGACAGCCCCAGAAAAGGCACTCATTCCATCCCGAGGCCTGCCTGCTACAGCTGACCTCAGAAAAACGAGGGATATTTTATTAATTGAGGTCTTCCCAATGTAAAAAAAAGCCCAGCTTCCCAACAAAGGAGACCTTTGAGCCTTCCATCTGCTTTTGCAGAGCCTGCCGGGTGAGACGCAGCAATTAAAAGCCCTTTGAGGAGCTGAACAGTGTTTTAAACAGCTGCAGGGGAGCTTGGGAGGGTGGAAAAAAAAATGGGGGAGCCAAGTGAGAGGCTGTGTTCATTAGCAGCCAGCTGCTCCCCCCCACAAGGCTAATACCCACCCTGGGAAAGCAAAGCACCTTGCTGGAGAAGGCAACCTCCTCTCCTGAGCATTGGGGTCCTCCTGAGGCAGCACTGAAAATTAGGTGTTGCAGGTAATGAGCCAGCAAGACACTGGGGTAGGGCAGGGAAAGCCCAGCACAGGGTGTCCAGAGGCTTTTTAGGGCTAATTGTGATTGTTCTGATTAACTCTTTCCACAAGCAACGTCTCTGTTGGTAACATGGCTCTTCCTTGCTCTGCCCTGCTCAGCAGAGCTGGCACTAAAAGGGTTTGGGCCCCCATCATTTCAGTTTTGAGGTGGCCAAAGCCCCCTAGAAATCCAAGTCAGAGCCCAGCAACATCGCTCTCTGTCTATAGATCTGATCTCCAGCCAGGTGATGCTGGAGCCTTCTAAACCTCAAGGCACCTTGCATGACTGAAGGCCCTGCTTGGTGTATTGAGAAGGCCACATCTCAGCATCCTAAAGGCCCTTCAGAAGGATAAAGCGATGTGCAATGTTTGTAGGAGACAAGAGCAAGGAGAACACATCTTCCCACTACACACACTGCTGGGGAGGGACCACATGAGCATCCTCTCCCTGCCTGACTAGCCCCAGCTCCACTCCTGTGGGATGTCCCCTCTCCTTAGCTAGTGGAAGGATGTACCCTGGGCTGAATTTGCAACACACCTCTGGAAACTCCACATAAAGCCCTTCCTGGATGCTCAAGACCACCAGCTACAACTGCTCTTAAAAGAGAACTGGCACAAATAACTAAAGATGTGGAAGGTACGTGGTAGTGGGGTCTACAGGACCTTCAGAATCTGCTTCAGGGCTCAGTTCTCTTGGCAGAGAGAAATGTCTTCCTCCTCTGGGGAGGAAGATGATGCTGTGGCAGCAGAACCCTGGCTAGAAAAGCATGCACAGGGTCAGGGCACGTTACTGGGGAAGAGGCTGGTGCGGGGAGAGAGCAAGAGAGGAGGCAAAATTCAGCTTTCAGGATAACAAAGCAGCTTTTCAAGACCAATAATACAATGAGAGAGGACAACAAGTCAGCAAAGGGCTGCTCTGGAGCCCAGGGAAGGAGGGTAAAACCTCCCGGGGACCACAGCAGCCTTTGAGAGCCACTCCTCACCAATCTGGAGACTCAAACACGACCAAAAAAGTCCACTGTAAGCAAACGCAGGCACGTCACAGCAACATCCATTGGCACAGATAATCCAGAAAGAAGAAAAAATAAAATTCTAATCCTCTCCCCTCCTTTTCTTATTAGCAGTGTGCAGCCTGCCCTGTTATAATCCCAGAGCTCTCCTGGTGCTGGTGGGTCCCTGCAGAGGCAGCTCCTGCTGCAGCTCAGCCCTGTGCAGCCAGTGATAAGTGGATTTCCCCCTCAGCTCCTCTCAGACACCTTAAAAGAAGGGGGGAAAAAAAGAGAAAGAAAGAAGGAGGTGAAGGGGAAAGGAGAAACCCAGTGCAACAACTGGCTGGAAACCATTTCATTCTTCTCAGCAGCTGGAAGGGAGGCAGATAAGTGAGTGCTGGCTCCCCTCCAGTGTCTGATTTTCCCCAAACAAGGGGTTGGAAGCAGTTTCCAGCCTAACCCTTATGCCATGGCAGGAACTGTGAGGTGGAACGATCCGATTTGAAGGTGATGAATGGGAGGGAGCTCCTGGGGGGAGCTCAGCTGTGTCGGGGGCTGTCAGGGGCAATGGAGGGAATGGTATTTACCTTCCAACGAAGCTGAGATGATTTACCTGCTGCTTCTCTCTGGTTGTGGTTCATAAATGGGTGTCTGAGCAGTGACAGGAATCCCAGCCAGATGGAGGGGAGAAAAGCTCACAAAACTCTCTGGAGGCTTGGGGGGGAGTGGGGACAGTGGGGACTCTGCAGCCCAGGGTCTGGGCTTTGCTTAAAAGCACTGGGGGGATCAGCAGAAGATTCCTGCACACCAAAAATTTATGGCTTGTACAAGAGGAAAGGAGACTGGTGCTGAAGCTGGGACCTTCTGAAATTAGGCACTGGGAGGTACTGGTCTCACTGGGGCTAGATGAGGCTGCAGCTGAGAGGACAGTGGGGCCATGGAAATGGAGCCAATTCTTTTTCTCTTTACACCCTGTAAAGTTCTAAATAGCTGAAGTTCTCACTCAGTTCTCAGCCCCACCTTGGTGAGGAGACAGTAAACAAAAAGGAAAACAAAGACAAAAACACTATTTCTGGACTGAACCATGTGATACCTCAGATACAAGAGAGCTGCCCAGACCTGCACTGCCCTTTCCTCTTCCCAACCTTTTCCCTTCTTTGCCTCATCTCCTAACACGTAATAAACCCCTTCCAAAGGTTTGTAAGGCCAGCACCAAGGGTCAGTCTGACCCACACTACCCCTTCCTCTTGCATACATCTCTGAGCCAGGGATCTGCCCCCTAAACCCTTCTGCTTGCCCAAGAGAGGTTCCTTGCCCTACAGATGGAGTCCCAGGAGCCCGAGTGAAGACACTGGATGCAGCCCAGCAGAATCATGGATGGTAATGTCCAAAGCTCAGGCAAGCCTCATGGCAAAGCAACCTATTAAACTCCAACCAAAAGGAATCACACCAAAAAAATCCCTGTATTATCACGATGAAGATCCTGAGGTTAAAGTTTAGTCTTGCTTTGACCTGGGTGCTGAGGGCAAGTCCTGGAGCTGAATGCAAGGGAAGGAACCTCAAAACACTGCTATGAAAATGCAAGGAAATAATATCCCCAAAGCTTACAAAATCCAGCCACTAGCTTGGTTTCTCCCCCACCCCATGCCTTGTTTCTCCACGGGTTCCCCTCCACCCAGCAATGAACATCTCCTCCAGCAGCATCACTGGGATTATCTCTGGCCCTTTCCCAGTGGTTTGCAGCATCATTTCTCCCATCACTTTGCCAGGATTGCAATTAGAAACAATCTGGTCCTATAATGGCCACTATCATCCCCGGGTGGGGGGGTGCAAACAGCTTTTCCAGCCTCCCCCAGCAGCTTCTCCCACCCCCCCTGGAGCCACAAAGGCCCAGATGCTCTCCCCTTGCTCAGCCTGCTGAAGGTCAGGCAGGAGTGTGGAGCAGCCCAGAGGCTGGAGGTACAATCAAAGCCTGACTGCTGCTGGTGGGAGAGGTGAAAGGCAGGGTCGTCCTGCCAATGTGTGTGGGAAGGGCAGGGGATTGATTTAAAGAGGGGAAGGGATGGAAGGAGACAAGGAGGATCTTTTTATGCCTTTCACTAAGCTCAGTGGCTGCCTGACAGAGCCAGGCTCGGGAAATGCTGAGGCTATCAACCCACAGCAGCTGGTTTTTCTCTCTCCAACCTCCTTTTAATGTGCATCACATACCCAAGCACACAAGAAAACTTCAGATCTTCCCCTTCACTTACTGGGCAAAAGGAAACACAAAAAGCTGCTATTATTGACAGCCTTTAAAGAGCCTTTGGATGGAGAGGATGAAGGGATGCACTGCCTGCCCCAAGAGCTCCTTGCAGCCAGTGGAGAGACTGATTCCTGCTAAATCTATATAAAAGGAAGGAAAATACTGATGCTGGAGGAAGACCAATCAAGGTCTTCATGGCTGACGGGTCACAGAGTGCTCAGGGGAACAGACTAAGAGCTGCAGGAACAACACTGCAGGGAAAACTCCAGGAGAACATTTGCTGGAAGGGAAGCAGTTACTTGAGCTTATCTGTACTGGGGTGTTTCTGTAAATGCCTCTGCAAACAAATGTTCTTGGCAAACAGGAGGCTATCCCTGAACAGAGATAGCCTCCTGAGCCTGAAGCCTCATAAAGTTGTAGTTAACTTTAAGCATATGCTTAAACCCCAGCTGGCTTCAGGAAGAGAGAAACACATGCTTTAAATCAACCATGTTAAGCACCAAGCTGAAGGGAAATCCATCCCCATCTCCTGCGCTGGGGAGTAAGAACCCTAAGGTCCATCTGAGACTCTTCACTTGGCCCTGAAAGCCCTGGATGTGCAGGAAAACTGTGGAAACCATCCCTGAAAAGTCCTTCCCAGAGCAGTGAGTGGTTTCTCAGGGTCACTCGGGGGGACAGGGGGTGTTGTGGATACCCCAGGCCAGGCAGGGATTCTCTTACCTTTCTGACTTTGGCCTGAAAATGTAGATTTGACACCGAAACTCTTGATTTAGATGTGAAGGTTTCCCAAAGCCCAGATGAGAAAGATGAGGGAGGCAGACCGAGGAGCACTGGAGGGATAATGTGAAAGCCAGGCTCCAACCCATGCCTGAAGCATGGGAAGATGCAGTCACCCCTCTCAGCCTCATCTACTGGGGCTCTTCTGCCTTCTCCACACCATTAAACGTGGAGGGGGGCAGGGGGAGGAGGATGAAGGAAGCTGCTGAGCCTAGAGATGGGATGGATGTGGCCTCCTTCATACACAAGCCCTGGTTCCAAGTTAAACACATCAAGTGGAGCCTCCTCATGACTTCTCCAGGCAGGGGGTTTCCCCGAGGTGCTTTTCCACCTCTTGTTTTACGTGAAAGCTTTTGCAAGACCTGATAATCCCACTGCAGAGGAAATACCAAAGCCATAAAATATTCTGCAATCCCTAAATCCTATTCCTCATCCAGTCCCACCCGTGCTAACCCAGAGAGATGCTCAGGAGTAGCTGAGTAGTGCTCAGGAGTAGTTCTCCTCCATGGACCACTCTTAGGCTCCAAGCAGTGCTGAGCCCTGGAGCACACCCCCCAGGACCTTCCCCAAAGTCTCTCTACTCCACTCCAAAACCAGTCCAGTGGTGCACAGGATGAAATCAAACCTCCTGGGCCCTGAGCAGCACATCCCCAGCTTTCCATTCCTCCTGGCTTCTCATCTTCCATCACTTCCCCACCTCCTATTCACACATCTCCCTCCTCCGAACCAAAGCAAGAGCTCGGGAAGAAAAGCTGCTCCTCAGGGGGCTGGAGGGGTGTCATTTATAATTCCAGGGGAGGTGACTTTTTGGAGGGAGGAGGAAGCAGAGAGGGGAATGAGCAATCAATGGCAGCAGCTCCATCCCTGGGCTGGTTGGCATGGAGACGGTGCCGGGAGGTGGGTACCCAGCCCGGGAGCATCACACCTTCCCAGGCTGCCTTCCAAAACCAGGGGCTCCTTGCAAATGGAGCCCCTTTCACTCATTCCCTCAGCTCTTTAATATTCTCCAGAAGCAGGTTATTGTCTAATGTGTCAGGTAGAAATCCTTTCCTCCCCTCCCTCCCCTCCCTCCACCAGCAGCTCAGCAATCTGTAGATAAAGCTCATCTCATGCAGCAGCCGCCGCAGGGAGGGAGAGGCTGTCCTGAGCCATTACCATTGACTTTGCCAACATGAGAATATTGTCCTTCATCAACAAGAGGATTAGGAGCACAACAGACTCTGGGGATTAATGCCTTCAAGGTCGAACAGGGAGTTTTTAGGCTGGGAGTTCATCGGGGTCCTCACCCGGGTGTCAAACCCACCCCGGCAGCAAGCAGGGGACGGATGGTGTGTGCAGAGATCTTGGATCCCTCCAGCTGCAAATCACAGAACTCCACTCCTCCCAGTCCTCCCAGCTTCTGGAGGGGGTGGGAGGAGAAGGGGCTGGGAAATGGGAGGTATGTTTCTGGAGAGGAAAGGAAAACAGCCAGACAAATTTCTCTTATGGGTTGAGTTAGCTTGAAACTGAGCAAAACTTCTTCAGGGGTTATTTGTGGTATTTTTCAGTTTGTCTAAAAAAAAAAATAGCTTGGTTTTCAAAACAAACATGAGAAGTGGCAGGAAGTTTTCACTTTCTAATTGTTTGTTTAAGGGCAAAACTGCTACAGTGAAAACATTTACTCCAACAGCTTCTGTTTGGCTGAAAGAGACAAAGTGTTTTCAAGAGAAGAAAACCAGGAAGGGTAAAAACCAAGGCATGAGAGCAAGTAAATGAACCTTTCCTGCTGAAGCTACAAAATAGCTCTGGGCAACAAGTTGGTGCTGCAGGAGCTTCCCATTGCTCATGGTAAAATCTTATTCTGTCCTGTTCTTATTCATACACAGAAAATCTGAGTTATCAGAGTAAGGACTTGAGTAGTGGGCACTGGCATCCAGTAGAAAAGCTATTAAATAAAGTTTTGTGACATTTATGAAGTTAACAGGCTTGGACGCCAGCACACAGGGGTGTTCATGGCAGGTTCATAGTGGGTACAAGCTCTTCTCCTCAAGTGTTAAAGGAAAATAATTTAACCTGATGTATTAATCACTAATTCTATTTCGCCATCGCTGCTCTGAAGGATAAATGGAGCCTTGTTCCCACTCCTGGAGGAGAGAAATGTAGACAGACACAAATAAACACATCTCTCCCTCGCCCTCCGTAATGTTATTATGGGAGAGAAGTAAAAGACAAAATAAAGGACAAATGAAGACTTCAAATGGAACCTGCCAACACTGGACCTGTTGCTAATGAAGTTGTGTCTCTGCCATTCCCCTTGAAGCCCAAAATGAGGGGCTGGAGCGGTGAGGATGCTAACCTTTAAATATTATTACATCTAGAAACTCTGACCCCTGTTTAAAGGATTTTTTTCAGAATATAAAGCTGTATTTTTTTCCCAGATCTCACCCTAAACCTTTTTTTTTCCCTCACCATAAAGACTGTTGGATTTTATGAGCCTGATTCCAGGACTGAGGAGGGAAAGAAAGAACATAAGCTAAGATTTAGTGGGTGTCAGGTGGGATTTATATTCAAATTACACTTTCTACCTGTGGTACCCCCACAACTCCCATTGCAGCCATGCCTAGATCCTGCCCAGCCTTTAGCACATGTGTGGTACAACACCCACGTGTGATGGGTGAGCACTACAAGCCCTCTCCCTGCAATGGGAGACCTGAAGCATAACGTGTGGTTTTCTTCCAAATCACCCCAAGAACTTCTGGAGCTCACATTTCAATTAAACTGCCCTTGACCCATGAAGGAACCTCCTTTCTCCCCCTACCCACAGCCATGCAAACAGCCTCAGAGGTTCTCAAGTGGAGTTAAGGGAAGAGGAGCACCCCAGGAAGGTCTAAAAGGACCTTGGGGTTGACCAACTCCATGGCCACCTCCAGCCCATGCCTGCCTGCACCCCTCCTTCTCTCTATCCACAACTCATGTCTCTTCCTCATGGAGAAAGGGTATATCCACAACTCTTGTCTCTTCCTCATGGAGAAAGGGTAGATGCAGATTTAGTGCCTCCCTCACACTGAACCACATCTTCTACCCCCACTGAGGATGCCCAAACCCTTCTGCTCTTTGGAGGAAGCTGCTGGAGGAGAGAGGGATCATGGCTCAGTCTTAGGTCTAGGTGGGGGATTGGACTAGATGATCTTTGGAGGTCTTTTCCAATCTCTCATATTCTGTGGTTCTGGCTCAAGCATGGCAAGCACAGAGTGAAGAAGTCAAGATACTTAGAGGAGGGAGAAGGAAAATTTTCTACCTCAGGAGAGCTGTTGGGAGTTTTCACAAGAAAAGGCTCAGCTTCTAAACAAGGTGACAAGTATTTTATAAACCAGCCAAAAACCAAAGCAACAACCCCTAGAGCAGGAATTAGAGCCCAGGAACTCTCCCAGCACCACCATACAGACCATCCTTCACCTCCCCACCTACAAGCAGCCACATTCCCATCCCAAAAGGACCCAAAGCCCCCTGCAGCTGGGTCTGTCTGCACCCCAAGGCACCCAGCAGCACAGAGAGCTTCTCCAGCCTCCACATGCCCCCGAGAACAAAAGTTCCTCCCTGTACATTTGTGCAAACAAACCAATATTTGCAGGGCCACGGCTGGGTTGAATCCTGAGCTGGAATTGGCAGCAAATACTTTATTTACACTGCTCAGCTGGGAGCTCCCTGAGCTCTGCAGCACCAGCAAACATGCAGCAGTTACATCTCCTTTGCCTCACGCTTGGAAGGGGGGTTATTTTTCCAGGCTGATGTGTCTAACAGCAGCAGTAATAATAATGAGCACGAGGGTGATGGCTTCATTTTATGTAACTCCATCCATCCAAATATTCCCCTGCACTTAACAGATCTTTTTCCACGTAGGAATCGCTTCCACCACTATATAGATAACTATTAGAGATATGAGAGAGAAGTGTAGAGATCAAGGCAAGGCACCATTTTGAGGCAGAAACCCAGTATTTTTCAATAATGACACCTTCTTAGGCCATTTCTCCTGGGGCTGGGGGGAAAAGCAAGTGAAGCAGCTTTTTGTACATCTCCACTTTCCCTCCCCTCCAGGGGGACAATCCATTTACTCTGGGATTTACAGAAATGGAAATGACTACACTCTGTTCCTTACTAATAATGCCCATCAGCAGCTCTTCTGAGCATCAGTTTGAATATCAGGTTGCCCCAGGGGCATTGCCTTTTGAATCTCCAAGATCTTGGAGATCATTCCAGAGAGGTATTAGAACCTTTGGAGAAATGGGAGATCATTCCTGTGCCTGCTGAGAAACTTTAAAAAAACCCAATAAAAAAATCAAGCTCCTTCCTAAATCAAGATTTCTCTCAATGATGATTGCTCCAAAACCCCTTGGAAGGTGACCCAATGATGTGAAGCTCAGTGGCTGCAGGAGACCCCAGCTTTCTGGTGTCCACCTTCTGATCCAGAACAGCTACAATCATCTGCTGAAACACCACTGGAGTTTGAAGTGTTGTAAATAATCTGATCTCAGAGTAGGGATGTGCTCCTGGAGTAGTATCAGACATATTTTCTCTGCCTTTCTTCAAGGAGAGGAAACAGCTCCAGCCCCAGAGGACACGTGTGAGAAAGGCTGGGGGAATCTGCTTCACATTTTCTGTGTTATCATTGATTGAAGGCCCTTGAAGACTCAAGACTCTTCTCATCTCAGGATGGTCTGTACCACACCACTGATGAAAATTGCCCAGAAGCAGAAAAATTGCAGAAGCCAAACACGCAAACTCCTGCTGAGACCCTGAGCATCTCAGCAGGGCTTGGGCCAACCTGATCCAAAAGACAGGACAACTCCCAGAAGAAAGAAATCATGAGATCAAAAGCAGAGTGGCAATGCCTCTAAGTGTTGAGCCACAGCATCAGATCAAATATATGGGATCCTGAGATTCTACAAGTGACTTCTTGTGGCCTTCCAGGATCTGAAGGGGGCTACAAGAAAGCTGGGGAGGGACTTTTGAGGCTGTTGGGTAGTGGTAGGACTGGGGGGAATGGATCTAAACTAGAGGTGGGGAGATTCAGATGGGATGTTAGGAAGAAGTTCTTCCTCAGGAGGGTGGGGAGACACTGGCCCAGGTTGCCCAGAGAGATGGGGGAAGCCCCATCCCTGGAGATGTTCAAGACCAGGTTGAATGTGGCTGTGAGCAACTGCTCTAGTGGGAGGTGTCCCTGCCCATGGCAGGGGAGGTGGAACGAGATGACCTTGAAGGTCCCTTCCAACCCTGACAGTTCTGATTCTATGACTGAAGGAGATGCGTTTGGGTTTGGAGCAGACAAGACCTGCATTACCTCTGCCAGAAGACACCTGCCCACCCCTCAGCAGAAGCTGCAGTGGGACATCTTGCTCCAAACCAGCAGCCCTGCCAGTTTCTGACATCTTCTCACTCCCCAGAGCATCAGGAAGAGCTGCTCTGCTGCCCAGCCAGCAGGACTGGGAGAGCAACAACAGCCTCACAAAATAAATGGACCCATTTCTCTTTGTGGAAATGTGGAGAACGACTAAGAATAATAGCAGCTCTCAGCTGCTCAGCACCAGCAGGTGGACTAATGACTTGTCCCAGCAAAATTCCAGCACTTTTTTTATTTATGGACCAAAAGCAGCCACTCAAGGGTCAAATCTGCTGCCTCGTGTCCAGCATTTAAACCATCCCAAGCTGTGTGTTCAAGTAAACTGAAAAGTGACCTCAGTTAGTGCTGTGTGGCAGGGACATATTTCTGGGAGCTGCAGCTGCCTGCTGGGGGTTTCTTGCCCCACAAATTCATCAGAGATTAACTGCTACTTATCCCACTGCTGGGGACCAGCCTGTTCCATCACTAGAGGGGCATGAAGAGCCCCCCAGGGGTTTGTCCCCTCTGCTGATGTCCACCACCACAGAGCAACTTCAGAGGTGCTCTCTTCCAGGAGCAGCCCTTAAGACACAGGGAGAGAAATACTTGCAGAATATATATTTTAAATGGTGCACACTTCCTTGCTCAATCTCTTCCAAGCTGTACCAAGGGGAGAAGGAATTAGTCTTGCTCCCTGGGGATCCCCCAGCTGCCAGGTCCCTCAGCATCTCTACCAGAGGCAATGCAGGGCTGGTGGACTGTCCCTCTCCAGCTCAGCCCTGCAAATATCCCATACCCAAATTGCAAATGCAATCCAGCCACAACTGCCAAACTCCAGCAGGTCACTTAGAAATGATGCCCCCTATACCCCACTGCTGCTGCCTGAGCCTGCCTGCTTTTAACTTCTATTTTTTTAACAGAGGATACTATATAAAATATGTTTTCACAAGGTATAATGTACATGGGAAGACACTGGAGCATAATGCAAAGAACTGTCCCTGTATTGATTTGGATTCTCCGAGTCACTCAGTGGCTCCTATAAATTCAGGTGATCATGAAAAAATCTGTATTTCAAAACACATATTAGAGAAAATATAATTGAAGTGGAGAGACCAAGATAAATCTGTGTTATCGGGTGCAGTTACCAAAGCAGTAAATCATTGTCACAGCATAAGCTCTTCTCCATATTTCCATATTAACACCCAAACTTGTTCTCAGCACTGGCTCTGCTGCACATAAAAGGTACCAGCACGTCCTAGTGCTGCCTCTTGTAGCTGGCAGCTGCCAGCAGGTCCCATGCAGAGCCAGCACTGTGCCCATCACTCAGTACTGGGAGTCACCCCCATACTGGTGCTGTCCTGCAGTGCTGGGGGGCTGAGCACCCCGAGATGTTCTTGTCCCAGGGGCTTCTTGCAGCTCACACATGGGGAAAATCTGCCCCTCAAAGCATCTCTGGGATGCAGGGGGAAGCTCTTGACCTTGGCATGGTTGTCTCAGCCTCCCCAGCTCTCAGCATCTCTTTTTCTCTCTGCTCAAGCCACCAAGCAACCCCATCCTTAACACCCAGGCATCCTTACCCTTGAAATATCCTTCAGGTGCTTTTCAGGCCTTCCAGAAATACTAACCCCACATCTGGCACTTCATGGCTTCTCCACAACACCTCCCAGGGGACCCAAACCACTTGGCATGCTCCATCCTGAGCCACTTCTGCATTGCTCAAGGAGCCTTGCAGGACCATCCAGGCTTCTGCTGGAACCAGACAGCCCCCTCTGCATCCCCTAATGAAGACCAAATTAAGGTCTCAGGTGCTGGGAACACTGTGGCTTTGGTCTGATTATGTGGACACATGTTACAAACAACAATAAATGGAGCCAACATCGGGTTCTACTTGAAATAATCATAGAACCAAAGAATGTTTCAGGCTGGAAGGGACCTCTACAGGTCATCTTGTCCAACCTCCAAATGTTTTGGCCATGAGTGTGCATTTTGACAGGCAAGAAATAAACCCTTGTACAAGACTCCCTAACAAACCTTAGAAGACTTAAAAAGACTCAGAGGAAGAGCTGGTTTAATTACCAACGTGACTAATGCTCATTAGTAAATGAAGCTGAGATAAGTCTGCCCTAAAATAAGTTGTCACTGATGGAGCTTGGTCAATGTTATCATTTGCGCCTCTCCTTTGCTTTATTTGGAAGAAGACAAGAAGACAGAGGCCCTCAACCAAGCGAAGACTGCAAAAAAGAAGTAGTAATTTGGGGGCAAACTGCCAATTTTACATTCAAAACCTTTCTGCTGAACCCAAATGGTTTTCCAGTAAAACCTGTTGGTTTGTGACAGTGATTTTTTTTGTGTCTGCTACTGGGTCAGCACTTTTCCTTGCATAATGTACAAGCAAATTACTGCTCCCTGGCTGCATTCAGATTGCCTTGGGAGGAAAGGGCTGCAGACCACACTTCCCATCACGGCCTGTCCCTGCTGAACAGAGCAGAGGAATAGTGAAGCAGGCAGCATAAAAATCATCATAAAAAATGACAACAGCTTCTCCTACCTCTGTGCAGCTCCTCAGCCATCCCTCCCTTGCGTTCAGGCAATCTATTGCTAATCTATTCCTAAAGCAGCCATGGCCTGAGCTGAGATAACCCTTAGGATGGGTTTTATTCTGCCTGAACCCCAAAGAAATTGCAGCAGGGGGATAAGCTCCTTCCATTACCCCCAGTAATTACATATCTGCTCCTTGCTCACCATCCAGGCTCCCCCTGAAGAAGTGGCCAGAGAAAAGCCCCCCTAGATGACAACCCCCCAGCTGGAGCTGGTCTAGAGCCAGGCACTGGTTCACCAGCAGTGCAAACAGTACGTGAGGTCTTTAATCACTGAGAGCAGCAGCAGAGTCTGAGCCTGGCATGAGCTGAACAGGGTTTTGAGTACTGAAAGTGGATTATTCATTTGGGGTGGTGAGGACAGTCCCCTGGAGAAACCACAGCTCCCTTTCAAGCAAACCCACTGTGGGAGGGGACAGGATACATGGAGAATGTCTCATGTTCTGGTGGACAACAGAAAACCCTCGTGGCTTGCTGAGACTCCCTGCATCACAACAAACACATGCTAGGGGCTTATTTATTTGTGATGGGTTGGATGCAATCCAGGAGCTTCATCTCTTTACCTACACCTCCAACCCACCCCTTGCCTTCTCCACTTCCCTTGGACTCCCTTAAAATTTATTCCCCTATTTCCTGCCTGGGCAGAAAGAAGCCAAAGAGAAAGTTGCTGATTGATTCCGGGCTCTGAAAGTCCCTGTCATCTTGTTTGATGACTTCATTGCAAAAATGAAATAGGCAAGGGAGAAGCAATGTTTTCAAAACAATTTGGAGCAAGAGCAGGAAGGTAGTAGGAGGAGAGCCATGGGAAGTTGATGGCCTTTATTCTTCAATTCCCATGTTGTGTCTGGCTTGCTGCAGGCTATCGAGAGAAAGCAAAATTGTTATGATTCTTATTAGCTTTTATTTTATAAAGCCTCAACTACACTCTGTAGGGGTTTCAAACCCGAGCTGCAAATCATACCCATGCCTGCCTGCCTGGCCACCTTATCCTTACATTAACGTACTACCTGTCTGCAGGGAGGGAAGACGTGGGGGGGGTTTTGCCACTCCCAAGCAAGGGGGCTCATTAGGGCGACAGGACCCGTCTCGGCGCAAGGCGAGCCCTTGATTTCTGTGCTGCACAAACATCTGCCACACACCAGGAGTGACTGCTGTACGTCACTCCCCGAGCTCGGAGAACAAAGAAGAGCAGTCCCAGCTCAGCTCCCTGCAACAACCACCCAGCTCGGGTGAAATACAGCAGCAGAATGACAGCTCTAAAGGAGCCCACGCTCAACCGCTGCTCCTGCTGCTGCTCCTGCCTCCCGTGGCCAAGGCACGGTCTCTGGTCCTCCACCACACAAATGATGAGCTCCCCGAGGTGCCAACAGCACCCCCCAGATCATAGAATCCTAGAATTGTCAGGGTTGGAAGGGATCTTAAAGATCATCCAGTTCCAACACCCCTGGGACACCTCCCACTAGAGCAGTTGCTCACAGCCCCAGCCAGCCTGGCCTTCCAAATGTCCAGGGATGGGGCTTCCAGCACCTCCCTGGGCAACCTGGGCCAGTGTCTCCCCCCCAGCTCTGCTGGGTGTTCATGTACAGCAGCTTTGCTTCCCTCCCAGCCAAGGTGTAAGCAAAGCAGGGTCACCTGCAGCACCTGGGAGATGCCTTTGGCAATGTCTGGGCTGAGCTTTTTTGACTTTACAGCTGCCCCATGCACCCAGCACCTGAGCTGCAGTGCCCTGAATGCTCCCTTGCAGTGATTTAGTGGGTGAATAATAAAACTAGCAGAGTATATTATTTATAACTGGTGTTACACTGTGCTGGGAGGCAGCAAAACCACGGAGCACCAGGGTCTAAGGAGCTCCTACAAGAAACACTGGCTTCAATGCATCTGCAGCCTATCTAGACATGGGGTATGAGAGGAACAGTGGCCAAAACAGGGATTTTTGTGTTCAGCACTAATCCCCAAGCTGGCACAAATGGTTTTCTCCAGGCAAGTGAATGGGACAAAGGAACACAGGCCAGATTTGCAGTGAATGGAGGTGCCTGGTTGAGGTGTAGGCAACAGCTTGTGCCCTCTCTGAAGAGCCGTGCCCAGGAGTGTGGCTTGTACAGCACTACAGTGAGGAAAGGACACAGCCTAAAGTGTTCTACCTCCCTGCCATTGGTGGGATCCCACTCAAACCAATGATTACTGCTTCAGAAAAATCTCTCCCTCCCCTCCAGGTCATTCCAGAAACTGGCACAGAGCCCAAATTCCTGCACTGCACTTAACACACAAATAGGAAAACAATCCTTCTTCTAACCAAACCAGGATCCACAAACATTACAATGCTCTGCTCCCTTTATAGAGAAGAAAAAGAGAGACATTTCCTAGTAATCATTACAGTGCAGAAGATTTAAGGAAGATTATGCTAATTGCTAGAACAAGCATCATACTCATTTCTCCTGCTGCCTTTGTCCCAGCAAATTTCAATATGCTCCAGACTCATTCCTGGCTAGTGTTTATTTGGGAAGGATGCTGGCAAAGCAGGTAAATCATTTACTAGAGCAGAATTCCTGGATGCTGATGATAAAGAGCACGGCTCAGACACCTTGTATGAATGATAAAAGGGCAGGATTCTCTTTCAGGGAAGGAAATGCAGCAAGATCTCTCCTAACAATGCCCATTCTGGTGGCTCGTGAGAGGAGCCTGACAAAAAGGAGATGTTCCAGGGGTTGTAGGAGAAAGTGAAGCACAGAGAATCAATAGCAGCACATTTCTATGCAATAGTGCGATAAGAAGCATCGATCCACAGGCTGGGGTTTATGAACAGCACAGAAGGGACAGTGCACAGTGCACTGGACACATTTCAGGCTGTTTCTGGTTTTCTTTGCTTTGAGCATCCCAGTTAAGTGCCAGACACATAATTTCCCGTACCAGGAACACTGGTCCCAGCACCATCACTGAGATTCACACCCAGCACCAACCAGTGAACTCAGGGTGCAGTGATCCCGAGGGGTCACACCTGAGTCCTTCTGACAAGAGCTGACCAGGCTCCAACAGCAGCTTCACAGAGGCAGCACGAGCCAGAGGAGGGGTCTGGGTACAATGTACTCATGTCAGACACCCAGGGAGAGGGAAATGCATCATCAGCCAAGGATGAAACACCAACACCAGCCTCTGCTCTTCCTGAGGATTACCTGCTGCTGTCACAATGGGGCCAGTAGTCGTGTGTCTCAGCAGAACTTGCCTGGCTTGTTGCTGGTCTGCTTATCAAGCATCAACAAACCAACCAAAATCACTCCGTTGTACTCTCCCAATCCCATTTTTGCTCCACACAAGGAGCACCAAATCAGACTTCACCAGATTGATGCTAATGTTTCCAACAGCTTGGAGGGGTTCAAAGCTGCTGCTGATCTGGCTCAGAAGACTCCTCTTTCTGCTCAGGACTCCCAGCTCACAACACTGAGTCTCTAGTCATTAAATAACTACTAAACTTCCAGACTCTCTCAACAAACCGCCCATAAATCCCATGTGATTAGCAGGTGTTGAGTTGGCTTCACCATAGAAACCCTGTGGATAATGCACACACATACCTGGTGCAGAAAGCTGCAGAGGACTTTGGGAGCCATCTCCTTCCAGAGGGACAGATCCATTGCTGTCTTCTGGCCCTGGGTAGAGATGTTGAGCTGGGCATCCACAAGCAGGCACCATTCCTGTTCCCAGCACTTAGTGCCCAAGAGTTGCTGCATGGAAAACACCACAGGTAGGTGTTAACAAGTATAATACTACACACATAATAAGAGAACAGATTGAGAGTCCTTGGAGGGATAAAAACCAGTCCAGAAAATGGGTAGACAACAAGGATGAGGGAACTGATGCAGACAGTGAGAACACTGCCATCCAAGAACATGTGGTCCAGCAGTGAGGACCTGGAAGGTTGCCTTCAATTCCATTTTCAACCCAGCTACATCATTGTAATGACCTTGTGGCCTTCATAGAGCACATTCCTAGTGCTGTATCTATCTGGAATGGCCACAACGTGGACAGTTGAAGCTATGCTGAAGTGACATATTTATTTGCCATAATTTAACGTCGGCTTCAAGGAGATGGGATTTCTGGTGGCACTTCATATTCTGGCAGGGGAGTGGGACCGATGAGGTCTGAGGCAATGAAAAATGTGAGAGCTCTCCATAAAGGGAAGCAGTCAGCTTTAAGGTTTGGCTGGATGAAGTCCTGCTGAGGATTTATGGTGTGGGAGGCAGAGCTAGGGCTGCTTCTGAAAGCAGAGAGAAAAGGGGAATGGACTTCAGCTTGTGTGAGGGCAGGATTCAAGCAGGTCTGTCTTTCATGGCTCCATGTGGACACATCCATACTCTAAAGACACCGAGGAGAGGAACTGCCACTGCCTTTCAATGAGACTTTGCTTCCTACTGCTTATATATACTTATATACACTGCTTCAGAGAAATCCCTCTTCTGCCCTCCAGACCCCAAAAGCTCCACAATACAAGACAGGGAGAAAAGGGATTTCTTTGGCTCAAAAGTCCATAAAACACCCACATGCAACCTTGCAGGTATAAAAACCCTCCAGCTGCACAAAGGGAACTCCTTATTGGAGGAATATTTCCCATATCTCCACCTCACTCACCTCTGGAGGGCTCCTTGTGACACCAGACTCTGCTCACTGTGGAGAACAAGCCTCTGGATCAGCTTCTCATACAACACGTTGATATTTCAGTGACTAGGGGGAAAGAAAAGAAAAACCTATTATTATCAGAAAAAAAGCCAATTCACAACATTACCTAATGCACACCATTGTCTGGAGCTGCATTTATTGGTAGGCTGCAAAACACTGTGTGAGGAAAGCTAAAATTAATGAGCTCACCCTTCTCATTTTCAACCAGACAGACACATCCAGGCATTGGAATGAGGTGACAGATTGGGAAAAACCAGTCTGGGGTTAATAAAGAAGTTTTATCAGAAATTATCTAAGTGAAGGAGGCAATAACGTCCTCCTCCAACTTGGGAGAGGTGCAGAGATGTCACTTTGGGATGCTGGGTTTAGGTTTGCACCCCAATCCCAAGCAGGGTCCTTCTCCCCTCTGCCTTCTAGTGAAAGCCAAAAACCCCCCCAGCTAAATGCTTCTTCTGGCAGAGGTTGCCAGTTCACCAACATTTACATTTCCCAGCCAGCCAACATTGCTATGCAATGATCTTTCACAGGAGGAGATGGGGATTTGCCAGAAATAGGCAGCTCTTACTCCTGCTTAAAATTTTCTTTTAATCTCCCATTCAATTACCAGCCACGGGATGTATTTTTAGCAGCTCACAGAGTGCTGTCACTTTTGTTCCAGCCTGACTTTAAAGTCACTTTTCGGGGAAGACTTTGGAAGAGTTTGTGCCTGTTCCAAAAGCTGGGGAAAGAGGCTTGACAGGTCTCTACAGACCTAAAAAAAAAATAGAAATAAATCCAAGCTGAGCTGGTTCAGGGGATTTGAACCTGATGCTCAGATGACAGAGAGGGAAAAAATGAGGCAGCAGAGAAAGATGATGTTGACAGTAATATTTTTAACAGGGTATCAGTGCTGGGGATTCAGAGACCATCCCACCCTTGTTGCAGTGGTTTGGAAGAGCTCTGCCAGAAAACATGGCACTAATCTTGCTTTTGGAGACTCCCAGGACCTGACGCCTCTTCCCTCTACACCCCCCCTTGAGGTGGGGGTCTTGCTTGGGGGGTTTCACACTGCCAGAGCTGGATGGCACAAGCAGAGGGAGTTATTACCATCCCTTGTCTCCATCTCCTCCTCACAATGCCCCTTTTATTCCACTGGCAACACGAACCACTCCGGGTAACGCTCGGGATTAAATTGTACAGAAAGAAAACAAAAGGGAAGCAGTTGCTGGGTTAGGAGCATTTGGAGCTGCACTTGTAGTGCCTCCCTGCTCCTTGCCAGGTGTTTTGTTGGGCTGGAGTAAAACATCAAAAGTCCATTATCTGCCACGCTGTCTCTTTTCTTCTCCACCTTGCCCTTGATTTACCGCCGAGCGCAGAATTAATTTGGTTTATTCCAGCCCACGCCTATCTCCCTGGCTGCAGAGGAAACAAATTTCCTCCTTAAGCACTTTCCACTTGACCTGCTCTTTTCTCCACGGAGAAAATTGAGGTCAGGGAGCTGCTGTTGAGCAGAGGCTGCCATTTCTGGAGTGCCCTGGGTGCGGTGACAGACACGGGGCTGGGGGTCCCCTGGCTGGGACCTCTGCCTGCTCCCTGCTCCCAGGAGATGGGGGCAGCAACTGCTGCAGTTCCCACTTGGTCCAATTATTTTTCCAGTCACTCCTGTGCTGGTGGAGAGGTTAGACCTGGAGAGCCCAATAAATAAAAGGAGAGAGCTGTGGGAGGGGGGAGAGCTGCTGGAAGGTGTCAGGGAGCAGAGTTTTTGACTCCAGCCATCCCATTAAGGTGCAGATGTTGGTGGGTTACTCTGAGCTGGAAAGACAAGAAGAGAAGGATTTGTCTTTTGGGGTTGTTTCCTCCTTTTGTATTTCATAGAATCATCAGGGTTGGAAGGGACCTTCAAGATCATCTCGTTCCAACCCCCCTGCCATGGGCAGGGACACCTCCCACTCGAGCAGTTGCTCACAGCCCCAGCCAGCCTGGCCTTCCAAATGTCCAGGGATGGGGCTTCCAGCACCTCTCTGGGCAACCTGGGCCAGTGTTTCTGCATATTTCTGCATAGAAAAACCATCACAGACCCCTGAGCCCCCACACACCCCCCCTTGCCTTGTGCTGGGCACATCTGGAGCAACGTGGAGGGGGTGAGTGGCCACTTCCAGCCCCATGGGCATGGCATGGGATGAGTCCTCAGCCTCCCTACCTGCTGAACCAGTGCTGCCAGGAGTCTGGTACTGACCCACAGCCCAGGTTGTTCCTCAGCTATTTGCTGTGTGCTGGGCACAAGAAGCAGGGCAGAACATCTGAGCACACCCTCAGCCCAGTGTCTGACATGGGGACACATGCTATGGGTCAAGCCACCCCCACATTGCCACAAGGGGCTCAAGGCTCTCAGCACAACTGATGCTACCCATCACCCACCCAAGATGCTCCAAGGAGGGAGTGTGGGGGCTGCCAGGATGACATCCCCACCTGCTCCCTGCCTCCCCTCCATGGGGAGGAGGGAAGGAGGGAGGGGAGAGGAGCCCCGTGCCCTCCCTAAAGACACAGCTCTGACAGGCATCTCTCTGCAGCTCGCTGCACAGCTGACAGGCAGCAACTCCCTCAGCTCCAGCCTCCAACACTTTGCTCCATCAGGGAGCAGCCCCGTGCAGCACAATGTCCCCGCCAGCTCCTGCAGGTTCCCTCTCTGAGAACTGCTGGTGGAGGACAGGGCTGGGATTTCTCCATGCAAGAGCAGTTCTCACCCTCCTCTGCTCACATCTTCCATGGGAAGGTAGTGAGGTGGGGGGAAGCTGGAGGGCTAGGACAGGTCTAAGGGCTGATGGCCATGAGAAGGAAGGTCCACCCACCAAGGGGTGGGAAGGACCCATAATGCACATAAAACTCTCCCTGCCTGCAGCTCTTCAATTCCTGTGATGGGTGAGGATGAAGAGAAACCCAGTTTAAATACACAGAGGGACACCTTGAGTCTTCAAGCTTAGGGGGAAGAGTTTGGCCTTGGCATCTCCACCAGGTTTCTTCAGCATCCCACAGGCATTGGTCTCTGGAGAGACAGCTGGTCCTGGGCATCTGTGGGAGTCCAGAGTCCACCAGGATGGGCCTGACAGAGCCAAGAACCCATCGAGCACTGGTTGCTTCAGGAGGTTGTTAATCTGGATATGCAAATTCCCCCGGCCCTGGCAGAGATGATGTATTGGTGCCAGCTGGGTACCTCTAATCACTGCTCTCTATTAGCTGCTCTTCCTTCAGCTCCCATCACTCCTTGATGATGATTTATTCATTTCAGGGCAGTGCTTGGAGAACCAAAGCAAGAGCAAAGCAGGTACAGCCACAGCTTGGGAATGGTCAACATGTTATCAGTGGAATGGGCTGCCCAGAGAGGGGGTGGAGGCCCCATCCCTGGAGTCCTTCAAGGTCAGGCTTGCTGGGGCTCTGAGCAGCCTGCCCTAGGTAGAGATGCCCCTGCTGGTGTAGGGAGGTTGGACCAGATGAGCTCTGGAGGTCCCTCCCAGCCTCAAACATTCGATGATTCTATGATCATGGGCACAGCAGAACCTCTAGGTTGTCCCTCTAGGTCTTGCATTGGCTGCCATGGGCTGTAAGATCAAGGAGCAGTGCTGCAAGAGAGAGCAGCCTTAACTCTTGAGGGCATCACTGATGTTTTTAATTGATTTAACCCCTGAACCTCCCACATTGCACCCCCAGCCAGCCCTGCCCATGCCCCACTGCTGGATGGACACACAAAACTGAAGAACAGCCATTGCAGCATCAGAGAAAAACATCTATAACCAAGGACACACGAGTCAGAAACAACCTGAAGGCAACAGACCTACCACCTAGTCCTCAATATTCATAATATTCACTCACATTCAAATAAACTGTTGTATTGCTGAGGGACCAGGGAAGTGGCTTTCCCCCTAATTACCATATTTGATTATTGATCTGGGGGAAAACTCCCTCCCTTGCTGGTACCTGGAGGAAGATGGAGTGAATAATTTACCAGGAATGATTTCCATGACCAATTCAGTCTCTCCTAGAATGTGCATGAACTAATTGTAGTTGAAAATGATTCCACCACCCTGGCTGGTGATCTGGAGCAGATTTTGAGCTGGTTTGGAGGAGGTACCTGGTGGCAACACTGGCTATTTACCACCAGGTGGTTGTGCCTACTCCTTGCCCTATTATCTCCCCTTTCCCAGCCAAACAAACCCATCCAGAAGCTGCACACAGACAAGCATCAGAGGATAGATGCCAAATAGTTCCTGACTTAACTCTAAGGAATCTGCTCAGGCCACCACACTCAGAGCCTCCCCAATCACCCAAAAGGCCATCATGCCAAAGGCTAATAAAGATTGCTAAGGAGCAATTATCTGGTAATTACCCATCATCTCATTTTCCAAAGCACAAGCAGTTAAAAGGCAGCAAATGAAAGGACACCAGGCTCCTTCCACTTGCCATATAATGAATAAACACAGTGCCCATGGCAAGCTCAGAGGAGCACATCTTTCATCACTACAAAAGAGTCTTAACCATGACCAACACATCCAGATCATTTGCTTGTTTTCATGTCAGCTGTTCCTAAACTCAAATATTTTGTTTTCAAGCTCTTTGATTAACACAAAATACAATATTTTTTTATTCCACCGAGACAGGTTTTGGGTTTTTTCATATTTTTTCAGATCTTTCTCATGCAATTTAGAAAAGAAAATGTCTGGTATAAATTCCTGATTGCATTATTAATGCAGAAAGTCGAACATCTGAAGTTAATATATTCTGCTAATGGGTGCTATAGAGTACATTAAGTCAGGTTCAGCGTGCTAGATAATAAAGATCTGTGGGGTAAGATATTTTGAGATCACCCATTTAAGCATAATGGTTACTTTGGTCAATGGTTATGGACTGTTTTAATAGAATACCCATTGAGAGCTGGCTGAAGGTGCAGAAATTCTTCATATTTTTGAGCTGAAACAACCTGTGGTAACACGAACACTTTTCAAAACAACTCCCCTGGTTATTCCTAAAATCTTTGTATTAAAGAAATCAAAATGTAATATATAACAAGGATGTCTTGGTATGATGCAAGTCAACTGGTGGTTCTGGAGGTGAGCGCAGCCTATGGGCTGGTCCTGAATCAGAGAATTGTCAGGGTTGGAAGGGTCCTTAAAGATCATCCAGTCCCAACCCCCCTGCCATGGGCAGGGACACCTCCCACTAGAGCAGTTGCTCACAGCCCCAGCCAGCCTGGCCTGCAAAATGTGCAGGGATGGGGCTTCCAGCACCTCTCCGGGCAACCTGGGCCAGTGTCTCCCCACCCTCCTGGGCAAGAACTTCTTCCTAACGTCTCCTCTCAATCTTCCCACCTCTATAGCAAGGAGTGATGGTTTTAAGCTGGGAAAGGAGAGATGGATCAGTGGAAGGGGCTGCCCAGAGAGGGGGTGGAGGCCCCATCCCTGGAGTCCTTCAAGCTCAGGCTTGCTGGGGCTCTGAGCAGCCTGCCCTAGGTAGAGATGTCCCTGCTGGGGTAGGGAGGTGGGACCAGATGAGCTCTGGAGGTCCCTTCCAGCCTCAAACATTCTATGGCTCTACACAAGGAATACAGAAGGAAAAGCAGCACCTCTGCTTTAAGACTTTTATCCCCTTTCCTCTCTAGATCAACAGAATGGAACAAAATTTTACACTGGAGAAGGAGCTGCCTCCTACCCCCAGGAGGGATGAACAAGCAGATCTATTCCAAGGCTTGACAGGCAGAGCCCTGCCCTGAGCACTGCCTGGCAGCTCCCATTCTCCTTGCCACAAAAGCAGCAGATATTAGCTTTGCTCAAGCTAAATGAAAAAAATTAATGGGATGCTTAGAGAAACCTATTGTTCAATTATTCCTTGGTGACTTCCTAGCAAAAAATTCACCCCTAAAAAATAAAGAACCCATTCCAAGGCAGGGTTGAAACCCCTGTGGACCTTCTGAACAATTGCAGAGTTGTCTTGAAGACTCTGTTTTACTTTTGAATTTCCCAGGGTGGGTTTTGAAGTGCAGAGCCTGGTAGCCCCCAGCAGCATTGCAGAGCCAAGCAATTAGTGGATGGAGGAGGGATGTGCACAAAAAAGGATCCTCACATTCAGGTTTCACACTTATTCCTGACAAATGCAATCTCCCCTTCCTTCCCCATATGCAGTAATATTGCTAGTGATGGGTGAGAGGAGCTGAGGTTCAAGCTCTGCCCTCTCCAACCCCCACTGGCACAAGTCTCTGCAAAGAGAGTCTCTGATAAAGGGATTAAAACCTTGGGCTGTGCTTTAGGAGTCCTTGTTAAAGTGAAGCTGCCACTGGAACCTTCCTCTGAGTGCCACAGGGTGTGATCTTTAAGGCCCCTTCCAACCTTGTCAATTCTATGATTCTATGTGCACCACGTGGGGTTCCTCAGCAGGATGGAGAATATGTGGGAAGGGAAGAGGAATCCAGACCCTTGGCCATCATTCCTCCAGATGAGTGACACTGGCCCTTTCCAAATAGTAAATCTGGTTTTGAAGTGTCTTTTCTTCTCTATACCACAGTATTGCTGAGATACAACACATGTACCTGAACAGTAAATCCATTTTTCTAGACACCATGAGCAAACAGAGACAGAGCTCCCATAAGTAGCTGAGGACCTGTGTCCATGAGGAAAATGACAAATGAGGTGCCCTCACACAGCTCCCTGAGTCAAGGATCTGGCTCTAAGACCAGCTCCACCTCATCTTGCTCAGGATGGGATCAGACACATCTGAACTCCAGGTTTGCCCATCACTGATCAAACCTTGTCATCCCCCAATGAGCTCGAGACAGATGCCAACCCCTTGAGAGATGAGCAGAGTGAATGCTGCCTTCAGTGCCTAACAGATTTCGGGGGATTTGAATACATTTGATGACTTCTTTCAAAAGCTTTACAGGTGGCTGGGTAACAATTGGCAATTCCTACACAAAAGCCTCCTTTCTATTATTTCTGATCAAATTATCCTCCAACAAGCAGACGTATTGTGGCAGTGTCTTGCTGCACATCCACCAAACCCCCTCCCCTGCCTTGTGTGCAGCTGCAATGACAATGAGCATTGCTCCAAGAGTGTCCTGCAGGCTCAGGTTGTGATGCCATCACCTCTTCTGGAGCTTCTTCCAGCTTGGCAGGCACCCACAGCCCTGAGGCAACTCCAGAGCTACTGGCTGGTGGGTCCAACCTGTTGAGCTGGCTGACAAATCTCCCTGCTGGCTGCTGAGCCATGAGGTGCACCAACCAAAAGCATGGGTAACTTCCCAGTGGTGTCTGCAGAGGAGCACTGGAAGTCCCTGCACAGAGCTCCTCTACTTGTTCTAATCACACGTCCCTTCCAGAAGATGGCAGAACATGGAGCCACAAGCCTGGATGCTGAACACTGACCCTGGCTGCAAACCCAACGTGATGTTCTCTCCAGCTAGTGCAAGCTCAGTCACTTCTACAGCTCTCCTGATTTCATACAATCATGGCATTGTCAGGGTTGGAAGGGACCTTCAAGATCATCTCGTTCCAAGCCCCCTGCTTCCAAATGTCCAGGGATGGGGCTTCCAGCACCTCTCTGGGCAACCTGGGCCAGTGTCTCCCCACCCTCCTGGGCAAGAACTTCTTCCTAACATCCCATCTCAATCTCCCCCCCTCTAGTTTTGAGCCATTCCCCCCAGTCCTACCACTACTCAACATCCTAAAAAGTCCCTCCCCAGCTTTCTTGTAGCCCCCTCCAGATATCTGCCCATGATTGCTGCAACCCCTGGACACCAGAACTACTAAATGTCCATCTGTAAAGTGCAAGATCTGCTTATTTCTCAAAGATGTTTGCAACAGCTGTGACCCCCCCTCCAATCTAGGCTGGGTCTTGTAAGGCAGGGGTTGCATCTGCTGGGGAATGTCTGTGTCACCAAGAAAACCCCTCTGGAAAGCAAGGTGGACCTTGGACCATGATGCATGGAAGCAACTAACTCTCTGTAATTCTCCCTGCTCAAGCTAAGGTCCCAGAAGGTCAACCTGCCCTTTCCCAGGGCTTGGAACATCAGGCCCATCTCTCCCACTAGTTTTCAAGTCATTCAAGGTCAGGCTTGCTGGGGCTCTGAGCAACCTGCCCTAGGTAGAGATGTCCCTGCTGGGGTAGGGAGGTGGGACCAGATGAGCTCTGGAGGTCCCTTCCAGCCTCAAACATTCTATGATTCCATGATTCTCTTCCTCCTCCCAGTGACCCTCATGCTGTGCAAACCCACCCATGCCTTGAGCTGCCTGCAAAAGCACCAGCAGGTCTTGGAGGTGCACTAATGAGAAGCACCAGGACCCACTGCATCACTCCTCTGCCTCCAACCCCCATCGATCTGCTGCTACCTCTGCTCTTTAATCAGACACCTTGTAAGGGTGGCAAGGTCCATTTACAGCCACACTCCTTCTCCTCCCGGCCAATCAATGGTTATTAAGTGCATCTTTCAGGTGGGCAGACGAGGGAAGAGACAGAGATTCACATTGCTCATCAACCTGAAGAAACTTCATTTTCTATTAGGGCTGATAAACAAGCTGAAAAAAAAAAAATCTGCTACCTGCTTATACCTGACAGGCATAACCAAGGAGCACACGAGGCACAGGGGGAGGTTCAGAGGTGACCATAAAATGTTAGGGGTTGGAAGGGACCTCAAAGATCATCTAGTCCAACCCCCCCACCAGAGCAGGATCACCCAGAGCAGCTCACACAGGAACACGTCCAGGGGGGTTTTAAACATCTCCAGAGAAGGAGACTCCACAACCTCCCTGGGCAGCCTGGGCCAGTGTCTGGCACCCTCACCATGAAGAAGTTGCTTCTCCTATTGATGTGGAACCTCCTCTGTTCCAGCTTGCACCGACTGTCCCTTGTCCTATCACTGGATGTCCCTGAGCAGAGCCTGGATCCATCCTCTCTTTACATATTTTTAAACATTAATAAGGTCACCCCTCAGTCCTGTTTTCTCCCAGCTAAAGAGCCCCAGCTCCCTCAGCCTTTCCTCACCAGGGAGATGTCCCACTCCCTTCATCACCTTGGTGGCTCTGGCTGGACTCTCTCCAGCAGTTCCGTGTCCTTCTTGACCTGAGGGGCCCAGCACTGGACACACTATTCCAGCTGTGGTCTCACCAGGGCAGAGCAGAGGGGCAGGAGAACCTCTCTCCACCTACTAACCACACCCCAGGATGCCACTGGCCTTCTTGGTGCACACTGCTGGCTCATGGTCACCCTGCTGTCCACCAGGACCTCCAGGTCCCTTTCTCCTACTCTACTCTCCAACCTATACTGGTTGCTGAGATCATGAGACAACATTTTCCTTTCCCATCCCTGTCAGGGCTCCCATAGAACAAGTGCAGTCAGACAACCTGGTTCCTGACTCACGACACTCATCCAGAGGAGCATGAAACAAACATGAGCATCTTCTTAATAGGAAATTGCCACCGCTCCATTACACCCCAGTTATTCAGGTATTTCTCCCCTGCCTTCTGACTCGTGGGCAACCCTTCAGCTCCGAGAGAACATTTCCAGAAATATCAACAATGTCCCTTAATCACCACAGCAATAAATCATCCCGTGGAGCAGGGGAAGCTCAGCCTGACCAAAATAAATGAGGTTTTATTAAAACCACTGAATCATTCATGCCTTCCCTTTCTGTGAGTTACATCAGGATAATGGGGATTACCAAGAATTCCCAGGATTTGGTGGAGTAAGAGGAGATGCTCCAAATAAATGACAAAATAAAACCAACAGCAATAAGTGCAGCTTGGTCAATATATAGCTAATATAATATAATAGATAGCTAATCCTGGGGCAAAATAAAGGAGTTAGCAGCAAGGACAACTATAAAATCTGTCCGTTGGTCTGTCTACATACATGGAGCAACCTCTGATCAGCACATTCCATCCTTTGCCTCTCCCACCACTGTCTGAGTTAATTCCCAAGTGCTGCCTTTGCAACCCAGTTATCAGTACAGAAAAATAGACACTAAACACTGTTAGCAAATCCATCATTTATCCTAGTTTCAGTTAGCTGTAATGAAGATGCAAGAGCTCTCAGCTCAATTCAATCAGCCCCACTCACAAGCCACCTTATGATCCATTAGTTCAATCCCTCCAAATTTGATTGCAGGGTGTTTTGATCCCAATCAATTGTTTTCAGCTCTTCTCCATTGATTTCCATGGACTCATATTATTCTACCGAGGCTTCAGTTAAACTTGGGGAGTTGAACCAAGACAGCATCATGGTGAGGAGGTGGCTGAGGGCTCAGCTCTGCCTGGGATGGGGCAAGAGACCAGGTCCTGGTTGGTCCCAGTAGATGACAGCTTCAAGGTCTCTTCCAAACCACCTTCACCAGCCCCTATCTCTATGGCCACGGCTTCAGGGGCAGCTCAGAGGTGCAGAAATGCACCCAAGGACAGAGAAAGCCTAAATAATTTGTGTTCTAACCAGGCGTGACAAAGGGAAGGGGGGAAGAGACACACACAGAGGGTCTTCAATTAGTCTGGGGGAGGAATAATCAGAATTAAAGCAGCCCCAGTCTACTGATGGCTGGAAATTACTGGTCTAAACGAGATAAAGAAAATAAGGAGCATCTCTAAGAAGAGGTCTGAAGGAGGAAAATGAAAGAAGCTCTAGAAGATGTTTAGTTTGTGCCCTGGTGTACCAGGCTGTGCTCCCTGAGTGGCCAAGCAGCACATGGCTCATCCAGGAGAGAGACCTCGTGTCCCCAGAGGAGATCTCTCCAAGGAGACTGGCTTTGCTCCTCTCCTGCTGACACTTTCTCAATCTAATCACCAGGGCATCTTTCCTCCTGGAAAATCTCTCGAGTTAGCCTAACTCATGCAGAACTGACATCTGTCCTAGCAGGATGGGGCAGTGCAATTCTCCTTGAGCTCTGTCACTGAATCAGGCCAGCAAAACAAACCCAGAGAGAATTGTTCAGTGGAAAGGCTGCTGTCAAAACCTCAGCACTGCAGGAGCAAGGCTGAAATGGAAGCATGGGGCTGGAGAAAGTTTGATGCAAATCCCAGGTTGAGGCAGAAGAATCAACTCACCACCTTCTTTGCAAAGATGAAGTGTTGACAAGAAGACATTTGGGATGTCACTGAGGTTTTTTAAGCTGAAACCTGAAGTGGAGATGAAGATCCCTGAGCCAGCAAGGGATTTGAGGCCAGGATATGTCATTGTAAACTGAAGTTCAAGCAAAGGTAACTGGACTGTAAGCTGGACATACCACACTGGGGTTCCCAGTCCCAATAAAATGTGTTGCTCTGGAATCCTCAGGTTTTAGAGCTGCCTTAGAAACCAGCCCTGGAATGATCTGTTTGCTCACAGGTACCTGGGCTTGAGACATGACTCACTATGTATGACTGGGGGGAAAAGAATGAGGAGAGAGGAGGAGAACCTGACTGGTGTGCTGCTTAATGGAGTGAGAATGAATTGGACAGCACTCCTGCTAACGTGTGGGGATTATGCTTAGCAGTGTGAATGACCTTGTTGAAGCTCAGCAATGAACACATTCACAGCTACAGGCACGGGACCCTCTCCCATGCTGGATGCAAACCCTCAGCACAACCATTCTGCCTCTACCTCCTACCATACGGGGGCAATTCTCCCCTCTCCCAGCTTGATTTGCAGCCCCAGAGCTGGGGAGGGATGGGACCCTTTGAGGAGGGTATCGGGGATATTTGGGGAGCTGCTTTTCCTTGCTCCACGGAGGACCTGCTGTGTTCTAATTCTGCCCTTGTAGGAACACATCAAACATAACAGTATGGAGTTACTGGCTTGCATGTGCACTAAATTAAGCCTGGGAGCATGTGGGAATGGGCCTGACTTCTAAATAGCTCATTTGCTTCAGCTGCAGGTTTGCCCATCAGTCTCCCGAGCGTTGATCAAAACCTGCAATGAAGCAGCGACGTACAGAGTTACCCACACAAATAAAAATCAATCAGTTGTGGTTCCTTGGAGCTCCACACGTGCACAGAGGTCATGGCCCGGGTGGTCCTGTGACTGCGGAGACCCAAAGTTAACTTACAACACACAATTAACCCCATGTATTTAGATTTTTCACTTTAAAAAAGTCTCTTTTAGTAATAAGAAAAGACAAATTGCTGAAATGCAAGGGTTTTGTGCACCAACTTTTGCTCAACTCTGCCTATTTTCAAATTCCTTAAGTCAAAGAGTCAGAAGCTGCACTAGAATTAGAGAGTATAAGCATGAAAGAAAGCTTAAAGGATGGAAAAAGGGGAGGATCAGCATGCAAACCATGATCATGGCAGGCAGCAAGAAGGAAAATGGATTAAAACTCAAGTGGAGTGTGTTCACACTGCCTTGCTCAGCCTCAAACCCTCCTGACCTGTGCCCACCAACACTCCCAGCTATTAAAACCCTTCCTGTCTCCACCCTAAAACCTTCCAGGCACAGGATGGGGAGGCTGTGGAGATGATGCTGCAAGAAGCAGAGACCCACACCCCACTATTGCTCTTACCAGCAGGTGTCCTGGGGGGGAAGAAAAGCACCTTTATATGTAAATCAGAACAGGGCTTAAGGCAGAGGAGGGCAATAAAATCAGAAAGGGTGGGGAAAGGATTAAGGGGGGGGGGGAGGCTTAAGGGGGGTGGGGAAGGATTGAGATTTTCTTTCTCCTTCCCCATCATCTGGTGTCAATGATGGAAATTTCTCAGTCCCAGAGGGAGGGAAGGGACAACCTGCTGCAGTTCAGCATAAAACCCTCTTGTCAGGAGCAGGAGGCTGCTGCCTGGCTGTGCCTTGCCCAGAGGAGCTCACACATCCCCTGCTCCACTGCATCCAAATGCTGAGGCTTTTTCAGGGGCTTAAATAGGATTGATTTATGCCCCTTACACCCTGGCTCTCCAGTGCCTCTCAATGCATTTATATACATACTCCCTAACAAGTGCTCCGACGCACTACTTAGACCAGTGTTATTTAAAAATGACTTTTCAATGCCCTATAACAGCCCTGCCTTTGCTGCTCTACAACAGGCAGCCCATAACAGATTTGTCAGCGAAATTGCCTCCCTATCAAAATAATAAAACCCAACTTGCAAGGTGACATTTAGGTGGAATTCAATTCGCTGCTGCTTGGTGGGTTTTCTTGCTTTTTGTTTTATGTATGATATCTTCCCCCCCCTTTGCTTCTCATTCTAAGGTCAGCAGAGCGGAGGAAGGAAGTTGTTATTAAAAGGAAAAGCTTTATTTGATTTAGAGTAAGACTCTGTTAAGGAGGATTTCTGACAGGGTGACACAGGATCACTCATTTCTAGGTGTGTATCTCTTAAGGGGGGTTGGACTAGATGATCTCTTGAGGTCCCTTCCCACCCCTAACATTCTGGACAACACATTTCACTCCAGATCCTCCTCCTGCTCCAAGAGGAGTCAGATTGTGGCACAACCCCTGAATTCCCAGCAGCTTTTTGTGAAGACTCCCCCACTTCTTTGCTCACAACATAAAGCAACAGTTAGCAATTAATTATAGATGCACTCGAGCCCAGACATGAGCTCACACTGTTGGCTTGGCAAACAAAGTTAATTAATAAACAACAATGACGATGATGAGTAAAGATGGGGATAAACAAAAGGGGTCTCTCTAGTTGGCAGGAAATATTGATTTTTCAGGCCCTCAATAGACTACTTCTGGTGACACCCCCCTCCCCTTCACTTCATAGGACTTCTGCACTTTCCACAAGCTACTGGTAGTTCCAGGACTTCTACACAGAGGTGTCAGAATCCACACTGAAACTTCTCAGCTATGACCTGAGAATCAAGTTATGGATCAACATGATCAACAATCATAGACCAACAATCTGTGAAAACTGGGCAACTGCCACACTGATGATGGAAAAGGAAAGTAAGTAAAGACAAACACCTCTTGAACCACTAACTACCACGTTCAACTAGACACCAAGGCAATGAGACCAGCTCCAACCTCCAAGGAAACTTCTTTAGGAGAAATACCAGAGGATTTTTGATGTATCTTCATTCCAAGGCCCTGGGCACTATGTACAGGCTGCATCCTCCACCCTTTACCTCCAACTTCATCCACAAATGAAGCAGCATCTGGGACAGGACATGTCAAAAGCTGCCAAGTTCCAGCTTTGGAGGGAGCCATACCTGAAATGCTCATGATTCACTCTGGGGGTATTTTAACCACTTGTCCTCTTGCACCTCTTGTTGTGCCACCCCCAGGGAGCTCTGCTTGGGGAACTGGTGCTATTTAATTCCATCACTGCCATGGCTGCAGGGCAGATGAGAGCAGAGCAAGCAGGAGCTGTGAAAGACAAGGAGCAGGGAATGGGCAGAAGGTCTCTCAAGCTCAAGACACTGAAAAGAGGTCCCGAGACTCCCAAAGAGATTTATTTCAGACCATACCACATTAACCACCAGTGAAGAAGAATCAGAGGCTGATGCTGTTTATTCCTTTCTAGCCCTCTGCCTCCAAATCCTTGTTATATTTGTCCTAACGGAGGTATTGATCTGGCCAGAAATGATTGAGGAGTGCAAACACCAGCCTTAACTGAGTCTGGCTTTCCTTCCTAACAGAGTTTTCAGCAACAACCCCAATTAAGGGGCATTTCTTCGAAGGAGGAAAATCTACATTAATGCTCATTTCAAAGATAATCATAGAGGAAAAGATGTTTTCCCATTAAAGATGAGACAACATTTCAATGCATCCCTCGTGGAGACTACTGGGTTTATATTCAGCTGGAAATGTGGTATTTGGGGATGCAAGCCTCAGCTTACAAAACCAATGGCATATGAAAAGAGCACATTTTCTGCTGAAAATCACAGGCTCCAGGCAGTGCAAAACTCACCCAGAGAGCAGCTTGCAGCCCACTGAAATGACTGCACTGTCTTCATTTTTAATGTTTTCCACCATGGCTCCCGTTGTCAGTCATTGTTAAGCATTAAATTGCATAAAACACAAACTCTAGGAAACAAACATCAGTGCTTATCAGCCTATGTCAAAAGTCAATTTTTTTCTTTACAGCAATTTCGCCGGGAAATTACTTCTGGTGAGGATGCACTTTGCTGCTCAGCCCTGCTCCTCAGCTCCAGAGCCTGCCAGAGGCACAGGCAGGAGCAGTGTCTGCTTCACCCACCCCTGCTGCCTGCTCCTCAAAGATCATGGGCTGGCTTCGTCCTCTCTTGGACCANCAACCCCTGACACTCTGTGATTGGGCCCCTGGACAAGGGGTTTATCTGCACACACAGCACAGCTGTACCCACCACTGGGTTTCTCCTCTACCTGCAACCCCCAACCTGTGAGGAGGAACGAAGCAAAGCCCAAGGGAAGGCAGGAGGTGACTCCAATGAACATCAAGAGCTGAGAGAGAGGCTGAACAGATTAATCTGGAGCAGAGACAACATTCTGCAGCCACCTCAGAAGATGGGGAGACCTTTCTGGCAAGGTTTGGGGAGCCAAGGCTGCTGGGCTCCGAGCAAAGGCATAAATGACCCATGTCCTGTGGCCTTTTGGAAGAGCAATACACAAATATCCCATACTCAGAACCCTCCTGCAGAACTCAAGTCTTAAAACCACCCTACTGTGCAGAGATGGAGCTTGAACTTCATGTAAAGAGTGAGGACAGGTCATGTAGGAAATGGAAATGATTAAGTCAGCATCTACACTAACAGGCGTAGTAAAATAAGAAATCTTAGGGAATTTATACTGTTAATAAACATCCCCTGATTATGTTCCTGACAAAGAGTTGGTGAATTAACATAATAAACAACTAGTGTGTTGATAGATTGCATCTGTGTCCAAAGGCAAAGCAAATTAATAGAGATGGGCTGAGTCGCCTGCTGTCTACGTAATTAAAATGAATATTAATTTATGACACCAGCAACTTAGACATGAATCGAGGATAAGTTGCAAAGTGCTGGGTCTCACCTATCATTACCATCCATGGGATTCAAGACAGTTTCTGCTACACCTCAGAGGTTGCCTCTCAACTCACCTTTCCCATGTGTCCTTCTACTTCACAATCAATACACTTGGAAAGTCTGGATCAAACTAAAATGCTTCAAAATAACCATCAGACACCAGCACAGTCATTGTCCTCGTGTCATTTGGGGAGACCTCGAGGAAACTTGGGAGTTAGCCCTTTAGGGTTGCTGAATACCCTCGAAACAGCCACAATAACAAAAAAAAATCCCTCACAACCCAACACAGAATGTTTTGCCTATGGGTTTAGGATGATAGATAGATAGATATATTGACCTGGCTTTGACTCTCTGACATTGTCTTTCCATGTGACCTTGGGCAAACTATCTACTGCTTGATATTTAAAGATATTTAAACTCATAAAACTAGATGTCCAAGGTGGGTGGAGCAGGGAGAGGATCCATAAGTGCCTAACACATTGATTTTAAAAATCAATGCTGAGTGGTGTCTTCAAAAAATTAAATGCCTTGGATCATCTGACACCTCCATCCTACCTCTTGTAAAAACCAGTTAACTTCCCTACTTGAACAGCAGCCAGGAGCTGTGATCATCTCTTGGGATGAATAAAATTGTCCCAGCATTGCCAGATAACTGCAGTGCCCCCACACCAGCAGGTAAGGAAGGTTTGCACAGGACCGGGGTAATATTTGCAGGAACATGTTTGCACTTTCTCCCCAACCCCAGGAGAAAAGGGCCCAGCACAGGCTCTGCCAGTGGAGGTTGTGCTGCCTGTTCCTCCAAAGTCATAACTCACTGCCAATAACCTTAATTAAAAATATTAATGCTAGAAAAGTGTGTCTGAGAAGTCTGCTCTTCCGCTCTCCTTTGCCTACAATTGCTCTGTAATTGCAATAATTTCTGTATCTCGGGGAGGATCACTCCCCAGGGGCTGCCTTCCCCGTGCCTCCAACTACAAAACCCTTTATTATTTTACAGGCTCACTCCAGCACCAAGGTGTTACCACTTAATTAGAAAGAAGGAGAATAGATATGAGGTAGAATCCATTATGGACTGGGAACGGGGCCATGCAGACGAGCTGCTCAGCCAGAGGCTTTCCACGGGCTGTGCCTGCAAGGGAGGGGAGGAGAGGACTCACATCCACCTTACTGGCAAAGCAGGGAGGAGATGGAGTGGGACATTTCCCAGCAGCAGGCTCCCTCCTCCTCCTCCTCCAAGATAGGCTGGAGCAGCAAGGAACATGAGAAGAAGAGAAGAGCAGAAAATCCTGCTCCAGGATGGAGCAATCCCAAGGAATGATGCTCCTGCTGCCCTCCTGGGACAGTGGCTTGAGCTGTTCTGCACTGGAGTAACTCCAATATCAACCAAGAGGAAGGGAGAAGAGCCTGGTGGGCATCATAGATACGTTCTACAGGTATAAACCAGAGCCATTAGCAGGGTCATCCCCCTATTCAAGGTCAGAATCTTAACTGGGATAAACTGGGATGTTTCAAGACCTTCACTTAAGTCTGAAAGTCATCTCAAAAAGCAACAACTATGGATCAAACCAACTTCTGCTTCACATATAGTGTCTCCCCCTGGTTACCCACACTGCTGCCTGGCCCTTTGCACCAATCACTTCCCTCACTGTAGCTTTTAAACCCCCTCTGAGCACATCCTCCACCTCTGATGATCTTTTCTCAGTGTCTCCTGTTTCCAGCATACACGAGGCAGAACGAAACACGCAGCATCTTCTCCCTTGGCCATTTCAGAGCCAGAGCCCCACCCCATCCACACCACTGCGTTCCATGCAGGCATCTCCCTCTTTTCCTCCATTTCTGCTGCTGTTGCTCCAGTCAGCCCCATTCCTACCTGCACAGAAGCCAGTGAAGCAACCACTATTAAAGGGCACATCTGCAAAGCTCAATTACCCCCTGGTCACTTGCAGGAGATGCTCTGACTCACAATAAATAGATAAAAATGCCAAATTAATCCCCGTTATTACACACCACGTGCAAGCAACACTGTTGGTGATGCCAGTTAATCACCACACTGCCATCAGATGCTGTGTGAGCCCTGTCGAGATGTGACAGGCCCCAGTATCACAGCTCCTGGTTTCTACTGGGAAGGAAGGAGAAGCGTTTCTCCCGGCATCGCTGTCACCTCAGCCCGTGATGAGCACCCCAGGAGCAGTTCTGCTCAAGTTCCTCCACTCAGAGGAACTTTTGCCTGCTTTATTACATTACGTATTCCTAGGGGAGAGGCTGGTAAACCCGGAATGATTAGTCTCCCATTTGCAAACACCTATTCCTGTGTGCAAAGTGATTGCTGTGTGTGCAGAGCATATGCCTCTACAGCCTCAGGTAAACCTTGTCTCAACTCCAAGCAGTGACGTGTAGCAGGAGTGGTAGGGAGGGAAGAAACTCATTCCTTACCTATCACGATGGGGCTGTGCAAGAATTGTACTGAAATCATGTTTTCCCCCACTGTATTTTTGATTATATGAGAGAAGCTTCCATTCCAGGCTCGGAATTTTTCACAGGGATGGGGAAAAGTTTGAGGTTGTTGGTGGCAGCAGCTGCGCAGCAAAGTGTTGCCTCATGTTACAACAACCCCCCATCAAACCCTCCACAGAAATTAATTCCTGCACTGCCTTCCCTCTGGTAAATCTCCCTCCTTAAGGTGGGGACCTAACACAGCATCACTCCGTGACTAAAGCAACCGACTCCCTGACTGCTCCTGAGGCAAAACATCTCATCGGTGTCATTCCATTAACTCATTACATTTAACAGGAAGGTCTCTCTCCCCGAGCATCCCTGCTTTGGAACACGTTTCCATGAGTTGTTTTCTCTACAAGCCAAAGCTGGAAGAATATTTTGTCCTCACCCCTGGGGATGCCACTGGGTGATCACCCCACGCTCCTTAAGAAAGAGGAGAGAGGCTCACGAAGTACAAAAGGACCAGCACAGGGAAATCTGGGCTACACAGTGAGCTCCAGAAAGCAAGAGGAGGTTTTGGGGCTGTTCTCAGCCTTGCAAGGCAGCTCCAGCAGCTCCCCCCATGGTCTTCCTCCAGCCACGCAGCTATTTCTTTGATCTCCACCACCATTTGGAGCAGGTCCCTGAAAACCCAGCTTGGGATTTGCATTTTTAAGGAGCAGAGGTACAATAGCTCCAGATGCTTCTCAACCTTTTCATGTTACAGCTGTAAAAATGCAGAAGAGCTCCCCAAGCAAGCCCTAAAGAAAGGGAGGATGCTTGTCATCATCTTCAGACAGTCTCTGAGCCCCAAAGATCCATGTCCCCAGGTCTGATGTTGGCTAATAACAGGGTTATATTTTTGTTTATAGTCAATACACAAGCGAAAATGACCACATATTGCTAAAATACCACATTTTAAGCAGGTTGCAATAGGATATAAGGCAATAGGAAAGAATGGGAAACCAGTTTCCCCTTGATTACTCTTTAATGGAAGAGGAAACCATCATGGTTTCAATTTTTTCCAGTTTTATCCTGTATTGTGCCTGCTGTGCAAGAGACACTGCAGATATCATGGTCTCCAGATCCTTGCTCCCCGTTGGCTTCTGTCTCTGAGGTTAAACACGTACACCAGAAATGACCAAGGGACCTCCAGCCCACCAGACCTGAGGAGCAAGGACAACACAACAGCTTTATGCTATGGAAGAAATGATTTCAAACATCCCTGCTGTGGCTTTGGAGATTCAGATGACCCTTTGACGATGGTGGCTGGACCACAAGAGCAGCTCCAGCTCCTCCCTGAGGCAGCTGCCAGCAGCCCACAAGATGAATTTTTACAAATCATTCATCACCAGCAGTTTCAACTAGACCCAGGTTGTTTTATGTCTCCAAAAACATCACAAATATTGTTAGGAAAGATATTATACGTATGTGCAGTGCCTGCAAGGAGCTGTTTTATCCTGCCACGAGTGCAGGAGCATTTCTAGCCCCGGGTGTCCTGCCACAGGGTGAATTTTGCTGTGCCTGCCTGGAATGAAGGCTGCACAGGGAGGGCTGGCAGTAAAGGGGTACAGCCTTCACCTTCCTCCAGCTAAATCCTCTCCCCAGCAAGCACCCTGCAGCTTTCTGCTTGTTATAGCAGCCTTGCCCCGAGGCTGCAGCTCCTACCCTGGAGCTGGAGAGGAGCAGAGGCTGGAAACCTGCTCAACCCTTCAGCCAGAAACAACAACCCAGCAGCTGACAGCCCCTGATTTGTTACAGATGGGGCTGTCTGGCCAGGTCCCCCCCCCCAGAGCTGCTCACCCCCAGTGCCAGATAACACAAAGCTCTACAACCCACCACATGGCAGGAGTGCTCCTGTCTCTGCTGGGGTTGGGGTCACATGTCCAAAATGGGTGGCCTCCTTCCAGCAGCATCCCAGCAGAGTCTCCCACATCCCAGAGAGCAGGAGGTCCAGCCAGAGGGGGTCCTGCAAGCCCAGGGAGGGGGGGGGGTCTTGGGAAGCAGCCAAAATACTGCTGACAGGTCTGGGGAGAAGGGGCTGATGAGAGGCTTGTGCTGCTGGGTAGGCTGAGACAATCAACAGCAACCTGAGCCCAATGGGAACTAGGCTAATACTCTGATTATTCCCTTGCAATTAATGCCAGGGAGACAGGCATTGATTTGAAACCCTCAAGGGATTGGTGCAGGCAGCTCCTGTGCCCAAAGCAACCTCTGCCAGGCAGCTCCAGCAGGGCAAGGGGCCAGAGCTGTGCTGGTGTTACATGTACCTGGTAGACACCAACAGACATGGCAGTATGAGACCTCTGGAAATCACTCTGCCATGCAAAAACACCATGGATAACAGCACCACCCAGCTCGACACATTAGATCCCTTCTAGAAAAAAAGGAGAATAATTAAGTGCTGTAGAAGGTGTCTATGAAGTGGAATAGGAGAATAAACTGGGAGGAGAACACACCATCCTCTGCTTGGGAAGTGAATCAGAGATGATCACCCCTGGTCCTGCCAGATGCTGAGACTATGGTAGATTTTGCCCTGGATAAAATACAGCAAAAAAAGGGAGGCCTTTGGGAGAAAAGGTGGATTTGAGTATGTATTAGAACTCCTAATATATTATTTGACTTGCACAACAGGAAAAAAAAATAAAGGACAGGCCAAAAAGATGCAAATGTGGAGCCCCAGATTTGGGCTCTAGAGGCACCAACCATGACCTGGAAGCAGAGCAGAGGCAGAGCAGCAAATCGTGTCCCCAGCTGAATGGTAGGGATTTGAAGGGACCTCTAGAGATCATCAACCAAAGCAGGGTCATCTAGGCAAGATCCCCCCAAGAATGCATCCAGATGGGTCTTGAAAGTCTCCAGAGAAGAAGGATCAACGCAGCAGATGCAAAGCTGACCTATGATGATCCCAAGCACACACCACATCAGCCCGAGATGCTGCAGCTCAGCTGCTGGGTTCCCATCTCACAGGAGAGGAACGTCCAAACCAAACACCACCTTGCAGCTCTGATCCTGCCAGGCACTTCCATCTGCAGCCCCACAGCTTGTGGTGTTACCTTCCTACGTTCAAAACACAGGGGTTTAAGTAGAAATTGAGCCCTGTTCCCTTCACAGCTGTACTTGAGAGCTACTTTTTAGAGGCAACTCTGGGAGAATCCACCACAGCCTGTAAGTGAGCTGTCCAAATAGCTGAGTACACTTTATTTCCTCAAAAATCCACAGTAAATCCACCTTCAAACACTCCTGCTTGGCTTTCCAGCTGTGTCTGGGAGCAGGGGAGCCTCCTGCTACCTGAGCTCTGCCCCTTGGAGAGACCTTGGGTGACCCAGACCACAGAGAAAGGGCAGGTTGGCAGCACAACCCTTGCAGCACTGGCTGAAAACCTGCTGACCCTCCACAGTTCTGGGTACTGCTGCACTCTCTTCTCCTCCATTTTTTAATCACTGTGCCTCCTATGATAGATCAAAGGACTTGAAAGCAAAGTGAAGGTGCCCCAGCCCTTGGCATCACCCTGAATGAGATAGCCAGTACTGCAGGTAGCCCAGAGGGGATGCAGGTACTAATTTAAAAATCACCATTGTAAGGTTTGAACACTGTCATTTCTTTAATTCTCACACCTTCCCTTTTCTTGTTCAAGTGCAAGGAAAGAGCCTCGTGGCCAAGAACTCCCACCCCAGCCCAGCTCTGAAGGTTAGGGATGTTCCCCTGCTCCGTCCATCACTGCCTGGTCCAGATCCCCAATGCTTAGTAATAGTCACTGTGCAATTAATTCTCTTGCAATAATAGGGTAGCACCAATTACTGAGCAGACTCTTGTAGCAATAAAAAAAATAATATACTAAGTCTTACTTTCTAAGTCATGGTGCAATAAATGTGTCTCTGTTGGAGAACTTCCATCTTTATATTCCTTCCTCTCAGCTCCTTTTTTTTTTACCCTACTACCAGTCTCACTTGCAGAGCATTCAACCTGGAGCTATATATTCACCACCTGAGACACGTCAGACCCAGGAGCCCCTTGGTTTGACTTGAACATTGAGTTCCATCCATGCAGCTGTATAGAGAGCTCAGGAAAAAACAGGTTGCCCAGCAGGGTGGTCAAGCTCTTCCAAAAGACATTGTGGGGAGGAAAAAAAGGCACAGCCCTCAGGAAAACCAGGAGAATGGGGATCCAGAGTGGTTTTAACAAAGAAAACCACGGAGAAAGCCACAACTGTGGAGAGCCCCTGCTTGGAAACCTCAACCACCACAGGATGGGTGGCACTTAATGCCAGCAGGGGATGTGAGAGGGAACAGAGAGGGACCATTCTGGAGGAGGACTCAGCAGGATTTCCAGCTGCACTAAAGGCTTCCCAGCAGCACTGTCCTGAGCTGCAGGGGTAATTCCCCTCCACCAGCCCCTCTCTTGAGGCTCACTGCAGTTTGCTGAGCTGCTGCAAACCCCAGCCTGCTTTTGAGGCAGCTCAAAAGCCAGTTTTATTCTGGATTTTAAAAGGTGGTGGCTTGGTGAAAGCTTCATGCTTGGGCAAGCAAGGCCAGGCTTCCAAAGCATGGCCAGCCCTCCTGCCACAGGCACCATGCTCCGGGGTGGAGCAGCCCCTAATGAGAAGCCAGATCGTGGTTCTCTCTCCACATGTGGCTCCACTTTGGCAGAGCTGCCCACTGAGAGGCCAGCTCTGTGTGGGGATAGCTGCTTTTGTGCTGACTGATCTCCCCAGCCTGCATAATCCTCACCTCCAGCCTGACACTGCAGAGCAGGGTTTGGACAAGACCCACGCTTCCATAGAGCCCAGATTTAGCCCTTGCTTGACAATCCCTTTAAACTCACATCCCTGTGGTTCCCTGTTCCCTCTTCATGGTCTCTGCTGTTGTGTCCCCTGCCCCTCAGGTGACATCCCTCTCCCCACTACACAGCTACTGGTGAATTCAGCAGAGCCCCATGGAGGGGCTTGGCCCATAAGATGTTCCCCAAGTCACACCAGAAGGCACAAAGTCCTGGAAAGCTGAGCACAGAGCCCCAGGGGGATTTCTGAACCTGGGAGAAGCAAAACATGGCAGGAAAATGAAAGGTGGTGAAAGAAAGGGAAGATCCCCCTGGGGCCAAGCAGGGAAGTTGGGGTACTCCCAGGGCACCCATCCCATAGAATCACAGAGTGTTTGAGGCTGGATGGGACCTCCAGAGCTCATCTGGTCCAACCTCCCTACACCAGCAGGGACATCTCTACCTAGGGCAGGCTGCTCAGAGCCCCATCAAGCCTCACTTTGAAGGACTCCAGGGATGGGGCCTCCACCCCCTCTCTGGGCAGCCCATCCCACTGATCCATCACCCTCAGATTAAAGAACTTTTTTCTAATCTCCAGCCTAAATCTCTCCTTTCCCAGCTTAAAACGAACAGAGCCTCCACCCAACAGCACATCTGTGCACAGAGCACTGGCCAGAGTCTTTGCTTTGGGCAAAAAAATAGACTTTTAAAAGCTCAAATGAGCACAGTCTTCAAGTAAACTCCACTGAAGTGAAATTGCGATGAGGGCTTCACCACCCCGCTGCCTGCAGACAGTCTCTCCATTCAATTCACCAGTCTGTCATGCTTGTTACTGGGAAATGAGTTCTCTTCACACTGACATTTCATATACTTACTGATACAGCACATAATGAACACTCCGCCAACCCTGTCAGCCTCTTGCAAAACTAACTTTTTATTACGTGTTTTTTCATTATTGTATTTAAATTTCCTTTCTGTTTTTGTTTTGTTGCTGGGTTTTTGCTGCTGCTTCTCCTCGGAAGAGCAGCCCAGGATAACACATCTCCCCATCAGGCTCCTCCATCAGGCCAGGCTCACAAATTTCCACCTCCAGCCCTGGGGGCTGCCCAGGACCAGGCACCCACTTGGCAGAACCAGCTGCAGAGATCTGGACAGGGATAAATGAGGCTCTGGCTTCACAGTGCACTGAAGCACCTTCAGAGCATTAAACTCACAGCAGTCCCCTGCTGCACCATCATACACCTTCCTGACCCGGGGCTACCCACATCCATCCCATCAGCAGGGTACTTACACCTAATATCTCTGACATTATGATGACTTATTCCACCCTCAGACTTATTTGCTTGCACTCTCCTACAGAGTGGCAGCGCACAATAGTGCCTCCTGGGCATCAAAGCTGAAATAGTCCTAATGAAAATCTGTAGAAGCTGTAGAATAATCCCTACAGCACTTCAGCTACAAGCTCCAGCACTAAACTGCATTTCAGCTCCTGCTGGCTTTATTCTGGGCTGGATAAACCAGCTTCTGGGCTGGGAAAGGGTCTTGGGAGATGCAGCCACCAGCAGCAAGTGGGACTTTATCACCTCCTGTGGGATCATGTAAATGCTCACCACCTCAGGTGACCTTTTTCCTTTAGTCTAGAACATCAAATAAACAGAACAAACTGCTCTGAAGCTCCGTGACAGGAGCCTGAGACACCTGCAATAACAGATAGAAGTGACAAGTGCTCCCAAGAGTGGTTTTCCTCCTTTCCCCTGCCTGACAACTCACTGTTCTCTTCTCTGAAGCAAGGTCTGATGCTTTTACACATTGTCTAATCTCACTTAAGAAAACCAGAAGCCTCCTGGAGAGGGGAAACTGTTTTCTTAAGCTTTTTAAAGGGCCATGAACTCCTAGATAAAAAAAATCTGATGAGCAGCACAAAGTGGTAGCTGGGGCTTGTGTCATTTTTATGTTAACAACCAGACACCACAGTGTGAAATGGAAACCCAACAATGTGAAAATAACATTTGTCTCAATTATTTTTCCCCTCCATTTACAGAAGAATAGATATCTTGCATCAAATGAGAGGCCTATCAACCTGAGCATCCAGCCTGGAGACACCCTGTAAAGGGTAATGTGCCAATAATTCCTGAATATCTGCTCCAAACCTCCAGCAACTGGGGCACCACAAGAGGTTTGTGAGTACTTGATGGATCTTCCCCTATGAATTTATAACTTGCAGCATTGAAGGCAGCCACAAGCAGCCTAATTACATAGTTCATAAAGAAATATCACCTTTGGTTGGAATATTCCATCTGCTACTTTTGTTTGATGGCCTCCAGCTCTTGTGCTGGATGAGACAGCAAAGAGCATCTCCTTGTTCCAACTCTCCTCCCACTCTTTAGTAGTGTAGGACTGGTGATCTGCAGTCACCTGGGCTCTAGGCTCGTTTCTAGTCTATTTAATCATTTAATCAGCTCTTGCTTTTTGATAGTTGCTGGGCTCTATGATGCCATTTCAATAGAATAACTCACAGTAGCTCCCAAGTCTCACTGAGGAACGAGATCCCAGCTCAGAACTCAGAATTTTGTATGTAAACAAACGTGCATCACTTCATTTATGTGCAAATTTCACTCGTTTATTGCCTGGTCACTGTCTCACAGAGGCTTTTCTTTGTTACTACTCTTAGTATCAGCAGCAGCAGCCTTGTCTGGTCTTCCAGATCATTTATGAATACAGGAACAGGGCTGCTGCCAGTAGAGCACCACTGCTGCCCTCCCTCCCTCCCTCCCAGAAGTGAGCAGCTCTTCTTTTAAGCACTTACCCATCTGATGACCTTTCCTCTTAGCCCAGTGGTTTAGTTTCCTTAAGCTCCTTCATCGAGGAAGCTGATCAAAAGCCTCCCAGAAATCTAAGTGGATTTTGTCAACTGGATTTATCTCATCTCCATGTTTGCTGATGCTTTCAGAGATTTCTAAAAGGATCTGTGCAGCCTGATGCCCACCCTTTCTGAAGGACACCTCTCCTATTTATCCAGGTACCTGCTGATCTGGTTCTTTCCTTCCTCCACTTCCCCCAGTTCAAGGCTCTAATTCTCTGGATCTCCACAGAGCCCTTCTGAGAACCAACACCCCAGAAGCTGCTTTTCACAAAACCATTTCTGATGCCAAGGGAGTTTTAACTTAAAGATTGCCAACTTCCATCTTTGAGTTTGGACTCACAGCCCACTAATAAAGACCTGGGACATCTAGAAAGATCATCTAGTCCAACCCCCCACCAGAGCAGGATCACCCAGAGCAGCTCACACAGGAACACGTCCAGGGGGGCTTTAAACATCTCCAGAGAAGGAGACTCCACAACCTCCCTGGGCAGCCTGGGCCAGTCTCTGGCACCCTCACCATGAAGAAGTTTCTTCTCCTATTGCTGTGGAACCTCCTCTGGTCCAGCTCACACCCGTTGCCCCTTGTCCTATCACTGGATGTCCCTGAGCAGAGCCTGGCTCCATCCTCCCTTTACAGATTTATAGACATTAATAAGGTCACCCCTCAGCCTCCTTTTCTCCAAGTTAAGGAGCCCCAGCTCCCTCAGCCTTTCCTCACGGGGAGATGTTCCAGTGCTGTCCTCCCCCAGGCATCCTCTTTGACTGCTGCTCCTCCAGGACATCCACGTCAGGAGCTGCATCTCCAAACCAGCCGGGTGGACAATTCCCCAGCTCCTCCAGCAACGTCCAGTGTTCCTGCAGCACGGGGAGCAGCTCGTTATCCTCAGGGCTCACAGAGCATGTTCCCATGGAAACAGGCAGCCTTGCTCTGGCTGTTGACAGCTTGGGATGGTTTTTGCTCTCAAATGCCTGGACACAGCACAGGTATGCCCAAGCCAGGCAGCAACCAGCCCGTGCAAAGCTAGAGCAGCCAGATAATGAGACAAGGGTTGGAGATGAAGCATCTCCCCAGCCTATGGTCCCTGCTGCAGGGGCATGGAGAGGAACCAGCCAGCACAGAGGGGGGCACAGGCTGCCCACAGCACCCTGGCAGCAGGGACCTGGCTCTTGCTGCCTTCCCTCCATGCCCAGGGATGGGTAGTTGGCTCCAGGGGTGCAAGCAAAGCCTCCTCACCACTGTGTGGACATGCCTGCTAAGCCTGACCAGCCAGGAGCGATCCATCTGCAAAGCAGCAAATAATCCCCCCTTCCCTTTTGTTTCCTTACAGGGACAGACTTTAAGTGAAGCAAAAAGGTAGATTAAAGTGTGATGGTCACTCCTCACCATCCTCAAGCCAACCACACCACCACCCCTTGCTCCAGCCATCCAGCACTCCCCACCTCCCCACCAACCAACCACCTTTTCTGCTTTATTTCTCCTCCAGCTCAGACTGTGCCAGTGGCTGAGCCCCAGCCAGAGAGCCCTGAGTGATTCAGCCCAGGGATCTCTGCAATCACTAACGTGGTGTTACACCAAACACGATGCTGAGGAGTTACTCAGGTTTCCAAGTCAGGTGCTCAGAGAAGGGGCCATGCCAGGTTTAAAATTGCCTGTGCAAATTTTATTAGGCCCACTTGTGCTCATACGTTATGGTACAGTCTAATTATCCAATTGCCTCCTATTTTTTCCCCCCAAACACCTGCCTTGTTCGCTGAATGGATAATTGTTCACTCCAGACTTTTATGACCCTAATTATTATTTAGTGCACAGCATCCAAATCCTGCCTCAGACAAACAGAAAATGCTCATTTCCTCCTGAACCTGGCTCCACTTTTCTAACCTCCAGGAATTTGTCATTTCTCAGCACAATGCACGATATAGAAATCATTTTATTTATAAATTCCTCTCTCAGCAATGTCACATACACAAGTAAACAACTGAGGCACGTGGAGATTAAAGCTACCAAAGCTAATGACCAGTTCTGCAGCACTCCAGGTGTCAGCCTGATGAGCTCCAGAGTATTCAGCATCTTCCTGACTTGAATCTGCCAAGTTAAAACCTCCTGCAAGTTGTCAGCTGAAGTTATCTGCATTGCTACACATCAGCCCAGAGGTGAGGGATGCAGCTCCTGGTATCTCCAGCTTCTTGCTCTGCATCACAACAGAGATACTCCCATTTTCCGACCTGCTCTATGACTTTACTCCACAAAGTTGGTTCTTTCTGACCTCCCAGACCCCACCATCCACACGTGGCTCCTGCAGGAATCCCTCTTACACGGTGCAGGGCATCAGCTATTCCCACCCAACCTGCTGTTCTGAGGACAGAGCTTCTGAAGGATGGAAAAAACACCTTTTCAACTTTTTAACCCCAATGCAATGAGAAAGGCACAATGCTGAGGTTGTTTTCTGAATGAGCTCAGGGTGAACAGACCACTCCGGGTCAAATGAAAGGTCTCATTTTTGTACCAACCCCTCTCTTTTCAAACTTCTTCATGTAAAATTCACTCCAATTCAAAGGGAAAAGCAACCCTAGAGCCAGGGAGGCACTGCAAGGTGTTAACATTAAAAAGCATGCACTCCCAGTATTAAAGGTGTTCTGGACATCAATGCAATTTCACAAGGGGGGAAAAAAAGAAATCACTTTAATCCAAGGCATATTTATAATGGCAATTGGTTCAATGAACATTTCTAAGCAGCTCTCATTGCCAGCACCAAGGCAGGGAGGAGGCAGAACAAATAATGCGTGACCATGTTATTAAAGGTTGGGCAAGAAAACATCTGCACAGAGGAAATGAAATAAAGATCTGTCTCTGAAGTGATGCAATTTAAGCGCTTGCTAAGGCAAGCTTATCACCCTTATCATCACAGGGGCTGCTCTGCTTTGGGGTTCACTGGATCTTTCTGCATGGCAGCCTGGAAAACAGGGAAACTGGGGGCACACCACCTTGAAACGGGTGAACATGGAGCAGTTTGGGTGTCCCAGTGCAGTAACTGGTCTCCCACAACACTATTTTCCTCTCCTGACCCCTAAAGAGATGTTGGTACCTATTTTGTTTGTAGCAGAGGGTCAGAAGGATGCTTCACCTTGTTGCTGCTGTCATGATGACAGAGAGAGAGAATGAAGTAAACTTATACAAAACACTTGAAGTGTTGAAGTGGAAAAAAAAACAATGAAGCCATCCCTGAACCAACAAGAATGGAAGGAGATGAATGGTGTTATCAGTGAGGTGATGAAAAGAGAAAAAAGAGGAAACACCAAGAGACAGGAGATGGCTGGAGCTGTTGTCCTGTAAGACTGGAACCTTTAAGGTCACAGGATTTGTGTGTACTTCACTGGCTATGCAGAAATTCCCCACCTTTCACTCAAGGACTCAGTTTTTGCCCCTCATCCCTGGGATGCTCTGGAAGCTTCTTTCACCCACCAGACAGGACACAGTCTTCTCCCAACGGCCAAGCATCCCTCCTCTGCTCCACAAGGCCCTTTTCCTCAATTTGGGATCTGCAACACCATTCCCCCTACAAAACCCCCGAGAGGTCCTCAGCCCCTTGGCTCATGGGCATCACTAATGCACCTCTGAGCAGCCTCTACTTTCTATTTCCACCTGGGTGTGCTGGTTTCATCCCACCTCTCAGATGTCCCAGGGTCTCTCCCATGCATGGTCACCCTACAGCTTCACAGGAGGGTGTTGAGGAGAAGGGCTGGAGAGCAGCTTGGACTTTAGCACCTCAAAATCCCACTCAAACCCAACACTACCCATTGCTGGGAGCTGGTGCAGCTCCATCTGTGCAGTACAGAAGAAATCGGGGCTGCCTGGAGGTGAATGGACTTGATTTCTCATCTTGGAGGATGCTGTCCCATCCCTGACACTTCCCAGCTCTCACAAGGTGTCCAGAAGTGTCTGAAAACCATGGTCCCAGCCTTTAGGAATGGGAGGCAGTGCTACTGAACCCTTTCCAAAGGAGACTTAAAAAGCATTCATGGTTCATCAGCTGAATTTCCTTCTGCTTATTATTCAGCTCAGCTATAGTTAAACCAATTTAAGCTACACAACATAAGAGTTATTAAAAGAGATCTGTGCCTGTCAACTTTTCATTACATTACTGCTCGACATTCACCTTGTAAAAAAAAAAAAAAAATCAGACACAGGAAGATAAAAAAAGAGGAGACTTTAAAATTAAACTATGTTAAAGTGTAAACCAGGCACGGCAGAGGAAGAAATTAAAGCACTATCACTGGAACACAGCTTGCACAAGCTGCCCTCTCCCCCCTCCCAACCCCAGCCAGCCTGTTGGAGCCCAAGGGCATCAACCAGCAATTCAAAGCAACACCACCCCTGCTCTCTGCTCGGTTATTTATGTTTGCCTTTGAAACAGAGATCATTGCTCAGGCTGTTCCCCCCCTCCTGGCAGGGGTCACTTGCTCAGCCTGAGCTGGGCACCCGTTTGCCACCAAGTGCTCTCCACCAGCATCACTTGTAGGGGCTGCAAAGCTGCAGCTTTTCACCTCCCCTAGGAGGATCTTCCCCCACTTCTCATCCCAGGCAGCAGAGGAAGAGGAAAGTGCTGCCCTCCTGTACCTAAAAAAGTCTTTTTCCTCCAGAAATGAGTGAGCACAGCAGCTGAACTGCTGTTCTTTATGTCTCACATGGTGTTTACTGTCTCTCAGAGCTCTGCACTAGAACTGTCCCCCTCCAGCTGCTGGGCAGGGTGGCTCCTGCTCTGCTTGATGGGTGAAGTTGGCCATCCACCTGCATGGGGCAGAAACTCAACCAGGCAAGGACAACCCAGGCCTGGGGGACAGGAGATGGGCACAGAGGAGCTCCTCATGCACACAAACTTCAGGGGAGAATGATCTCAGGCTGCTCAAGCTAACCCCTGAGCTCTTTAGAGAGCTCAGCCTTAGAGTCATAAAATCATCAGGGTTGGAAGGGACCTTCAAGCTCATCTCGTTCCAAACCCCCTGCCATGGGCAGGGACACCTCCCACTAGAGCAGGTTACTCAGAGCAGAAATGCTCCTCTCAAAGTGAAGCAGGAGACTGGGATTCTCCAAGAGAAAAGGACAAAATCAAGGCAGCAGAGCCCTAACCACTCCACCACCCTGTCCTGATCAGAGGGCACTGCCATCAAGCAAAGCCTCACACTGTTGTGTGCCCTCCTGGCAGTGATCAAGCAGTGTCACCTCCTTCAACCTGGCACAAATTGTCCCTTTTCCCAGTGCCAGCCTCATCTCTCTGTCCCCATCCTTCAGTCCCCAGACTGTCCCACCAGAGCTGATATCAAGCTCCCTTCCCTCTCTTCCAACACTCCCCCACCCAGGAGCTGCAGGAGTAACACCAAGTTCAAAGAGGATTATTTATCTGCATTTGATGCTGTATGAAATCCTTGTCCAGCTCCTCTCCCCAAGCCCCACGTCCTGGTTAACCATTTTGCAGGAGAAAAGCCCAGTTTGCTCCCTGCCACCTGAGCAGCCAAACCAAGGCAAAGGGAGCTGCATATTTTTCTTATTACTTGTTCCACTCGAGTGAAACTCCACAATTGGGCAGTAGCAGGAGGCACTTGCTCTGAGCAAACACAGAGTTGTGAAAGTCTAATCCCCTTGCAGGGAATTACATGATCTGTGGGGCTGGGCAGGGAATCCAAAGCTCCTGGTGATGAGAGAGGAGACAGGGCAGGAAAATAAAGATGGAGAACTCTCGAGCTTTGCATCAAATCAGCTCACTCAGCTAAGCAGAACGATTGTGAGCCAGCCCAGCCAGGCTGCCCCATGGGAATTGTTCCACCAAAAGGCAAGGACAAGGTTGCTTAAAACTGTAAAAGGTTTTCAGACACTCTATAACGAAACCACTTTCCTGCTGGAGCCTTTCCCTACCCAGTGAATTGTGCTTTGGGTAGCATGGCTTTGTTAGCTTAGTGCTGTCTTGCAGGTGCTCGTGGTTTTAAGGTGACATAAAGCAAAAATAAAGCATTTGTTTCCAACAGAATCGGCCATCAGAGACCTGATCCCACAACCCTTCTGCCTACAAGCAGCACTGACTCACTTGGCAATCCTGGGGGCTGCTTAAGCCTCCGAGAACCACTTTGCATCAGAGCAGGAGCCAGAATTGCACCTGATTTCCTTGCAAGAGATGGATGGAGAAGAGATTTCAGCCTGAAGTCAGCAAAAACCCCCAGAGGTTGTATCTAAAAGGCACTACGTGTTAGATGTGAAGCATGTTTGAGCTGTCACGGGATGCTAAGACCACTGGAACTTGTGTGTTGTGGGCTTCTGAGCTGCTTCCAGCGACCAAGGACACTGGAAGAGGCTGCCCATGAAGTTGAATCCCTATCCCTGGCTGTGTTTAAAAGCCATCTAGACGTGGTGCTGAGGGATGTGGTTTAGCAGCAGACTTGGTCGAGCAGGGTTATGGTTGGACAGGATGATCTTAAAAGTCTTTTCCAACCTAAATGATTCGATGATTTTGCCTCTCCCAACTAGTCACTGCCTGTGCTGGCCAGGGAGGAATCCCAGAGTAAGAGAATGGGTTGGGTTGGAAGGGACCTCAAAGATCATCTCGTTCCAACCCCCCTGCCATGGCAGGGACACCTCCCACTAGACCAGGCTGCTCAAGGCCCCATCCTTCCTAGACTTTTACTCCTCCGTTGTGAAAGGATCAAGAACAGGTTTGTATTCCTCCTCCAGAACAGGGAATGACACCGTGGGGGTTAAACCCTCCCCTCCTCACCCCCCAGGAGAGGCACGGATCCCCAGAGGAGGCTCTGCTCTGAGCACCCCCTCCTACCAGCATCTCAATATCTGCTAAGACCTGACTGCACTCTTGCCATCCTGATACTTGACTAAGGGGCATAATGAATTGGCCCATCTGTAAACCACAGGGACCATTTCTGTGGAGAATTAGCAGAGTGTTAGAACAGCAACAGCAATTCCTCAAGCACAGAAAGCATCTAAAGACTTAAATGCTGCGAGCAATTGCTAAGCAGCACATTTAAATGGAATAATACTCCCACTAAGTAGATAACAGGATAAACTCCTGAAAGCAGGAGAATGCGTGATGAAGATTTACAGGCCATATTTGAGTTTGGTATCTTGTTCCATCTCTACACATTCCCTGTGCTTACAAATGTTAATGCACCTGGCTGTGTGCTCACAAACCTTGATTCCCTCTGGAAAGCAGATCCTCAGCTCTCAAGGCATAAGGGTAGCAGAGGATTAGCAGGGAAAGGGCAGTTTTAGCAGCTGGGATGACATTTGAGAGCTGCCCAGGCTCCCCAGTCCCAGGTAAGAAACCTCTTCCACTAATGGGAACCCCTCAGGGAAATGAGAAAGATTTATGGCCTGAAGCATCCCTGTGTAAAGAATAGGACGTATCTAAAGACAGCTGGAAGGTCCAAGCCCACCAGGTTCTCCTCCAAAAGGTGACAGCAGAACTGGACTTTGTGAGGATGCAACTAGCCAGGGGCAGGTGCAAGTTCTGTCAGGTTCATAAGATGACTTTTTAATATAAATTTTTTTTTTAAACTGTGTTTTATAACACCAAGAGCAAACAACAGGAATTCTGCTTTAAGGTGACCATTTCTGTAACCTCCAGCACTTGGGGCTTTGAATTCCAAGACACCCAAAATTCAAAGGCAAAATAAAGAGTGAAGTTTCCCCATTAAAACTTCCCTATCAAAGGGAGGAGAAACACACACATCAGCATTCATACACTGGGTGCACTTTTATCTCCCAGCTTCAGCTGCTTAACTAGAGCTTCCCATATTAGATCCTCTCTGAAATGGGATTAATCACACTGATGGCTGCACTCTCCATTGATTAGTTGAGGTTCAGCCAGCTCGTGGTACAGATGAGCTCACTTTAGACACATCTAAAGTGAAGAAGATGAATCCTACCCCTTCTCTCCACCATAACACCTTGAGCTCTGTGGAAGCTCCTGGTAGTTGCACAGGTTGCTTTGTGGCCCCAACTTTGGGTGAAGAGCAGCCAAAATTAACACAGTGAGGAAGGCTGCACTTCTTCAGTCATTTATATGGGTAAAAGCCTCCCTGTTTCTTAATATACTGCCCCAATATCCCTCGGTAGGGAATGGATGATGTCCCCTATGCACAGGCAGGGAAATACAGGATAAAATCACTGCCTCTTGGAGGTTCTGGAGTTTCCCCTGTACACAGCCACTGCTCCAATTCATAACTTCACCTTAACTGCCCATGAAACTGCTGCTCTTAGGGTGCCATAAAGCCACAGCAGCTGACTGTACATATCAAGTTAAGCACCAGGGAAGCTCAAGCCCTTCAATGCTCCAGGGCAGGCATGAGATGGATTGATCTTGAGTCCTCTGTGAGCCTAAAAGTTCAGTGCTGAGGCTGAAAAGGGTTTCCAAGGGTTAGACTCATCTCCCAGTACGAAGCATGAGTTCAGTAGAGACTTAATTCCATGCTAGCACACATATATTGCTAAGGAAATAGCATCCAGCAACAAGTGCAGAAAAGGAACCAGGAGAATTGTTGCTACCTGGGAAATGCTCAAGCTCTGGGTGGGAAACAGGTTTCCTGGTCCTTTCCTTCAAGGTGAGCATCAGTGCATGTGACTTGTAGGTACTTTAGTTATTACTGGTCTTCTGTGGCTCTTGGAAAATTAATGTTGAAGCATTAACACAAATCTCTGGAAGTTATCAGGTACCTGTGTGGGTACTGAGGCTGAACAGCCTTGGTGCCAGCCACCTTCTGCCTTCCCTGATCTACCCTCCCCTGCTCAGAATGCAGCTGGATTCTCACTTCCCTCCCTATTTCCCAGTCCTTGCAATTCAAGCTCCATGGAGAACACTCCAGAGGCACCAGCTATATTTTATCTCCAACCACTAATAATAATAACCAAGGTCAAAATTAAACAACTGACCCAGATCTAACCTCTTCTTGTATCTCTCTGCCTCATTGACTCCCCATTTCTTCCTACCTCTCTCTCCTCTCAAAACCCACCTTTTCCTGCCTTGGCCATAGCTGTTAATTTCTGGGTGTGTTGTTATTTATTATTTAGCACTGCAAATCACCTTATGATGCAGTTTTCATGAAAGGCACTACATAAAAGGGAGCTGCTTTTGAATATTTTAGGAGCCTGGCATCCTGCTATTGATATTCTAATGCCATTTATTTGAGAATCAAGTCAGGCCCCAACAGGTTATCCAACAAATTAATAAGTGTTGCAGCTTTTGTCTTCCAGAGGGTTTTTAGCCCCTGGGATTTGCACTTTCATGTTTTGCTCTGGTAGAGTCTGCTCTGTGTGTTTGTTTAAGAGAGGAGCCCTGATGTTCTTCTGTGATCCCCTGACTCCAACAGCTGGGGCTTGAAAAGCAAACAAACAGTTCAAAATAGAGAGGAAAAAATAAAATCACAGAGATCAGCCACTCTGCAGCTCCCTCTGGTCAAAGAGCTCTTTACATCATCCTCTTCTAAGGTCCTTGGGGTCCTGGCAGACTTGGGGTCTGCTGAAACTTCAAGCTCTTTAGCATCTTCCAGTGGCCTTCCAGGATCTTATCTCAATTAACCTGAGCTCACCGGCCTCTTCCTGACCTAAGATTTCCCCCAAATCAAAGCCCAAGAACCTATTTGTTTAATGTGTACACTTAAGCCTCCTCAGAAGAGAAATAATTCAGTCTCCCTCCTGCCCAGACTTTCATCTTGCACACAAAAAGAAGGGGAGAGGGAAAGGGGAAAGATCCTTCAGAGAATTAACAAAAACCCCACATACCAAGTAAAAAAAGAAATATCTTGATCTTGAACACCAGTGTGGCAGCTCCACAAAAAGCCATGTCTTGTTTCCCCCCCAGGAGACATCTCAGACACCCAACCCATAACAGCATCCATCCCAACACCACCGAGTTCACCAGGAATTAGATGCTCTAAATACACATTTCTCAACAAAAAGGAAGCAATTCCAGTTGCAAATTGGCAGAAGAGCCCCATAAATGCCTGCAGTACATCTCTGCCCTTACAGTGCAGAACCCAAACAGCACCAGAGCATCAGTGTAAGTGTGTGAGCACAGGAGATAATGGAAGGAATAATGTCCCCTCAGCTCTACATAATGAAGTTGCAGCTCCACAGAGAGACTCGAGGGCCACCAGAAAACACAAGTGTTAAACTGGAGCCTTCAGCTCCTAGAATTATTGTCTTAATTTATGTGCATTAAAGTGCAGGAGGCAACATACTATGCTTAGATTTGCAAAGGGTTTTTTTCCCAGTTTGTCTCTTGTCCTCTCCTTTAACCTCTCAGTAAATTTCCACTGGTTGCTGTTTCCACACAAGCCTGAAATCTAATTTAATTCCCCATCTTAATTGGCCAGTTTCTCTATGGGTCCAGGTAGTTGGAAATTAGCAAGGAATGAGAAAATGAAATTTAAGAAAATTTAACCTTGAGAGTTTCTTCTCTCTCCACCTATCAGAGGAGTAATGGAGCAGGCGACAGAAAGATTTTAATGCTATTTTAACATCTAGGTATTTATGCTTGTGCATATAAATACATATATTTTTATATGTATTTATCACCAGGCTTCTGAGAGATACACAGGAGCACTCTTCATGTTAGCCAGGAAATGAAGCTGATTAATAGAGCTCCTTCCTCCAAATGCAGCAAGTAAATTCAGCCTAAATGCTAATCACTAAGTTTGATTTTATTCAGCCCTTCAGCACCAAGTCTGAGGGACTCTCTGGAGCAGAGAATACTGATGTAGACACCCTTCCACACTCCGTGGGGTTTACTTTACATTGCAATTGCTTTACTAGAGGGCTGCTGTTAGTGTTGGTCAGCGGGTTAAATATTTATCACAGATATAAAAATATATGCTAATTTCCAAACGGTAAACGGAGCTCAGCACATGGCTTGGGGCAAATTTAAACCAAGTCATCAACTCAAGAGCTATGCTTTATAATAAAGCCAGAGGCAGAGGGAACAACAGGTATAACTCTGGATTTGCTTGCTATTAAGGGTGAGCACTAAACCCAGGGCACCATTTGCATACCAATGGCTGCTGGGAGCAGAAGATGAAGGTGCCAACCTGAGCCTGGGCTGCAGTTATCTCTAACAGGGTGTCAATACTGAGCTGGGCTGAAATCATTCATCACACTGACCAGGAGCACAAGAAACTTGTGCACAACCTCCGTGGCATGAAACGTTGGGTAGGGAAAGAAGGGAAGGAAGAGGGGCGTGGATCTTCTAGGGAAAGGAGCTGCTGGACACAAAAACCCAGAGACCCAAAGAAGCTGAGACTTGCAATAACCTATAACATGAAAAGGTGTTTGAAGAGGCCAAGGCATCAATGGAAGAAGCATCAAGGGGTCAAAGAGGTCAAGGCAGCAATGGAAGCGTCATCAAGGGGTCAAACACCAAGGGATTAAACACCTCCCTTGGCCACAGAGGAAAGCCCCAAGCACAAGTGCATTAACTGCAAGCCCACCCCAGCTCGGGACTTGGAGCTAATGTCCTGAATTGATGGGGACTGCCTCCAATTCTGGAGTCCCTATGACAAGAAAGATTTGGATGTGCTGGAAGGTGCCCAGAGAAGGGCCACGAGGATGGTCAGAGGCTGGAGCAGCTCTGCTACGAGGACAGACTGAGAGAGTTGGGGTTGTTCAGGCTGGAGAAGAGAAGGCTCTGAGGAGACCTTCTGGTGGCCTTCCAGGATCTGAAGGGGGCTACAAGAAAGCTGGGGAGGGACTTTATAGGATGTCAGGCAGTGGTAGGACTGGGGGGAATGGCTCAAAACTAGAGGTGGGGAGATTGAGATGAGATGTTGGGAAGAAGTTGTTGCCCAGGAGAGTGGGGAGACACTGGCCCAGGTTGCCCAGAGAGGTGCTGGAAGCCCCATCCCTGGACATTTGGAAGCAGGGGGGTTGGAACAAGATGATCTTGAAGGTCCCTTCCAACCCTGACAATTCAGTGATATAAACCCTCCCTCGTCCAGCCCAATGTTTTGTTTGCTTTACCGACTGCTCCTGTTCATTTCACAGATGTTTTCATTGAGCTGTCCACAAGAACCTCGAGGTCTGTTCCCTGCATGGTTACAGTTAATTTAAAATGCAGCAGCGTCTACGAGGAGGTCACATTATGTCTTTCCAAAGCACATTAACTTGCATTTGTCAACATTTAATTCCAGCTGCCTTGCCTGTTGCCCTGCCTGGGTAGAGCTATTTGCAGCTTTTCAGAGCTACCTTTCATTAAATAACTCTGGGGGACTATTATTTTGTTCCATCTTTCCCTCCCCTCTAATGCTGGATTCTATTTTTAAAGGCTTGGCCCAGGCTTGGTCTTCCAGACACCCTCCTCTTCACCTACAGAAAAGAGATCATTTTTTTTTGTTCTTTGCTGTTTAACTCACAGCTGCTTCCTAACCCATATCAGTAATTAAAGGGTGTCCTCTTGTTTCACTTTCTTCTCTGCCAGTACCTTATTATCCATGGGATGATACTTCAGAGGGTATCTCCTGCATAGTGTTTTCAGTAAAAGACAATTAGCAGTGGACTCTTCCTCACGTATATTCCCAAATTAAGTTATCTCACTACTTTCTGCTCCTAGCCCCTCATACAATCACTTGGTAGGAGCTCTTCCTCCCCCCCCTCTATTCAAGGGAAAAGAAAAGGATTTTTAAATGCTGTTTATGGTGTTCCTTTTGCATTTCCCTTGCCCTCTGCCCCGAGGTTTCTAGAAAACCTATGAAGGGAATCAGTGTTATCTGCCCCATGGTCAAGGTGGGGAAAAAATGAAGTATGAAGTAATGAAAAGGCTCTTCAAGCCACCTGCATTCCCCAAGAGCTGTTCAAGTACTACAGACTGGGTTACTGCATTTAAATACAGGATTAGATGCAGGAATAAGGTTTGACATTGGGTTTATTGCAGAGAAAACAGTCCCTGGGCTTTTATCCCCCCCCTCCCAGCTGCTCTGACCAGTTTGCCCAGTGCTTGCAGGTAGCTCGAAGGCTGCAGATGAAGAGGAGCAGATAAAGCAGCCTCTAATTTCCAAACTAAATCTCCCCTCTTCCAGTTTGAGCCCATTACCCCTTGTCCTGTCACTACAGGTCCTTGAGAAAAGTCCCTCCCCAGCCTTCTTGCAGCCCCCTTCAGATCCTGGAAGGCTGCAAGAAGGTCTCCCCTGAGCCTTCTCTTCTGCAGGCTGAACAAGCCCAACTCTCTCAGCCTGTCTTTGTAGGTTGAATCATCCCTTCCACAAGTATGAGCACCAATAAATTCACAGTTGAGTCTGGATAGTCAAGGCCACTCCTACTGCTCAGCTCCACCCCCCTCTTCTTTCCATCCCTTTTGCAATAGCCAGCTGAAGAAGAGCATAACAAAAATTTACTGCTGATTTTTACTATTCTTGCAAGCATAAGTATCCTGGAGATTATGACCTACATCCATTTAACACCCTCATCCAAACAGTTTGCATTGACTACAGCAAACATGTCCAGGAGGATTTAGGAGGAAGAAAGTATCTCCCTTTGCATGTCACACTTTGAGACACCAAGACAGGAGTCAAGAAAACAACCTAAGCAGAAATGCATGAAAATCTCACTCTCCAGTTCCCCAGCTTTTAAAGACCTGGCAATATCTTTGGCCAGAACCATCCCAGAACTTTTATTAGACCTTCATGTCCTTGTCCAAGCCCTAAAAAATGATGAGGGATGAGAACTGCACTTTTAAAGGAGGTTTTTGTGATGGTGCTGAGCATGGAAGGGCCGAGCAAAGGCTGGGATGGAGTCTGGGATGGGTCTGTCTGAAGGGTCACAGGCTTGTTCAGCTTTCTCAGTGTCCCAAAGAGTTTGATGGCTTGATCATGTATTTAAGACAGGCAAGTAAGTGTTTACCTCTAGATGCATGGAAGGAACCTTGCACTTGAGTTAATCCATAATCAGAAAGACAAATTGTCTTTTTTGTTCCCTCTGTCAGGACAGGAACCTTCTCCATGGACCAGCTACCTCCTAAAAACACAAAGAAAACCCCCCCAAACCATGCCTGAATGCCTGCAAAGGACCACACTCCAAGCCCAAGTGACTGCTGCCCTCATTGGGAAGGACAAAGTGTTATCAGCACTGGAGGAAGGAAATAAAGAATAATAAAAAAGCAGCTTTGTGAAGCCACAATGGTGTTTGCAGGGTAGGATGCAGGCTCATTTCAATGCTAACCAGATTATTTAGCTAGCTAATGGCTATCTCTGAAGGGATAGTTGGAATTAGTTGATAGTGATTTAATTTGTGTTGCAGATTGCTAATTAAGCCCGTGAAGAGGGCAAAAAAATTAATCCATTTAGTTAAGGAGATGCAATGATAGATGTGGCATATTTAAGTCATTCACAGGCAGGAATAAATTAAAAGATCACGTTCAAAGTTGGGCTGGAGCAGAGAGAGGGAGGGGTGTGCATGGAGGGATGGCTGCAATGCCTTGGCCACCCTCAAGCAGCAGCAGATCTCCAGATCTTAGGATGTGGTCCCCTTGTGGTAGGTCTACAGCTAACTCTGAGGGCTTTATGTAGGATGTGTTCAGAGAAAAACCCCAGTTGGTCAGTCAGGTCTGGAGGGGGATCCTGTAGATCCCGCTCAGCTTTTACTGCTGAGGGAATAAGGAAAGTACTGGGTGCTCCACAGCTGAATGGCACCAGAGGTCTCCTGCCTCCATGGTACCATCACTACACCCTTTGGTACAAAGCATGAAGGCAGCAGCAGTGTCTCCAAAGCCAACCTTCCCTTCCCATGCTCAGCACACACAGGCAGCCACAGCAGAGCTTCATCTGCAAGCATCAATACCTTCTAGGGTCTGAAGGGGGCTACAGGAAAGCTGGGGAGGGACTTTTGAGGCTGTCGGGTAGTGGCAGGACTGGGGGGAATGGCTCAAAACTAGAGGTGGGGAGATTCAGATGAGACCTTAGGAAGAAGTTGTTGCCCAGGAGGGTGGGGAGACACTGGCCCAGGTTGCCCAGAGAGGTGCTGGAAGCCCCATCCCTGGACATTTGGAAGGCCAGGCTGGCTGGGGCTGTGAGCAACTGCTCTAGTGGGAGGTGTCCCTGCCCATGGCAGGGGTGTTGGAACTGGATGATGTTGAAGGTCCCTTCCAACCCTGACAGTTTATGATAATTTTTGACCCAAGAGGGGAGTCTGTGCAGAGGAGGAGAGGTAATTAATAGGTACCTGGGGCTCTCCTCTGAGGATGCTCCCAGAGACTGCACAGCAAGCAGTGCCCACAGCACCCATCCTGCCCGATCCACCTCCCCTCCACCTCCTCCAGGCCAGGAGATGGCTGCCCAGGGACACCAGCACCATGGCCCACCTTGATTTTCAAAGCCAAGCAATAGAAAAGCCAGCTCACACCTCAGTGAGTTCTCCAACATTTAATTAACCTGTTAACCCCTCAAGCACTCCAGGCAGTGGAAGTCATTTGAGAAAAATGCCCGGTTATCTTCAAAGAGGAAATTTAAAACCCTGAAATTTATGTTGAGAAGCAGAATTTCATTTACCCATAAAAAACCAACACAAAAAACATTTTGAGAGTTTTTTTAAAGCTGTTTACAAAATAGTTAAGGGACTATTAATCAGAAAATCATCTTGATTTTTTTAAATCTAAACTTTTCATTGAGAATGCTCCATTTCAACATATTCCAGCCTTCAAGGGAAGCTGCTGAATGCCTGATTGGATTTCTATCACAGTTTGGAGAAGCATGAAACCTTAAGTTTGATGTCTGGATGGCTGCTAAGGGGAGAAGGGCTGTTTAAGGGCAACCCAGTGGGGCAAGCAGCTCTAGTCCTTCTCCTCCTCCTCTGCCTAGATTTTCTTCTTTCACCCACTTTGATCTGAGCTGATGTGCTGCTAAAGGCAAACCCAACCCAACGAGCTCCCACACCCACAGAGATCCAGCTGGGAGACTGGAGTCAGGGTGCAAGCAGACCTTGGGTTGCACCACACACATCGTTCTGGTGGATCACAGCCTGTGTACAGCTCCTAGCAGTGAGATGGAACCAGATCCTGCTCTCACCAGTGTGCTGGGGAGACACGGTGGTGAAGCCCATGCTCAACTAACCCTGAGAAAGGGTTGGACTGTTACTAGATGCTCAGTTTTATAGAAAGTTTGAGGCTGGAAGGGACCTCTCGAGGTCACCTGGTCCAACCTCCCTACACAAGTAGGGACATCTCGACCTAGGGCAGGCTGCTCAGAGCCCCATCAAGACCAACTCAACTACCTCCCATTTACACACATCAAACAATAAGCTTCTTTCTTGAGAAGCTGCAGATTTCTGGGCTGTGGAAACAACTCCTCCCAGCTTGGGACAAAGACCAAACTTATCTTCTCATCATGAGCAAGCTCCTTGGGGTTGCCTGCATGCCACAAGCCCAATGAACAAGCAGAAGCCAAAGCCAGGGTGTGTTATTGCCAGTGAAAATGGGACAGCTGAAATGCCTGTCAGTAAAGAACCATTGAATTATCTCCCCTCCAAAAAGAAGCAGAAGGCTTCACTGTAACAACTGCTAAGAGGCCTAAACCAGTGTGGCCATTTGTCTACCTCTGGCAGGGACTTTGGGAGCACAGACACATCTGCCTCTGCAGCTGAGCCATTCTCCATGGCTCCTGCCTTCCAAACAAGACCATCAGCCTCTCCTGGTTTGAGCTCTGCAGCTGCACGAGCCTCATTGCAACACACAAATCAGTAACACAGGCTTGAAAGCACCAAAGAGTTGCTGGTGAATATCTGCTCCAAACCCCAAGGATGCTAAAAAAAATTTCCCTGCCTCATTTTGTTTTTAAGTCAAGGTGGTGGAGGCTGCTTCTTGCTGGAGGTTTGATACCAATGAAAAGTAGATTTAATGTGGGGAATTGCAGGCACCTGAGGACATCTGCTTGAAGATGAGCTCTTCAAATGGCATCATCTTTGCCAAAGGAAAGGAATTATCTCTGGCTGGGGATACAGGTCTCTCCTTCCCTACGATGTGCACATGTTCAGTGTGATGGAGGCTGGAGGAGCAAACAGGCATCCAAGCAAACACAAGCTGAACATAATGTCATAGAATCATAGAATTGTCAGGGTTGGAAGGGACCTTAAAGATCACCCAGTTCCACCCCCCTGCCATGGCAGGGACACCTCCCACTAGAGCAGTTGCTCACAGCCCCAGCCAGCCTGGCCTTCAAAATGTGCAGGGATGGGGCTTCCAGCACCTCTCTGGGCAACCTGGGCCAGTGTCTCCCCACCCTCCTGGGCAAGAACTTCTTCCTAAGGTCTCATCTGAATCTCCCCACCTCTAGTTTTGAGCCATTCCCCCCAGTCCTACCACTGCCCGACAGCCTTAAAAGTCCCTCCCCAGCTTTCTTGGAGCCCCCTTCAGACCCTGGAAGGCCACAAGAAGGTCTCCTCAGAGCCTTCTCTTCTCCAGCCTGAACAACCCCAACTCTGTCTGTCCTCATAGAGGTTCTCCAGCCTCTGATCATCCCACACACCCCAGGTCTGCTGCCAGAGAAGTTGTTCCTAGAGTCACTTACACCATTCAGCTGTAAGAGTGACCTGCCTAGACCCCACATCACTTTATCCCCAGCACAGCTGAAGCTGGAGCAGCTCCACTAAAGATCTTCACACTGGGATGGTTCAGCCCAGCAAGGGAACAGAACTTTGTGTTCCCACATCTCTTTGAAAGATTAGCCAGGGAAGTTCAAGTGTCTTTGAAGCTGTTCTGAGCCCAACACCACAGCAGTGGGTCTCTGATAGCACAGCAGTATCGCTCCAGGAAGAGGAGCTGGAGGCTTTCAAGCAGCTCTGAAGGAGTTAAAGCCCAGCACTTGCCTCTGGGAATCCTTAACCACACTAAGGCCTGGGAGATACAAGGGGATTGTCTGGATAAAAGTTGATTAGTCCACATTACAAGGATTAGCGTTCCTTTTGAACTTGTAACAACTTTGTCATGTCTTTTACTTGCTTTTTTATGTAAAAAAATAAATAAAAAGATAAGAGGGTTGGGTTTTTTTCTAAAGGAAATTATTAATTCTCCCTATTACCAACAGATAAAGCCCTGGCCACACTTGAAAGGGGAGTCAATAACATGAAGAGGTTGGAAGCACCACAAATCCTATTGGACATGCTCTGGTTGGCTTTAGATCTTTGCCTTTGTAGCAGGAGAGTGGCTGGATTCCACCACAGGGACAGGGACCCGCAGGACAGCACCAGGGGGGGCTGAGCTGAAAGGGGCCAGCTGGAGGTAGGAAAGAAGAGAGGACAATCCCATTTGGATAGCTCCAGGAAAGGCAAAGAAACAGCACTGGTGTAAGCAAGGTCAGGGCAGAGCTGCTCCCTGGGGAGGGGCTGTCTAGACTACAGCAAGAGAGAGGCTGGACTCAGGTCAGGGGCTAACAAGGAATAAGGTTCAGACATGAGGATTCACCATGACCAAGGGGAGAACTGGAGGCTGGTACCCAGCCTGGGCCAGGTGGCATGACAGCAGAGACAGGGGCAGCACGAACATTACTCTAAACCCACAACAGCCAGGAAAGCTGTCCTAGATGGAGCTGTGGTGGGAGAGAATTCCAACTCTTGCCTTGCTTCTCCACTCACTGCCTGTGGGATTTCCCAAACCCTGGCTGGGTGCTGACTGGAGAGATGGAGACAGTGCCCAGGAGGTTGGAACAGCCACTCCTGCAGGGCCAGCCCTTTCCAAAAACGGGTGTTCCATGTGTCCATGGGTGAGGGAGGTGCTCAGCTCCAGGCAGACACTATTTCTCCATGACATGGAGCAGTCACCCCACGTCCAGCCACTGCTCCACGATTTGCTGGAAGTGCAAATGCCTGGAGAAGAGTTCCAAGAAGAGATGAGAAGCACTGGCAGGGGGCAGACAGGGAGGAGAGGAAAAGCAGAAGCCAGACCTGTACCTCAAACCCAGAGCAGCCTCCCACTGCTGCTCTCAGCTGCATTAACAGGTTAGGTATTTCCCCTGGGAAATGTGGTGTTTCCCTCACTCAGATGTGGCTCACATGGCATCAGGACACTCACTCTCCCCCCAGGACTGCTGTCAGGAGACTGATCCACCTCCTTTGGGCTGCACTGCTTCATTTATCTAACCAGCTTTAAAAACAGGAGGCTTGCATTGTATTCCACTGAGTGGAAAATACCCTTTTATCCTGCTATGAGATGCGTTCACCAGGAACCAGGCTGGAATCACAACACTCCTTCCACCCAGCACCTTCAGATCTGGGGGGAACACGAGCTGACAGCCCTGCAAACCAGCACCACATCTCCCCACCATGAAAAACTGCTTATCATCCAAACCATGCTCACCCTACAACAGGATCAGAGCTAGGAGTGACCCAAACCTGTTAAGCATCTTCCTCCTTCTGCAGGTTTAGTGCTGTCTAGTTCTGACACAGCATCTTTGGCCGATGCTTGAAGCAACTTCATTAATCAACTTGCTCTGCAACAAGCAGTTCACTGACTGATGTGAATTTTACCTTCACTGTGCCATTTTACCTTCAGATAAACCCAAGAACCTCATTTCCTACCGTTAAAAACACTCCCCTCATGAAGAAATCCATCCAATTTCACAGGCCAAACCTCTTTCAAACCCACAGCCAATATTAGTTATGAGAAAATGGGAACACCAGGCAGAAAACGACTACACTGTCTGGAATTGAGGACAATTAATAATACATGCAGCAAGCCCCTCAAAGCACCTTTTTTTCCTCCTCTCCCACTGCAGACAGAGGAAATGAACTGAATTGGAAATACTGGCAGGGAAAAGCACATCCTCCAAAATTAAAAGACAAAGGCACAGGGAGAAAATGAGCTGGGTCAGGCTCACTCCTACCTCCAGCAAGGCACAGATAATTCCTGCACAAAGCAAACCAGCCATGTCTTCCCTGGGCTCCACCAGCCCCTCAGCATCACTCAGGCTGAGCAGGTAACACCCCTGAGCTCATCAAGCAGCTCCTGAAAGAAAATACAATATTCTTGGTGTTCAGCTCAACGGGCAAGGTGAGGAAAAGCTGTTTGAGGCTGGAAGGGACCTCCAGAGCTCATCTGGTCCAACCTCCCTACACCAGCAGGGACATCTCTACCTAGGGCAGGCTGCTCAGAGCCCCATCAAACCTGACCTTGAAGGACTCCAGGGATGGGGCCTCCACCACCATCCCACTGATCTATCACCCTCACATTAAAGAACTTTTTAATCTGGTGTAGCCAGTGTTGGTCCAGGCAGGAATGGACTTTTCAAACACACCCAGTGCTAAGTTATTATCTCAGGAACCAGGCAGGGATCACACGTGTCCTGGACCAGCACATCTGCATTTTGAAGTCTCAAATTATTAATGGGATTCTTGCTATTATTATTATTAAATACTCTTTCTGCTGCAATACAGGCTGGAGCCGCTGAGATCAAAGGCTCCTCGTTCTGCATGCACATACATAATGAGAGACAATTCCTGCCCCAGAGCACGTCCCAGAGAATGGATGTGACAGAAGCTGAGACAGAAGAGAGATGAAGTGAGCTGGTTGAGGTCAGGTGTTGTTTCCTGGGAGGGTATGGGAATGCCACAGCTCTTTGTTCTGGAGCAGGAGTTGAGGAGCATCCCCTCAGGACTTGCACACTCCAACATATGGATGCAGAATTGCTGAGGATCCCGAGTTAATTAGTGCTGTGCTCCTGGCCCACAAAGTGACCAGAAAATGACCCAAAATGTAAGGGATTGCTGTGAAATAGCAGAAACTGAAGGGTGGCACTCACCACTCCTGTAATTCTGGCATCTCCCAGACACCAGCCAGGGACCTCCAGAGCTCATCTGCTCCAACCTCCCTACCCCAGCAGGGACATCTCTACCTAGGGCAGGCTGCTCAGAGCCCCAGCAAGCCTCACCTTGAAGGACTCCAGGGATGGGGCCTCCACAACCATCCCACTGATCTATCACCCTCACATTAAAGAGCTTTTTCCTAATATCCAGCCTCAATATCTCCTTTCCCAGCTTAAAACCACCACCCCTTGTCCTATCATCACAAACCCTTTGGAATAGCCCTTTAGGCCTGGATGCTCCCAGGGAGCATTCTGACTGAGCAAAGAAGAGATTGGGGAGGGCAGAAAAAAAGCCCAGGGGAGGAATTTGAGCTCTGCTAGGACAATGTAAGCTGTAAGGGAGAAGAAAAGCCTCTCAAACACAGCTTGTAAGATTAGATGAGGTAAAACACGCTGTGGGCATTTGTTGTTTGAAAATCCCTTTCCCTCTGATGGATTGTTTCACCTAATGAAGAAACATGCTTTCATTTCAAGCAGGCTGGTAGTTCTACCATGTCTCAGAGCTCCCACGGGGCAGCAACGCTGCAGCCCACATCCCAGGGACACACAGACATCCATGCTCCATGCTCTGGTCCCCCAGAAAGGTTCCAGAGGCTGTGCTTGAGGGGGAAAAAGTCTAGAAACAGGGAGGGGGGAAAGGAGCCACTAGTTTTGTACAGCAACAACCAAATATTCAGGAGAATCACAGAGACTAGGTTGGCAGGAGCAGTGCAAAGAGCCCTGAGCAGGTCTCAGAGCATGCTCAGGCAGCACAGCTGCTGTATTATCACTAAACCCATATTCTGCCTCTGGGAAAGTCTGATTCATCCCCATTTCTCCCTGGACACCTCTCCACTGCAAATCCAGTTGCTCAAGCCTGCCTGCTCCTCACCATGCCTTGCACCAGGTCTCCTCAACACCCCCACACCAGCTCCTTTCTCCTGATAAACCCCCTCAGATGTTGGAGCCAGTCCTGATGCACTCTCAGCCTGTTTCAGCTTTGTTGGTTCATCTTTCCAAGGCAGAGAAGCCTCAGAGCAATTCAGAGCCACTTCTCAGCCACCTGCTCCTTGTAGAGCTTTGGGGGCTTATGGCAGAGCCAAAGCTCTTCAGACAGAGCCTGGAATTGATTCCTTTATTAGAAGATGGATATTTTAACTTATGAGGACAGATGCAACAGTTTTAGTGAGAGAGGCAAGGGGCAGGAAGGATGGGTGCTCAATGCCATGAGTGCTGCACTGGAGAGCTGGAGGTTGGGTCTGGGATAGGGCACTTTAAGGATGAGGGATGGTTGGCACTGAAGAAATATGGCTGGGCAGGTAAGAGCCAGGACTGACAACAACCCTCTGTTACCTTCACTTGCAGAAAGCATGGCTGATTGCCTTGCAGGGCAGAGGTCAGAAAAGCCCTTCAACATCCTCAGAAAACAGACCAGCATAAGTGGGATCTGGACTAGATGATCTCTCGAGGTCCCTTCCAGCCCCTGGTGTTGGGGTTGGCACTGCCCCCACCTGACATGCTACCTGGGGAGATGGCAAAAGCTGCTTCACCCTGGTGTACCCAGAACAAATCCAACATATACAGTCAGCTAAATGTGCTGCTACCACTCACAAAGCCTCTTGCTGGGGACTGCAACAATTCCTACCCCCAGGGGACCCCATGACAAATCCCCTCAGTGCCCAACTCACAGGCACAATCCTCTGCCAAGCAGCAACCATCTCTCAAAGGAGAGGAGCAGAGTCCAGCTCCATGCAATCAGACAGATAATAGATGCTCCCTTGAAGGATTCTCAGTTTATTCACCAGTGGCCACACACTCATGCATAATGCACTTAGAGTCACTCATGAAAATAATGTATCGGTGACATCGGAGCCATTTGAGCAGAACGTGGGTCACCAGCGAGCAGGGAAGGGATTTCTTTATTGTTCCACTGCTGCTGCTTGGTTGTGTTGCTCTCACTCAAGGTTAAATCATTTCTGTTTGGAACAATCATTACATTGTGCATTACATGCTGGCAAAACTAAATGGGCCCCCCCGGGCCAGAAAAACCCTGCACACTCCTCCTGAGGATTCCTCCATCCCCCTGCTCCTCCTCCAGGTGACTTCTCCTACACTTCTCACTCATTTGTGAGCTGCCCCAGAATCAAATCAGGTGTTAGGTCCCATTAACTACTGGGTAGAAGAGTCTGATAAGAGTGCACATTGATTTCTCTCCCTCTGGTAGTGCTTCCCATCAGAAGGAATAGATTCCTTCACTGGGCTATTGCTTTATTACCATCCAGAGTTCCAGGAACCCACCAGAAGGGAAGGAATTGGTGTTTTTTGTCAGGATACTGAGCAAGTGACCAGCTACTGATGGAGATATGATGTGCTCTTGGCCAAGCAAGAGAGGTAAATCCAAGCCCAATGAGAGGGAAATCCAAGCCCAATGAGAGGTAAATCCAAGCCCAATGTCTGGAGCCCAGTTCTGTTGTCAGACTGTGCACCTCTCCCCCACTGCCTTTGGTCTAAAAAAAATGGCCTTTAACTTTGCACTGAAGACTTCAACAGCTCCCTATTGAGCTCGATTGACTCCAAGCCTGGCCACCACCATGACAGTACATCAGCTGGGTATTGTTCCCCTTCAAGGTTTGCTTCACTGGGTACAAATTCCAGCCATCCAGCTGTGCAGAGCTCAAGGTCAGCAAACAATCAGGACATGAGACTCCATCAGTTGCAGTTGAGGGGCACAGAAGCATGAGAAGCACTTGGTGGAACATCCACCAGCCTTGATGAGCAGACACCCATGGGAAGCTGGGTGCACTGCTCAGCTTAAATCTAAAGCAGGACTCAAAGACACCCTCCAGCTCAACTGCAGAAATGCATTCCCTACCACAACTACACATCTTCTGAAGGAAAAGCTTCAGATATTTCTCTCCTCATGAAAGATAAAGGCTTTTATTATTAAATTATTCCCATTATTACTATTAAAGTATGGCCCAGCCTGCCTAAGGAGCTCTCAGAGTAACAGAGCAACCACGTCTCAAAACCTCTGGCCCCGAGAAGGGGCAAGGAGGCTACACCAGCACCAACACCACGTGTAAAGCCACACAAAGTGTTTTCTGTGTAGCTCTGTCACACCCATCTCAATTCCCCCCCAGCTGCTTCGCTTCCCTGGCGGCTGAAATGATCTCTGTAGGTTCAGAGAGTGAAGCTCTGCTCTCCTGCAGTCATCTCCCTGCTTGGTTTGTCTGCAGGGGCTGAGCCAAGGATCTCTTGACCTGAAAAGATAAGTCTCTCCTACTTGACCCCTGGGGTCAACATTGTTAGCTTGGCAGGAGCTGCAGCCTCCAGAGCTCTGCTCATGCTGAGCCACCAGAGCTGCAGGAGCTTGGCCCTGGGAGAATTCCCTCTGGACAAGGCAGGTGGAGAACACTCAGTTTTGTGGTTCTGTTACTGCTGAGAAAGCTGAAGAACAGCCCAGATGATGTTCCAGTTGATTATTTTTTTATCAAACAGATTTTATTTAGAGAAAGCCTTTGGAAGATTAGTTTTTAAGTCTTATTTGAAAGCGTCTCCCTTCCCACAGCAATCCTGTACCATTTTTCCCCACACCATTCAAAATGTCAATGGCAAAAATATTATTTGGATTGATCTGAAAGGATTCCCTGAATTTTTCAATGAGGACAAATAATCAAATCCTCAGTTATTTGTACAACTCTGGCATGCACGAGCTACACCTGAAGAAAAGTCACTCTGTCCCCCCTTAAAGATTTGGAAAAGCATTATGAAATGGGTATCAGCAAAGTTGCTGGCTCCAGAATAGCCAAAAAAACTCCTCCACCTGAAAGGCCACATGGAAGGAACTCCTGTTGTAACCCAGAAGAGTCTTCAGTGATCAAACCACCCCATCTACCCTTAGACCCCATCCATTGGGACGCAGCACAAGAACACTAGACAGGGAGCTCCACCTCCTCTAAGCGTGAAGCAAATCAAAAATCAAGTGCAGAAGACGTGGCAAATACATCACTGTGAATTTTCCCTCCAACTCATCAACCCTCTCTTCCTCTGATTCATACCCATTAGTTCCAACTCCTACGACACCTAGGAAATTAAGACCTTCATTAGCTTGAAAATGTCAAGGCATGGCTAGACAGCATCTAGACTTCAGCAAAGGGTGAGGATAAACCTGAGTACTCAGGGCATATCCCTGCCAATTTCAAAGTGGGATGGGAAAGGAAAGACAAAAAGACCCTGTCTGCAATCAGGGCGAAAAGAAGCAAATCTTTCCTCATGTAAAACAATGGGAAAAAAAAGAAATGCTGTGTCAAACCCTCAAGTGAAGCAGCAGCACAATAAAGCCCAGCAATAACTGAGCAGCAGTGACACCAGCTAGCCAAGCCTCCGCTGGGATAAATGACAGAGAGCTTCCTATGATAAACTAATAAAAGAGATTTCTATGAGTAATCATTGATTTGACAGGAAGTCAAACAAATCTATCCATCACCACTGACATGTGTCTACAACCTTCCAAACAAAGCAGAGGAAAAATGGAGCAAACTGCCCACGCTGTCTCAAATGCCACATAAAGACAACCAGCGGCAGCCGCCTCGATCGAACCCTCCCTGCCACTCACTCCCGGCTCCATCTCCTTCTGAAGCCTACAACCAGCAAACCCTGGGGTTCCCCTCCCACATCCTGCACCCCTCACCCCCCACATGAGTCTCCATCTCCAACAGAGATAAGGAGGATAAACCACAGAGTAGTTCCAGCCCACTCCTCTTCTGCTCATTGGTGGTTGATGATCTTCTCCAGACGCTGTTACTGGGAGGTCTATCTGGCCCAGAGCTGAGCCAAACCATTATTGGTTGCTTAAGTATTTGAGGCTCTACACACCAAGCTCTGGCCATAGAATCATAGAATGTTTCAGGCTGGAAGGGACCTCCAGAGCTCATCTGCTCCAACCTCCCTACACCAGCAGGGACATCTCTACCTAGGGCAGGCTGCTCAGAGCCCCAGCAAGCCTGAGCTTGAAGGACTCCAGGGATGGGGCATCCACCCCCTCTCTGGGCCATCACAGCTCTGAGCACTGACCTTCGGTAGTGAGCTGAATCCCACCCCTCAGCCCAGGAGGACATGGGCTTAGTCACAACCTTTAATTCTGAAACATTAGCAAGCAGCAAACACAACACATCCCTACAAATTCTCAGCAAGAGCAAACAAAGAGCTCCCATGGTCACGGAGCAAGGCCAGGCTTGGGGCAAGGTGTCCTGAGCTCCACACCTCCCCGAGCTGTGGGTTCCTTGGTTGGTAGAGCAAATACTCAAGTCCCCAGCTCCACAGTACACTGACTTTTCCAGGGCAGCTTCTGCAAACACAGCAGCTCCCAGAAAGGCCTCACTAAAGGGGGCTGGAGGCAATCAAAGGCACTTCAATTAGAAATGCAGATGATTGAGGACAGCGTGGGCTCCACGCTAACCTGTGCTAATATAAACACAACCAAATTCTTTAATCATCCCAAAATCAAACCCTCCCATGCTGGGGTAGCTGGGCTGTCCTGGGCATCTGTGCCCAGCTCCTCCTGACATCCCAGCACTCGGCAGCAGGGCTCTTACACTGACTTTAATCATCACATTAAAGAACTGAGCAATAAAACCCTGCTCCCAGTTCCTCCCAAGCAGCACACTGAACTAGGAGGCAGATATTAATAGGGAAGCCTTTTTTTAATTGTAGGTTTTATTTCTGATTTCCAAAGCAGTGTTTGATCCTGAACTCCTCGGGGTTTAGGTATTTATAACAGACTCCAATGCAACCCAAACAGAGCTCAGAGCTGGCTTCCAAAGTGGCCTGCTGCTAGACTCATCCCCTTTAAACAGAGCAGGAAAATTCATACACTGCTTCTCAATAACAGGAGGCAATTTGAAACAAAACATTCGCGTTTGCACAAAATTTGCAAGTCATCCACTGAAATAAAAAAAGTCAAGCAAGTGAAACTCTGAAAGCAGCACAATTTTTGACAGTGTTGCTCTGCCAAAACCTTCTTTATTTCTGTTTTCCTTAAAACACAGATAAAATACCTGATAATCAGAGTTTGGGGGGGGGTTTATAGGGAGAAAAGAAACCCAAAGCTTTCTGGGAAGCTCTGCTGATAAAGATAAAAAGATATTTGAGGATTCTCACTGATCTCCACTGCACTGGTAGCATGCAAGGGGCAGGGAGATGTGTCCTTCCCATACTATGAGCTGTCCCATTCTCTGCTTACTGGGAACAGGTTCCTTTTTCCCTGAGCTTTGGGAATTCAATTCACCTACATATGTCATGCTGGGATTTCCATTTCTTGTAGCTAAAGCATCTCGTGGACTCAGAAGATATTAATAGCTCAGGCTTGAGCTCTGCAAGGAATAAAGGTTTGAGGACATCACTGAAGAACGTCTTGGGAGGCACAGCCAGAAGAGGCTGCTCTGTGCAGAAGAGCTCCATGTTTTCTTGGTCGCTCTGTCATTTCTCTCCCATACAAGCTAAACCCAACAGAGAGAACTAGACATTGCTCCATGCCCCTCAGGCAGTGGCCAAGCTCTGTCCTCCAAAGCCCTTCAGTGTGTCTTGGGGCAGGTGGCACTCAGGGCCAGCTGAGAAGCTTTAAGCTTGGTCCCAGCCCAGAGAAAACTTGGACCACAAAGGGTTTGGGATGCAGGAGCTCCAAAATGCAAGAGCATAAATTACTGCAATCCCTGCATGCATCAGCCCAAGGCACTCAGGGGAAATCAATGCTCCATGGAAAAGGACTGTTCATTTTCCCTGTAATGTGGTGGGGAACAGAAACAGGCTCATTCCAAGAGCAATGTGTGATCTGAAGCCTCCAAAGCTGAGCACAGCCACCAGACAATGAGGGAAGAGCTTCCCAGGGATGCTGCCCCCTTGCCAAAGAGCAGTGATTGAAAATCACCAGCAACAAAGAAGGGCTGGAAGCTCCAGATGCTGCTAAAACAACAGCTCCTCATTTCACTGCAGTTAAGATTTGCCCAACACCTTGCAATGTTTTTGGAGCAATCCCTCTGACACAAGTGGGCTGCCAAGATGCAAAGCGAGGCAGCAGCAGGTGATGGCAGGATGTGGAGAAAGAAAAATGCAAATATTTGGGAGAGTAGCCCAGAACAGAGAGGCAAAGGCTGTTTGGGACTTGGAACCTCCAAGCAGCTCACAAATGCAGATTAACAAGGGGCTTTCAGCAGCTACCTGGGAGGTGGATGGGGAGGAGGGGGTGGCAGGACACGATATGTCAGATAAACACACAGGTGGGCTCTTGAGCTGTGGGCAAAGTGTCCACGTCTGGCTGTACAGAGCACTAATGTTCTCCTCAGGTGCTCTAGGTCAGAAATGGTCACCTCTTTCCAAGGGTGCAAGGAAAGAAGCTGCAAGGTCAAGCACATGACAGCCTCCCAGCCCTCTCGGAGGTGAGGGCAGGAGATACCTGCACCAGAGGCAGGGGAAGAGAGACTCTCTTGGAATTAGATGTTAATTCACTGCAACTGCCAGTTTGCACATACCTAGAGTGCAGGAAAGCTCCCAGGGATGGATTTGTTCCTCTCAACCACTGAAATGGCTCATGAAGGAACGTGCTGCTTGGCACAAGTGACTAAGTGGCTGAGGGGAGCAGACTGGTCCTAATGGGCAGGGAGGGGAGGAGGAGGCAGGATGAAGCTCTTGGTTCCTCCTCCACTGTTCTGAAATCGGGAAATGCCAACCGTTGGTATCCTCCATAAATATCTATCTAAAAACATTGCTTCCCCCATCCCTTCCCACTGCCTGCCCTCCTACACCAGCCAATTTATGAGCACAAACACAGCAGCAGCTCCTGGCTTAGTGCTGGCTCATGGCAGGAAAAACCAACCTCGTTGAGAAACTGACCTTCAGCTCTGCTGTTTTTATCTTGGCTGCTTCCTCCCCATGAAGTGAGTACCCCAAGAAAAGCTTCTGATGAGCCATCCCAAGGAAAGGGCAGCCAACCTCCCACTCCCCAAAACCTGACACCCAGAACGTGGATTCAGAACAAAAAAAAAAATGTTGGAAAGGTCTCTACACACACACCAAAACTCAGAAAACCCACCTCCTAAACCCCAGGCCTTACTATAAATGTTATTTTTGTCAATATTAAAGTCTAAAAGCCTCAGATCCTCTTTCCACAAAACTTCCTTAACTTTGAGAACTCTTACGTATAGGTCTTCATAATATTGTTCATGACATGACACAGTCACCCAAGGGGATCATAGCTTCATTAGGGCCAGCATTAGCACCAGACAATCTAGCACCTTATTAAGAATCACAGAACGGTCTGAGTTCAAAGGAACCTTAAAAATAATCTAGTTCCAACCCCCCTGCCAGGGCAGGGACACCTCTCACTAGAGCAGGTTCCTCAAGGCCCCATCCAACCTAGTCTTGAACACATCCAGTGATGGGTCCAGTCACAGAACTAAGCAATCCAAAGCCAAAAGTCTCTTGCTGCCCTTCAACTCCACGCTCATTCTCTTCCTTGCACAAAAGGAATGGCTGGTAACCAAAGTGACTCCAAATCTTCCAAACCCACCTCTGAAATCTTCTCACTGATGTCTCCTAGAAAGGGACCTCCCACCAGCAGTAGGTTGGCTGCTTTGCTCACCTATTTGCCCTCAGATATTGAGCTCTGCAGAAGAGCTTCACCATCCAAGATGGGCTGAGAGCTGACACAAATCTGGAGCAGTGTGGGAGATGCAGTCATGAGCAAGAAAAGGTGATTTTTCTACCTTATCATCCACCTAAGTGGGCACCTGGGGTGCCTGACAGGACTTCCAGCTGGAAACCTCATTGCTCTCTCAGTAACTTGGGACATCTGGTGACTTGTCACCCCGGTCAGAAGCGTTCCCATCCTCAGAACACCTTCCTCTAGATGTTTCTGTTGTGGATTCACTTGCCTCTGTTCAATAAAGCCACACATTGAAGAGAGGTAATTCAGATATTGATTTTGGTAACATTTCATTCAGGTTATTTTTACAGATGGAGTATTTTGGTTTTTCATCTCAAGATGGTTTCCTGGAGGAAATGCTTTAGTTTCAAGCAATCATAAAGAAACTCTCCAAAGCACCACAAAGCCATGGTCTGTTCTGTACCAAAACATGTCCACATGCTGTGATTTCCAGCAAAATCACCTATTCAGCTCCACCCTCTTGCCCTGTCTGAGCACAACCATGTACCTCCCAATGCAATGAGCTTCTTCACAACCTCATCTCACCTCCCATCACTCCAGCTCCACTTGGAGGTGATGCTTCACCAGGCAGGATGCTGCTGCAGCATGTACCAATTACACACATCATCAAGATCTGCTGCTGCCCTTTTCCACAAGTCCTTTCACTCACCTGAAACCTCATCTCAGAGTCTCCCCCCTTCAAGTGGTGCACAAACCCCCTCAATCCTCACCCCTCTCACCCTGGGAGTCTGGCTTTGCCTAATGGGTTGTTAGGCAGGAGCATTTATTGGGAGCTACGAGTCGCTCCAGGAGACAGGGAGAGGGAAGCTATTTTCTGATACAAAGATAGTTTATCTCCCCTGACAGATTTCAAGGCAGTTTTCAAACTCCTAACAATACGCTGGGTTTTCCCCATTATAGCTCTGATGGCAAGGAAGAGATAAGACATGGCAGCCTTATTAACCTGAAAATGGGGTAGAATTCTTGAGAGGTAACCCAGAGCCTATTAAAATTCTCATTGTAACCCCAGGGTCACCAAAATAAAGTGCAATGGCTTAATGATGCCTTGTGGGTGCTGGGTGCAGAGATGTTCTCCATTCTGGCTGTGTCTACACCACCAACACCCCTCCACCCAACACATGGAGAGCTCCCAGCCCCAGCGTGGTGCCCATGGACTCACAAGCTCCCTGACTCTTGGCAGTTGACCAGTAACCTCAGAGAACCTTTCACACAAATCACACCTAAATAGGTCTTTTAATACACTGGAAGTGTTGCATGTATTTGAAGGGAGATATTTTATCCTGGGGAACACATGGGCCATGTTCTGAATTAACTGTAGATTTATTCAACCTTCTCGTACCACAGCATTGCCTTCAACAAGGCAGAGCAGGTACCTGAGAGTCAGAAGCAGCTGGTTTAGCTCAGGGAGGCAGCCTTGAGCTCAGAGGACAGTATCTCCTCAGGATACATCACCTCCCACACTCTTCTTCAGTCTTTCACTCAGGCCCAGCACTAAACACATTCTCAACAGCCCACAAGTTCTGCTTGTGCAGCTCCAGAGTCCTCTTCCCATTCATAGAACCCTGTCAAGAAGCTTCTGATTGTTGTACATTTCCAAGCAGACAATTTCTCATCAAGCACTCCTGCAATAATGACAGTTTGGAGCTTCACACTCAGTCTGGGCATCATTTCATTAGCTGATTTTTTACAGAAATTAGTGATGGGCTCTCCAGAATAATAAATAATTTCTCTTGCCCATCACAGGGTAAGTAACAGCAAGAGCTGCCACAGATCAGCATCTGTAATGTCAGCTCTTGCTCTAACTCAACACATCTCCTGTCCTGAGTGACCACCCTCAGAGATCAAGCCCAAAGTCATGGACTAAATGACCTCAGTGGACATTTTATGGACGTTTTACAGCCATTTCACAGGGGTGGGCCACAGACTAACTGTGTATTTTATCACAGGGTGGGAAGGGTGGTGGTAGGTAATGAGAATACTGGATAATGTGAGACCTGAAAATGACAAATGGCAGATGGAAGGAACTCAGAAGTAAGGACACATGAGCAGCACACCCAGCTTTAAGAGCAGGACAGCCCAGAACAGGAGCAATGCCTCCCCCAGCCCTTTGCTTTGAAGGTTCCTTGCCCTGGGGCAGAAAGATGTGTCTAGAGAAAGAGCTTCTGGCCTGAGCCCCAGGAAAATGGGGATTTGAGTCTCAGCTTCTTTGATATTTAGCATTTAACCTATCCTGCATCTTCAGCTGTCCACATGGAAAGCAAGACACTGGGTGGAAAAAGGGATAAGGAGACAAAATGAAATCCCTTTTTGACTACAAGGCACTTGTGGTGCCTGATCCTAAAAGCCAAGCATGTGCTAACTATCATTCTGCACCAGGTAAGACTCAAATATTGCAAGGTCTGATAGCACAATGAACATGATCACAGCTGGGGCAGAAGCAGGGACAATAAGTGATCTGGAGGCAGAAAAAATCAATGATCTAACCAAATCAGTTACTGCTGCCTTGATTACCATAAGTAGGACAGAAAGTGCTGAAGGTTAATAATACTACTTAGCTAGCTGCAAAAAAATTAAGTTTCAAAAAGAATTGGAAAATAGTTCTCAGAAAGATGTGGCAGGTCCATGAGGGGTTTGCAGCATGTCACCTGCCCATCTGCACACATGTAAAGCTTGATGAAGGTTTATTTTAATACTATGGAGCACTGACTCTGGCATGAGCTTAAGGAATGGCTCAGGTTATCCTCAATTTCTAACCTTGAGGTTAATTGACAATTGTCACTGAGAATGTCTCTAGTAATTGGTAAGCTTGATTAGACTTAAAATCTTTGGCACTAAGCCTCCATATTTGGGCAAAAAAAAGCCTCTTCCCAGAATCCTACCATACAATCAAGTGAAGTTAAATGACCCTTCTGCACCAGTTTGATTGCTCTGCATTATGAGCTGGATTTGATCACTCATTTCTCAGATCCTTTGATGTGCCCAAGGTAAAAGAACATCATATATTTAGGTCTTTGTTACCTAGCCAACCACCATCTTCGCATTGTATTTAGTTAATAACATTAATTAGGAAAGAAACCCAAAGTGTTTCCAGCTTTTAAGTAATATGTGTGGATCTGCACAGACAGGGCTGGTAAAGAGGAGAAAGCCCTGGCCAGGGATTTCCAGCCACACTGCCAGCCAAGGGCTGGGAGACATTTCTCTGTTTGTTTTTCACTTGCTCTCCTGTTTGCTCTCTCTGGCAGGTATCAGATCCTCTACATGTTTGCATAACTCCCAGCACAAGCTGGCACTGAGCTGAAGATGTGGAGTTCTGGTACCATCCAAATGCTAACAAATCCAGAGGCTGCTGAAAACCACCCAGCTGTCCTGTTCCTCATTAATAGGAAAATGGGAAATAAGCAGAGATATTGGGATGTTTCCTCTATACATTATTCAGGCTGGCAACACCAGCCTTGGCTGGGCTAAACATTTAATTACAGATTCATTTTCTTTTTGGTTTCCCTGATGACATTTAATCCTTTCAGCAGTTATAAATGACTCCAGAGCTGGGTGCTCTTTAACCAAAGCACAAGGGGTTTTTTTCACGACCTCTTTTTTTTTTTATTATTGGAACATTTGGGGATCATGATTTTTTTTTTTTTTTAATCAAAGCTCTGGGTCAAATTGAGTGGCTGGCATAAACAGCCCTGACTGCATTGACAGCTCTGGAGTTATGGTCATTGAATATGCTGCCTTCATTTTTTGCCTCCGAGAAATCAAAAGAATGGGGCTTGGCAAGAAAAGAGCCTTTATGCCCTTTCCTAGCAGAAAGCAGATTAGATTTTCCCCACTTCTCTCCCCCTCCAACCCCTGCTTTTCTTTTCCCACGCTCTGTCATGTCCACTTGGGAAAAGCACCCAAAAGTAAATATTTCACTCCTCTCCCCCCTTTCTCAGACACCAGTTGAAACGCAGCCAGGCTGTACAACTGGCTTATCCTCATCCAAGGCTACAGGCATCTATCATTTACTGACTCCTGAAGTCAAACACGTTATGCAGAGCTCTGAGCAGCTCTCCTTTATTCACTCAGGCTGCTGAATGGGAAATGACAACAGCAGCACAATAAATTTGGGGGCCTTTCAAGATGCTGACTTTAAATGTACATTCAGAGGCACAATGCCCTGGCTCTCCACCACCTCTTCCTCAAGAGCTTTGGGTCACATTCAGAAGCACAACGACACATGGTATTGAGTGTCCAAATCCAAAGTGTACTGAAACCAGGCTGGTCATGCTCAGCAGAGCTGAGCTAATGGCTACAGAGCCAACAAAGGCTCCAGTTTGCTGGGATCAGGGCTCACGGGAGGGCTGGGATCAGAATCCATGCCAAGGTATTCACCTGGGCTGGACCACCAGGCAGAGCCCACACAGCAGCTGCCAACAGCCTCACTCCAGCTCACTCCTCTTAAATGCCAGAGGTTGATCTTGGCCCTAGCAACACAGGGACAGACCTCAGGTGCTGCAATCCCTTCTGTGCCAAGCACAACATCTGCCCATACACCCCAAACCCACGTGAGCCAGGGTGCCAGACAAGTGTAAGCTGCTGCCAGAGGGCAAGACATGGCCTGGAGGAGGTCACAAATCAGATCTGACTCCCATGCATCTGCCCCATGGGTCACCAAGCTGCAGCACTTGCTGTGAAGAGATGAACATCAACACAGGCTGAGAAATTGATGTGAGGATTTGCAGATTGCAATGGTGCAGGGAAAAGTCCTGCCCCAACTTCTGATCACACACCAGTAAGAACAATATTTGATGGGGACAAAGGTGTAAGGAGTAAGTCACTTGCCCATTTGCTCACCCCTGAGCCCTTCGTGGGTTTATTTTATCTCCTCCTTAGAACTTATCTGAACCCTAAGACAAGAGCATGCCCTGCCCAAAAGTACCCAGTCTCTCTAGGAAACTAAGAGAGGACTCAGTACCAAACTGCTCAGAATATCCCAAATATCTCATACATCCTCTCAAGGGCAGCTGTAGCCTCATGCCCTGTTCACACTACTCAGTTCTCTGCTCTGTTCCTACCTTGGCTACCCCTAAGCCACAGCAGGCAGCAGCATGGCAGTATTTGGCTTTCCACACAGGTTAGATGGACAAAGGACACCATGGAGGCTCTCAAAGAAAGGAATTTATTCTGCAGCAATTCCTTCCATGCTGTCTGTACAACTGCTTGTCCATCTGACCATCAGATCTCTACTTCTAGGAACTCAAGGTTCCCCCAGACTGACAGAAGGTTCAGAGATAATTAAATACTGAGAAAGCCTCGAAAAAAATATGCTGGGAATATGGAAGAGAGACAGAGCCAAATTAGTGCCTTGGCTGTCATGTGAGCTGAGAAAATGCCTGCTCTGCATGGCAAGCAGCACACATGAACCACCGACCAGCCCACCACAAGCACCAGCTCACGAGTGCCAGGCAGTTAAAGGGCATGGAGGAAGAGGAGGGGAACACAGAGGCTGTGTGGGAAGAGCTGATATTACAAAGGGAGAGGCAGAGGTCAGGCAGGTAGGATACAAATCCAGTGGCTCATTAGTTCTGCTGCTTATGGAACAATTGCCTTCCATCACCTTCAGTGCTGGCTGCTGAAACAGCAAAGTTTAGCTCAAAATGTCACAAACATTTTTCTTAATACCCTATCAAAGAAAAACATCTTTTTAGCGAGCAACAAGGCAGCAAAACAGCCCCAAAAGGCAGGAACAACCTCCCTCCCCAACAGTTGGGGAAAGAAGCAAGGTCAGAGACTGACAAGGACCATGTTTAGGGTCTAAGTCTAATTCCACTGACATTAGTGGGAAAATGGTGAATACCCTCCAGTTGTGACCTCCAGCCACAACTCCTCACAGGCTCCAGCTCAGAGCTGGCAGCACAACAAGGCTCTTTCTGGTGGGGCATCATCTTGACACCAGAAGAGGCTGCACTGGATGCCTTGAGCCTGGTACTGCAAATAATCCCTGCACATGGTGTCGTCTTAACTCTTACCCCTTCCACTGGAGCCTTCCCTGTGATTCAGGCAGTGCTGCTGGCATGGATCCCATCCACACCAGCACCAGCCAAGCATCTGGAAACCAGGCACAAGACTCCTTCCATGCTCACCAGCCTCCAGGAGATCTCACCATATCCAAGTGTCTGTGTTGGCCACCTTCCTGGGTTGACCAGTCTCAGAAGCACAGTTATAAGGTAGTTTTTTGGGGTGCTCTCAAAAGGTTATTAAAACACACTTGCAAAATTACTCAGGCTACAAAGTAAGAGACACCTAACAAGGAGTATGAGCTCTGAGGGATCAAAATTAAGTGATATGATAACGTGAACAGGCAGCACAGCCTTCGGCATGAGGTGACACGATTAGAAAGGAGCCAGCACAGCAACACTCCAGGTCCCAGCTCTCCACCTTCTGTAGATTTCAGGCACACTCCCAATATGTCCTTCAAGGACAGCTTTTCTCCTTATTCCTCTGCCAGTCCTCTCTTCTGTCATCTCCCTTTTCTCCTCTGGTACCATGCACCCATTTTGACCCTCACTCACTGTCTGTGTCTCTCTGGGAGCCTTTTGGGCAGCAAAATTCCCATTTCTGCACCAGCTCCAAGCTTGAATCCCATCTGTGCCACTTGTTGGGCTCTGGCACCTCAGAGCCCATGGCAGGATTCACCTGTCCCCTCTTCAGAGTGGAGAGCCAAGGTGTGCAGAGACTCTTCTTCCAACACCTACAGAGAACAGCAACTCACACACAATCTCAGTGCGTGCTCATGAAGCCACCAAGCTTCAGGTTCCTGAGGTGAGGAATGAAACCTTGTGCAAAAAATGGGATAGAAATACCACCTGCCTCACTGCGATTTAGAGATTTTTCAACTATCAACAAGCTGTTTGGAGTCTTCTCCTGCTTTTCTCCTGCCCCACTGCCCATCCTTAGAGTTACAGAGCAAGAGAAGTGAACTTAGCACAGAATTTGGCACGGCTCAGGCTGGTGCTGAGCCAGCATCTCAACTGGCTCCATCAGGACACGTTCATACAAAAGGGGACCAAATCCTGCTGCTCTGCTCTGGCAAATCCTTCCAGCTCTGCTGGTGCAAGCCAGATCTGTTCTTTTTTGCTAATCCTGGGCCTGTTTTGAGCAAAGCTTGCTGAACACAGCAGCCACACACCACACAGTCCAGTCTGGCACATGGGAGCACTGGTCAGGGAGCCCCTGAGGTCTCTTTGACTCCTAACACACCCACCAGCCCACTGGAAAAAGAGAAAGCAGTGAATCAACCAACCCCCAAGCGTTTGTCAGGTCTTCCCTGTCACTTCCCTCTTGACATTTCCATAATCCTGCTGTGCCTGCAATTAAGAATTTCAACAAAACGCCTGCTGCTTCCCTCCTCCTCCATAACAGAGAGGAACAAAACTCCACAGGCACCAGCTCGTGCTGAAATGAAATGATAAAAATGAGCAGCCGAGGTCAGAGGCTTTTTCACAGCTGCTGAGGGATGCGAGAGATAAAAGGACAGGAGTGTCAGAATCTCCTCCTCGGGATGTGCAAGTGTAGCACGCAGCCCGATTACATATTTATTTATGGGGAGATACACTGATAGCATCTGTCAGGCCTCATTGCAGAGCCTGAGCTGTGCTAGTCACACCGTGCTCAGCCCTGTGAATTGCCTCGCTGGCTCCAGCAGCCATGGTAGGTGGGTTTAAAGGTCAGATGAGCCATTTCTGGGGGAAGCCAAGGCACAGCACAAGCCTCTCCTGCCTCTAGTGCCTTTACACCTTCAGCCCAGAGACAGCCCGTGGCCACAGATGGCCCAACTTTCAGCAGACTTTATTCTACTTAGAATCATAGAATCGTCAGGGTTGGAAGGGACCTCAAAGCTCATCTCGTTCCAACCCCCCTGCCATGGGCAGGGACACCTCCCACTAGAGCAGTTGCTCACAGCCCCAGCCAGCCTGGCCTTCCAAATGTCCAGGGATGGGGCTTCCAGCACCTCTCTGGGCAACCTGGGCCAGTGTCTCCCCACCCTCCTGGGCAACAACTTCTTTGCAACATCCCCACCTCTAGTTTTGACCCATTCCCCCTGGTCCTACCACTACCCAACATCTTCAAAAATCTCTCCCCAGCTTTCTTGTAGTCCCCTTAAGATACTGGAAGGCCACAATAAGGTGGCCCAAATTATTTTCTTCCAGGGTCAAACACAAAGATGGGGAGTGATGAAGAACAACCTCCAAGTTTTCACCCCAAAGTAAGCTCTTTTCTCAGCTTCTACAAGAAAAAATGTCCTTCAATCCACTGTGCTCCTGTCTGGGTTGCATGTACTTGGTACACTTGGGGAGAATCTCCCTTTTAGCTAAAGCACCATCTGCCAGAAGCTGGCAGGCACCACCAGCAACACCAGGATGCACCAAACCTTGCCCAGTCCATGTTTTACACCATGCTTGACTATTACATGTCCTGCACATGAACCAGATCTCATTGTTCCCCTCTCAAAAACACATCACTCCCCTACTAAGTGACCTAGACCTTGCTAAAACATTTCCATGGCCTCTACTGCTACTCGTGATGGTTCCTTGCAACAAGGAATTTTACTGGTGCTGCCCATTTGCCACCCTTTAATGGGTGTCTAATTCCTCATCCCTAGTTTTGACTGACCAACATAACTGTGCCACCCACATCTCGCCAACTAAATTCCATATTGATAAATGTCTTAACTTCAGATAATGAATAGGGAGAGCCAGGGACAATAATTGCTCGTTATTTCCCCATTATTTTTGCTTTGGTGATATGTAAATGAAGCGAGGATCTTTGTAGTTCTCTATTTTGACAATTCAATGGCATTAGCCATTTTTGCAGTTGCTTTAACAAGTCTAATTTGCTAGGTTTATTTCCAAGAAATGATGCCACTAGCAATTTGTCTATTTACTCACAGTCCCTTTGGCATTCAGTCTGTTTGCAATGTCCCACAATAGAGACTCAGAACCTTCCCAGCTCCTGTCCTCTGCTTCTTATTCTACAGAATACAGAAAAAATGCAGGAAAAAAAAATTCTCAAGTAAGTAAAAATCTTTGAACTGGTTCTTTTGCTGAGGATCAGGTCAGCAAAAGTCCATCACACTGCTAATAAGAGCTGTGGTACAACCATTGAGGTCACTCATCACACAACTGCAAGGTGAAGACGGTAAAGAAATGGCCCATCCTGAGGAGCTGGTTAAAGGCACAGCAAAAAGGCTTTGCTGGAGAAGCATTAAGACACTATCCAGTTTAACTCACTGCTCTCCAATGCAGGAAAGTGCAGACCAAAAGAAGATTCCATACCTTGAAAAGCCAGATTTCTGGCAGTCTGTGTGGCTCCTGCTTCACATCTTGCACCGGGAGCTCCCCGTGCTGCTGCAAACGGTGGCAGGAGAAGCAGAAGTGTCTCAGGGTGCATAAACAGTAATTAAAGTGTTTTGCTCCCAGATTGCTCAAACAAGGCAGCAGAGCTTAATAACAAATCACTATTTGTGGAGCTAACCCGTATTGATCATCCAGCTCCAGCAGTTTCACCTCTCTCTGCCCACCAGCCTGTTTCTGCTGGAATTAGGGGTGTCAAACACCTCTCAGTGCACAGACAGATCTCTCTGAACCTATTCACCACCAGACCAGGGACAAGTTCAGGATCCTGCCATCCCCCTCAGCAGGAAAATAAAATAAAATAAAATTTTAAGAAGAGTGTTGTCAACCAAGCATTTTGAACCAAGAGGTCACAAATCCAATCACTTTGCCCTCCCCAAGGGCTGCTAGACGAGAAGTCCAGCAGGCAAACAATCCATTTTTTTTCCTTTGATTGATTTACACATTGTGAAAGTTGGGGGTGAGAAGAAGAGAGCAAAGGGAAACCTATTCTGGCTTGACTACAATATCTGCCTCAACAAAATTGAAAAAGTCTTTTTGGAACGCTTCCGAACTCTCAAAAATAAAGTTAAATAAAGGGCTGAAATGAAAAGTCAGCTCAACAGCAAAGAAGGAAAAAAAGAAAGAGTTTGGGAAATGTCAGCAGAAAGTGTGTGTATTTTCCTCCCCAGGGGGTTTTGTTCTAAAACAATCTGGTCAAATCACCAAAGAGTCGTGATTAGCATCAGTGTTAGCAAATCTTCTTTTTATGCAAAAACAAATAAAATGCATTAAAATGCCCTCCAAGGGCAGTTTATATGTGAAGAGGAGGCCCCAGCTCTGAACTGGGAGGAAATCAGTTTCATTTAAGCACACTTAATGCAAATGTTATGGCTTTGTAGAGAGCTGCTCCTCCCTTGGCCAGCCAGAGACAGAGGGAAGGAGGAACAGGAGTGATGGAGATTCACAAGTTTCTCTCTCCATCTTTTCCTCTATCCCATAACTGGTTGCATTTGAGCCAGCAACAGAATTTTATCTTGGATGCATCAACATTAATAAGTGTATTAGCCCCAACACTGAACTGAGCACTTCAGATCTCCACCAGGTCTGGACTTCAAAGGGTTGTCTGAGAACAAGCAATAGGACAGGAGGAAATTGCCTCAAGTTGCACCAGGGGAGGTTTAAATTGGGTATTAGGAAAAATTTCTTCCCTGCAAGGGTTATCAAAAGCACTGGAACAGGCTGGTTGAGCCATCAGCCCTGGAGGTATTTAAAAGACTTGTAGACGTGGCACTTATGGACATGGTTTAGTGGTGGACTTGGTAGTGTTAGGTGAGCAGTTTGGCTCTTAAAGGTCTTTTTCAACCTAAACGATGCTATGTTTTTATAAGGTGACACAGACCCATAGGAGGCAGATATCACCTGTGTCCTTCCAGCTGATCTCTCATTACCAGGTTGAGAAGGTAGGTCCTAGTTGAGGACCTCCTGCAGAAAGCAGCAGCTCCCCTCATGTGTCTTCCCTTCTCATTTGTGGTGGCAACCTTCTGCCAAAGGGATGGGTTAGATGACACCATTCCCATGCTGGATGCCACCAGCTGGAGCACGCAGTGGTTAAACACCCATCCCACACCAAGACAAACCAAAACAATTAATGCAACGCTCTAATGAAGCTCCCTCAGGTCTTCAAGAGAGGCAGAACCAGAACTCTGGAAGGGGTTCTCTGAGTGGCAGCCCTGAACAGTTTGAGAGCTGCAGCAAGGAACACACAAAGAGCACAGAAATTATCAAAGTGGGACTTGCAGGTAAACTCCTGGGGTCACCCCAGAGTGTGGAGAGGTCCAACAAGCAGTGGCAGGAGCTGGGGGAAGCAATACCTCTGTCAGCCACAAAGTTCAGGTACTAAGCACTCAAATCCCCAGAGCTCCGAGGGCTGTGTCTCTGCCTGGAATAATAATGCCCTGAAATGACTCCCTGCCTTTGGTTACTGGTATCATGAAATAACAGCTCCCTGCTATCAGAGTAAAGCACAGAAGGGAAAAAAAATACACACCCAAAAGCACAAAAAGCCTGAAGCTGCTCAACAGAGGACAAATCCAGCCAGACCAACCAATCACTGCACATAAATGTGATTTCTTGTCTGTGTCTGATACTGTGCAATGCAGAAAGACTTTTCCCCCCCTTCCTCCAACCATCTGAATTCCTCTTAAGGAGAAAAAGGGAGGAGTGTCCCCCCATCTCAGTTGTTAGACGACAGCCTTTGCACTCCCTGCTTACAGTTTTCTGCTTTACCACTGAGCTGGTTTTCTAAGGAGCTGAATTATGCGCAGGAATCACCGAAAGCTGCTGCAGCATCTCCAGCTGCCACAGGGAAAGGTTGTTGCTGCCACCTGCAGTCTAACCTCTGGAGGCAGCTTCCTGAGGACACCTGGGGCAAGCAGGTGGGATGTATGAGGCTAATGAGGTGTCTCTGCAAAAAAAGAGGGGCTTGGAAAGGTTCCAGGTAGCCAGGATCCTGCTGGTCCCCTGGCATGTCCCATCCCTTGGTATTTAATAACATCGAATGTTTTACCAGCTCTACATGACCCTCCAAGCTGATAGAAATTCAAGCAAATATGTTATTTATAAATGGGTAAAAGTCATTGAGGAGAACGAGGTAGCAGAGATCATGTCTGGAAGGGATATTGGCTTTTTTCTGATACCACACAAATAAACCCCAAAGCCTCAGTATGTGAAGCTCACAGATCCAAGAGCCTCTGTGCAATGGTATTTTCTCAGTGGGGAACATCAGGATAATATCCAGGTTTGTGCAAAGTGGATGATATGAATCTGAGAAGAGATGTGCAATTAATACTGGAGCACAGATTGGCTACATGGCAATCCTCCCAAAGCCAGAGGTAATGTTCAGCATCCACTCCTGGAGAAAAAGAGAACTTAATCCCAAAGGACTCTAAATATTCACATCCTATCAAGGCACAATGCCAAAACATGGAAAAATAGTTCCTTTCTTTGTGAAACTTTGCCTAATCCCATTTTACTACTAAAAGCAGCAGTGCTCTCAATGGGAAATGGAGCCCAGACAAAAAGAAACAGTTCTGCTTTAAAACAAACAAACCAAAACCATCCCCACCAAAACACCCACCAGAGCCACAAACCTCAGACCTTCATGAGTCCAAAAAAAATACAGGGGAAAAAAGATTAACTGTTCCTCAAACCCTGTCCTAACCTGGGGAAGTAAAACTGGAAGAGAAGCTCTGAAATGAGGACTCTGGTGTCCAAAAGAAACCAACCTGGTAGCAAAGGCTGTTTGCTAATTAATGTGTAAGTTTAAACACCTGTAAAACCCCCCCAGTGTTCTCTGGGTGAATCAATCTCTAGTTCAGAGGGAATGAAGCCCTGGCTCTACACACAAAAGGAGCCCTAAAGCATTGCATTGCTATTTCTGCATTACTTTGGTGCTAAATGTCTACCAGTTTTGATAGAAATCCATCACCCGAATAAAAATTGAGGGTTTGAACCTGAGAATTCCAGCATTAAAATATACTGCAAAGGAACATTTAAAATCCAGGTCTAAAATTAGTTGTTTGACAAAGGGAGGTGTAATTTTGCTGTAATCCCTCCTTCCTGCACTATTTGATTTTGCCATCTAACCTCACATATGGCTAAAAGCATTTTTTTTCCTCTAGGTTATATTATAGCTTAAAACAAAGGGTTCTCCTCCATGCTCTGCCATATGATGATGATTTCCACCATTTAACACAAGGTTTCTGTTACCAAAATGGAAGTATTTAGGTTTGTTGACCAGTTCCCACAGATTTAATATATCTACAAGTTGCTCAACCTGGCTCTGTACATTTGAAAAAAAGCATTTAACAATTTCAATAATTTATTTCTGCCCAGTGATACCCATCTTTTGTAAAAATATATCTTATTATCTTCTTTCCAATACAGAAGATACATAGATCTCCTGATTTTTCAAAGGTGTCTTCAAACCTTCCACATTACTTGTGAGTGAAAATAAATCCATATAAAAGAGGAGCTCAGGCTTTGACTGTTAACATATTGTAGTATCAATTACGACATATGAATTAGGAGTTAGCAACCATTTATAGCACAATTCCAGTAAACATTATTGCCTTTCCCAGCACATATAGACACCCACACAATTAATCAAGGAAAAAAATCTCTTCCTAAATAAATGCAAGTTGCTTCACAGAGGCAGCTTTGTTTTACCAGTCTCCTCACAGTACTTTTTACAGAGTGATCCCCTCCACCCCTGGAGGGTCCAACACTCAAACCAGAAGTCCTTCCCCTGCTCCCTCATTGCTGCAGGGGCTGCTTGGGCTGGTGGCACCAGGACATCCTTGGACCTGGTAGAGATAACGGTTGAACTCCATGATCTTAAAGGTCCTTCCCAACCACAGCAATCCTGTGGCATGCCCCAACCTGCCCTGAACCAGAGGTGGTCAAGGCAAAGCATGAGGCTACCATGGCTCTCCAGCCACACCACAGAGAGGTGTCCAGGTGGCTGCAATCAACCATAGTAAACAAGCAGGTTTACAGAGACCTCAACATCAACACCACAAAGCACAAACACATCATTTTCCTTTAAAAACACAAACCAAAGCCACGTGGAACAACGCAGTTATGATCAGTGTCTATGTGAGGCTGGCCCTCCTCCAAGTTTGTCCTTCACCCCACCAGCACCACCACCCACCCCAGCAGGAGAACCAGCTCCTTCACTGCTTGTGTTTGGGGTGTTGAAGAACCTTCCAGAAGGGCAGCGCAGGAGCCAGACCACAACAACCCACAGACCCAGCCCAGTCTGGGGACTGGTTTTACCTCCAGGGCAGGAAAGCAACGCTAGCAAAGGTGTGAGCAGCCTCAGCCACCTCAAGAGAGCCTGAGCTCAAAGGAAACCATAGAGGAGACCCACACCACCCCAAACCCAAGCTGCCCTGAGGCATGACCTCCCTCCAGCAGAGCCCCACCGACCAGGGCTCACGGAGAAACCCACTCCCACCATACCTGGGCACACCGGAGAGCCCCGAGCCCGGCTCCTCCACGCCGGCACAGCCCGAGGTGCTGCTCGCCCCAGCCGCGGTCAGGTGCTATTGCCCGGGGGGATTTACCCTGCGAGGCTCCGGCCCCGCCCCGTCCCGCCCCCTGCCCCGTGATCCGCACCCTCCACCGGCTCCTAATCACGGGAGAGCTCCCCGGGGACGGGTGGAGGTGTCCGGGGCCAGGTTGTATCCAGCACACCTGAGCTTGGAGTGATGAAGAACCTTCCAGAAGGACATGCAGGAGCGAGCACGGAGCTCCTCCCCAGGTAAACCTCCGGAAAGAGGCTGATCTCGTGCTAATGAGGCCATTCGGTTGCTAATTAAGGGGGGGTTGGTCAAGCGCAGGGCTTGGCTCTGAAGGGAGAACCTTAGGACATGGGCACAGACACCGGACCAGGCTGCCCAGGGAGGTTGTGGGGTCTCCTCTGGAGACATTCAAACCCCACCTGGACATGTTCCTGTGTGACTTGATCTAGGTGATCCTGCTCTTGGACTAGATGATCTTTCGAGGTCCCTTCCAACCCCAAATGTTCAGTGATTCTGTGAAAATGGGGGTCCACAGTGGGTGTGAGAAGCAGAGCCCAGCCCAGGGGCATCAGTGCTTCACAGACAGTGTTATAGATATATTGTCTGGGATGGGGAAAGCCCCAACTCTGCCTTGTGGAAACCATGAGCAGACACCCCCCTGGTGATCACCTCTCGCTTCCCAACACACATAGGAAAAAAATTCCCAGGGAAGTTTTTTTTCCCATTCACATATCCTCTGTGTTGTTATTGTTTGGGTTAAGGGTTGTCATGAGAACGTGTAGCCAATGTCAATTTAATGGCATTACCACATGTGGACTAGGACCCTAGCTAGATATTGGCTCACTAATGCATTCCTTCCCAATCAAACCCTGAGCAGATATTTCCATGGGGGTGTTGCCTGGCTGGTTGTGGCTTCCACACTTAGCTCAGGCAGGCACAGCTCTCCCCAGGATTAATAAACCAGGATAGTCCTTTCTCAACTGCTTTTTTCTGATGACAGCAAGCATTAGGGTTGCTCTGAGAGGCTGCCTGGAGCTCAGAGCTGTCCCATCGCTTCTGCGTGGGCTTAAATGACTTCTCAACACTGGGCAGCTCCAGACTTTCTGAGCAAATTTAGGGCTTTCCTTTGTGTCTGGGTGAAATCTCTATGAAACCCATTTCAGCTGTTCTCTCCTGAGTGATCACAGAGCAAGGTGTGGGAATCAAGCAACCCATGCAAGTGTTTCATGGCTTGCTTTCCATGTCAGATTTTTCCTTATTTACTTGGGGTGTTTTTTGTCTGGGAGACTAAAGCAAGAATCCAGGGCAAAAAGATTTTTATAGCCAACCTGTGGTCACAAATATGGACTCTGTGGTTACGGATAAGCTCAGAGTCCAGGAGAGAGGACAGTGGTTATCTGTGGCTGCCAGTCCTGCTCATAGCCCCTGTGGCATCCCTTTGGTGGGATGGTGTGGTTCTCTGTGGTCAGAGAGGTTTGCTGCTGCTTCAGAAGCCAAGCTCCCCATTCCTCCCACTTCCCAGGGAAGGGAAGCCAATACAACAAGGTTAGGTAGCATCTGGAGAAAGAAAAGAAACCGGATAGAGTAGCCCAGGGTCTCTTAGGCTTAAGCCACTGAGTGTTAGTTTTAGATAAGGCCCTTCAAAGACCTTGTTTTATTTCTTTAAAACCAAGCTGGCCGGAGCCAGCACTCTGAATTCACGGAGGAAAAGCTCCTTCCCAAGGCCAATATTGCCTGTCCAGATGATCCCCATAATTCCACTGAGGTCCAACATCTCATCTGGCCTCCCTAGCAGACCTGACCTTGCAGGAATATTTTCCTGGCATGAAACTGCAAAGAAAGTCTGAAGAGAAGGTATTAAACGCTTCCAGAGGAGATGAAAGCAGAAGGGGTTTCTGTTTCTTGCTCTCTATTTGGTGACAAAGAGACAACAAACTGCCAGCATTTCATAAATCCACGTTTGTTAATGATCTAGAAATGGGAAGCCTGGCTGCGGATACATACTGTTCTTTTGAAGGAGGTTCTGCAAAAGAAAGCATAGCAACCTAATGCTAATAATATGCTAAATATTTAAAAGAGATGTTTTCTCATTCCTCTATTCCCAAGGAGGGTGGAAGACAACGAGGGGATTAACAGAGGAAGATAAAGTGGAGAAAAACCTCATGTTTCCAGTAAAAGTTATGAGTTTAGTATAAGGAGGTAGACCAAAAAAAAAGGGTTACTTGAAGCTAGTCCTAAATGGAGAGGCAGAAGACACGAACTAAAGCTATCTGTGATTTAAGGTTGCACATCAGGTCACAGAAAAGCAATGGCCCTGCTCCTTCTGCAACTTCTTGGATTGAGGTGTCTTTCCGTTTCTTGGTCCCAAAGGTCCATACGTTGCCCCCAAGACATGACTAGGAATCATCTCAGCAGCTGTGAGCTGAAAAGGTTCCTTTTCAGCAGCCTGACACCTCTGAAAAGAAGTGCTGAGGAAATCCAGGAGTGAAGGTATTCACCTGCCCTGAGTGATGAGCACAGAATGAAATGATCTTATCCCAAGGCAAGTGCTTGGGAGAGATTTTCCACCTCTCCCTGATGCTATTTTCCTTGAAAGTGATAACTGGAGTTCCAGCTCCAGTTGGAACTGATGTCCAAGAGCAGACTCTTCTGGTTTACTCCTTGAGCCACTTTACACCCCTTGCCAGTGGGTAGGAAGTGTGATTAAAATGTGTCCAAATTTGGAATTACTTTATCCCTGTAAGACTAGATTTCAAAATCAGGGTCACCCAAATTGGGATTTCAAAGGCAAGTCTCCGTTTTTCTTCCCCAAGAAAAATACCCTGACAATATTTTCCTTTGTCCTTCTTGAAGTATTTTAATAAGAGCGAAACAATCCCTATTAACTGAGATTGAAATGTTTCATTTCCACACTGCTGCTCCAGTTCCTGCGTGCTACGATATGAATAGAGCACAGCAATTTTACAAATGGCTTCAATAATGTCCCACTAAAGCATGCCAAAAATCAATTTCTGAGCAGAGGAGTCTTCTGGAGAGCATATCCCTGCTGCTGGAGTGCCAGGGTGTCCCAAGAGGGGGAGTTCAGAGGACACCCTGCAAACCCCAGGGCTTCAGCAGCACTCAGGTTATGGGCTTGGAAGGTGTGACTGTGAGAATAAAGCCCCTGAGTTCAACAGAGTTGATCCTGCACAGCAACTCCTGATGCTACTGCAGGAGTTAAAAATATTGACGATGGGGTTTGGTCCCTCCAAATTCAAAATATGCCTTTGCAGGGCAGGATTTTCATGTACTTACCCATCTTTGGTGGCAGATACAAGGTGTGAAATCCCCTTTATGAGCCCCACAGATGGAGCTGGGAGCAGCAAAGATGTTTTGGGCACCCATTTCTCCTGGGCAGAAATCCTCCAACCATCCTGTGCACGGTAGCACTGCTCCTGTGGATGAGGTGATAGCCTCAGAACACGTTCCCTTTCCACTGAAACACCAGCTTTTCATAAAAAATAGAGTATTTCCAGCATAACTAGACATTGCCAGTAAAACATATGCAACCAGTAACTGCCCAGATGTGGTGGAATATTTGGGGCTTTGGTGTATAGCTGTTAATATAACACTTAACTCAAGGTGTGCAGGTAGGAAGATCCCTCTCTTAGCCCTCATCTCTTGTCTGATAATTGCCAAAGAGGAATCATGCTATTTTATATCCTCTCTTTCAGAAATTGGGGCTTTCAGACTAATTCTGTCTCCCAGAGCCCAACATGTGGAGAGAGCTGCAGCACCCCCAGCATGGGAAGAGTGAGAGGATTTTCACATTGCTGCTTACTAGGTATTCTTTCCTTCTTTAAATCTTTCTCTCTGCCTACCTTCCCCTCTTCTTCTCTGCAAAAATCTTCCTGCCACCTCCTGGAAGCCAAAGGAACATCCTCAGAGCCTTGGGAGCCTGCTGAAGAGCTCTCCAGCTTGGGGAGTGGGTGGGAGCTCCCCTAAATCCTGTCCTGGCTCTGGGTGGGTTTCAGCATGTTGAGGGTGTGTCTTTTCCATGCTTCTGGGTTTTTTTTCCTCTCTTCATCAGTGCCTGTCTTGCTTTACAGAGCAAAAGAACAAGATGTTAACAAAGTGCTAAATGTCGGTGCTTTCCCCTGCTCGTTGTTTTCTCTTCAAGGGAAAGACAATAAGAGAATTCAAGCAAAGCCCAGGAAATTAGTGCCACTGAATAAGAGGCACTTGTAGCTGGTTTTTTATGTTCAGCCAACAATATGAAGTTTGGATGCCTGTTATTTGTGTTGCAAAGCTCATCCCCAGCAATCTAACCCAAGTCTGTGTTATGCAAACTGTCTCCAAAAAGGTAAAAATGAGAAATAAATGGCTCTAAAGTGTCTAAGCACCAATAAATTTTGAAGCTAAAAGGTGAGGTTTGGCAATCCCATAAATATTGGAATACTATTACAGCAGGTTAACTTCTTTCATTTGAGGTAACTCTATTTAACATAAGCTTTGTTCAAACTGGAATCTCACCTGGGGTAATCCCCCCAGTCTTGGATGTTTACTCTGTCCACGAGCATCTTTTCAGCTCCCTGAGACTCCCCTATCTCTCCAGTCAGATTTATTTACCAGCTTTGGACAGCAAAATCCTGAGGCATGTTTTCTAAATACAATCCTGCCTCGTAGGTCACAGCCATGAGAAGTGCTGAGGTCAGGGAGTTCTGCAGGATAACACCACAATTCATCTGAATTTTTACTATAATTACAATGCCAAAGCTGTGGGGAATCTCTCCTGTATTTATCACAAGTCAATTCTCCATGGAGGTCAGGATATACAAATCTCCCAGCAAATCTGAGGCATGGGATCGTTTGAGGGTTTCAGTATTTGGTATACAGGGACTGATTTAACCACCAAAATAATATATGTATATATAAATAATATGTGTATGTATATAAAATATATATATGTATATATATAAACAGCTGTACACATATATCTTGCTTAAACTGGGAGCTTGGGATGATTCTCACCAACATCCTTTGGCTCACAAAGCAGAAACATGAGGTGCTACTTCTCATTAGCTCCTCGTATTACTCTTCTTCCCCTGCATGGGAAGGATCATAGAATCTTTCTGGTTGGGAGAGACCTTCAAGATTGTCAAGTCCAACCCTTAACCCAGCTCCCCACTAAACCACATCCCTCACCCGGGTCTTCAGCCAGCAGAGCTGCTCCCATGTCTCCACTGAGGACCAAACAATGCTCTGCATCCAGCTCACTCCTCCATCAATATCCCCCAAAAGGTGTTAGTGGGTAACAAATATTTTCAATTTCTTTTGTAGTCAGGGGGTTGTTACATTTCATTGATTCCCAGGATGGCATTTCTCTATTAAATCTTTTTACCAGGTAGAACTCCCCTGTCTTTAAGCAGCTCCTTTGAATACTCTACAGGTTTTTTCCTGCCTAGGTAGAAATTGGATTTTTTTTTCAGCATAGCTTCCCAGTCCATGGCATAGTTTGGATGGCTCCTGGAGAGTACTGGCCAGCTAGAGAAGGAAACCTCATTTTCTCTGGTGAGTCCTTACTTGCTAGATCTGCTCCACCACTGGTTCCCACCTCTGCTGCTCAAATCTCACTGGAGATTTTATGCCCAGTGCAAAAAGAAGGGAATGCATGAAGAGATGTTATATTCTGCTTATTCTTGCCAGGCTCCTAGGAGCTGTATGATGTCCCCTCCACATTTGGGGGAATTTAGCCTTTTAGGAGGAGGAAAACAGGTAACGGTGACACCTTATGTGCGTTGGAGACCAAGTTGAAAGGCAAATTCCTCCAGTTCTCCCCATTTCTGCATGGCCTCATGTTGAAGTGAGGTTTTTGTATCAATTCTAGGAAGGCTTGTACTGAAAATGATCATTGAGTGCCCTCTTTGGGAGCACAGTGCTACCAGGGATGTCTCTGAGGACATAGTGGGACATTGTAGAAGGTCTCCGGCGCAGTTCCAGCTCACACCAGTGCAGTTACCTGAGTGTTCCTGGGCAGATAAACTCCATGGTGAGCACTGCAGCCTCAGGTGCTGTGAGCTGGTGTCTTCAAACACCAGGGGACACTGCAAGACTGAGCAGTGACCAGCTGGACAGCATCTGCCATCCCACATCCCTTTAGAAACAGCTACAACGACCAGCAAACCCCTGCACTTACATCCTCTGGGGCTTGGCATTCAAATCATTGCATCACTCATGAGCATGGCCATGGATTTGATCTCCAAATACCTTGTAAGGATCAATTGTAAACTGAAAATGTGGAGCAGAGCTGGTGCTTTCCCTGTGAGACAAATCAGATGGCTTTTGAGTTTGGTGCCTTGCTGTGTCAGTCCTTGCAAGGCTCCCCCTGTGAAGGGTATCAGGATAACTCCCATCTCTCCTCTTTGCATGGCTTTGCAGTGCTGGTCTTTAATTACAGGAGCCTCGTTTGCTTTGCAGGAGCTGTGCCCAGAGTTCAGCACCACAGGAAACTTTTCATCTCATGGTTGGTGGCATACTGGGAGTGGACTGGAAACTATCCTTACCCACCCGAGCCAGTCCACAAATGCACCCACCAGTGCTTCACGTGGTTATTTGGAGAAAGATGACAATGAAGCTGAAGCCAACAGGGCTCAGTTTATGCTTAGAGGTGCTTGTGCTTCATTGCTTTGCTGCATCAGGGTCCAGGAGGAGTTATCTCTGCCTGCACCATTCATCACAGCCAGGGGGACAGCTGGGTGTCACTTGATGGGACCACAGAGCATCAGCTGGGCTGACAGGCAGGGTGAAGGCATCTCCACAGGGTGGGAAGACCAAGGGCTTGGAGGGATGCCAGAGGAGAGGCTGGCAAAGTGATGCTGGGCTCTCCAAATGTCCTCTCCCATACAGTGAATTCAACCCCAATTAAAACCATCTCTGTTTGCTTCCCTGAGATTGATCGTACATTTAATCAGTCACTCCTCATCTATACAGTATCAGTGGAAGGGGGAGATAATAAAGAAATCATTCTTTTAAAGGAGTAACTGCATTGCAGATCAATTTCTTCAAAACCTTCATGTGCACAGAAATCCTGTGGGATGAATATTTCATAAGGGGAATAACACTGTTAAATTAATAAAAACCCTGCATGCCTAGTTATGAACTACAATGATTGCTGAAGTTGTTAGGGAAAAAAAAAAAATCATCCTGTTCATACTTTGTACATCAATTTATGACAGAGTCAGAGCTGGACCCTGAGGGAAAGGGAGGAGAAAAAGGGGCCCTTTTGATGTGAGGCATTTTCAGTAGTAATAAGAGTTGCATGGACACGACTGCCCAGTCTTACTGGTAAGGGGAAACTGGTTTCTCAGCTGGGAGGACGGAGATGCTAGAATTAATTTCATGCAATATTTCTTTCTACCAGTCTCAGGCTGGAGGTGAGTGACCTGGAGAGCTGGAGTGAAGTGATGAATAGGTGGTGTATCCATCTCCAGATACTCCTGGGCTTCTCTAGTCCCAGGGCCACATCTTCAATACCAGTCAGGGCTGGGAAAGGCTTCATCCCACCATGTGATGGAGACTCAGGTTTGTGGCATCCATCTAGACTGGGGGGACCTGAACCTGCACAAGAGGGATTTCAGTCTCTCCTTCATCACCACTGTGCTCTTGGCCATCCTGTCTCCCCCAGCATCTCCTCCTGGTTGCAACCACTCCCTCCATTCTCATGCAAAGTCCTCACCTTATACTTTTCAAGGGGAAAATAAATTCCAGCCCCCTCTGCTTCCACATCCATCCTTCCCGAAGCTCATTCCTCTCACTCTCAGCACTTCTGCCAGTTCCTCGCAGGCTTGGTGGCTCCTTTCCTGCAGGCTGCTGAGAAACTTAAGAGGAACTCATCAGCTCTTACCAAGGAAAGACAGAGAAAGCTTGAAACCACCATATTGATCTTCCCCTTTGAAATTTTTTTCCCCTAAGTAGCAGCAAATAAAAATAGAACAAAAATATGTATCAACGTTTCCTACTTGTCGCTGATGTGTCTGCTCGGCATTATTTTCTTCAGCAGGGAAGAGGGTGAGGCACACAAAGGGGACAGAGGCACGGGATAAATAAGTAAGGATGTAAAATTGGGTGTTTTGATTTTTTTTTAATGTTAACTAGATAATGTATTCATAATCTTCTCTGCTTACGACAAAAAAAATGAGTGCCTGCCTTTTGAAGCCCTCATCTGGCAGGGAGAGATAGCAGATTTCTAAGAGCATTTTTCATGCTCCTTTGATGACTGCAAGGGGGGAAAAAAAAATATTCAGAGAGGCGAAATGACATTTTTCTCTAAATTTCACAGAGCTCTGCAGGCATGGAGGCATTCATTAAGATTAGTTGGAATTACTTAAGCACCGTGAATTTTCTCCATCAAGTTGGTAACTGGAACACTGCGGATTAGTTATTGATCAGCTGCCATTAATACTTGGGGCTCTTTCCATGCCTGTTGTTGGGCTTTTTGTTGAGTCTTCCCCCCCTTCTCTTGTGCGAGCCCAAATCTGTGAAATTCACAAATGAAACAGGCGCTCTGCACTTTCTGCTTTGTTTTGGGGAACAAAAAAATCAGAGGAGAAAAAAAAAATAACTCCTTTGTTGCTGCAAATCTTTATCTGCTTTGCTTCACTGCTCCCCCCCTCAGCTCCCCAGAGTTTTGGGTGGCTTTCAGAGGGGGTGCTGCAGCCCCTTCCATGAGCATGGTGGGGTCTCCGAGGGGTCTGAGCACACTGGTCCTGCAGGAGGATGCAGAGAGGCAAGGAGGTGGGAGCTCCTGGGTCATGCTGACCCTCCTAAGAAGCTGCTGGAGATAGCAGGGACCCCCCTCCCAGCAGGTCTTTCTTACTCAGTGGGATGTGTCAAGCCACAAAACTGTTTCCAGAGCCATCCCCTGGTGACCAAACTCCATCCAGAACCAGGGGCTTGGACTGGAGACCAGTAGCTCCCAGTCCAGTCTAGGTCGTTGCTGGTTACATGATTTAACCAAGGCAAGGAACATAATTTGAACCACTTGGGATCTTTTCTTTTTATCTCTCTTTCCTACTGAAAACCTCATGGTTTTAGTGATGCTCATTGCTACCAGTGCTCATTGCTTGAGCTAGTGGAGAGCACAGACATGGAGCCAGGTCCCTCCCAGCCAAACATCGGTCCAGCCAGGTTGAAGATGGACATTTAAGCACCAGGGGCGTCCCCACATGAGTTTCAGTGGGTGTTAGGCATCTGCTCCAGTTAACTGAGGTCCTCAGCCCTACCACGGGTGTCTGGTCCTCCTCCCACGCCTTCTTGCAAGGTATTACCTTTCTCACAGGAGCAATCCCCTCTCCTCTCCTTTCCAAGAAAGTTTTTCTGAGCCCTCTTTGGCAAGCTGGTGTCACTGGGTAGATCCTGGACACCAAACCCTCATCTCTTGGCTGTTGACAGCCTGTTTGACCTGCAGTCACCATACAGCAGAGCATGAGGTAGTGCCACCTGGGCAAGGAGGGAGTCCCACACAGGCAGGCACCACAAAACTTATTAAGTTCTCTGCAGGATACTCCCCAAAGGAGCTGCACTTGGCTGAACCTGATCTTCAACCCCTCTGCAAAGCTCCAGCTCCAGTAGCAACCATGCTCCAGGCTTGTTATGACCATTCTCTGCACAAACCCACCAGGACCCACACAGCTTCTGTCATCCTCACCTTTTCCTCCTCCTGCTTGCCAAAAAATCTCCTGCACAGCAGCAAAAAGGGGCCCCACGGAGGATTTGCCACGTCTCCTTTTTGGAGCATCTGTTCCTCCCTGGCAGCTTTCTAAATAAATGACCACGGATGACTTTGCAAATGCACAGCATACAAAAGAGCACAAACAGCTGTTGCTGCAGGAGGAAAATAAGGCTTCCCCTCCCTACAACACAGCTCCTAAAAGGGTTTATGGTCCCTCCATGAAGGTCGCTCAAGTTCCCACGAGCAGGAGTGGAGTCAGTGCAGGCACCTTGCCCAGAGTGGATGGAGAGTGAGGTGGAAGTTTCCATCCTCTTCAGGGCAGGAGGGTGACAAACAGAGGCTCAATTTAGACAGTCTCATTTTTAAAATGCAATTTAAAGAAGGAGAAAAAAAAAAAAAATAGAAGAGCCACGTGTTAGAGACAGGAGAGAGGAAGAGTTTGTTCCTCATGGGGCACTCAGCTGGGAGGTGATCAGTCCCTTCTCATTAGGCTAATTTACCTCCTCTCTAATGGGCAATCAATAGCATCTTTCCCAGCTCTGAGCCCTTTGGGGGTGGCAGGGAAGATGTGCCAGTTCAGGCACCACATCTGCACTGGGAAGAGCCAGGTTTGAATCAGAGAATGTTTGAGGCTGGAAGGGACCTCCAGAGCTCATCTGGTCCAACCTCCCTACATGAGTAGGGACATCTCTACCTGCTCAGAGCCCCAGCAAGCCTGACTTGGGCCCAGCTTGACTTTCTGGGTGTGCTTAGACCCACTTGCAACCTTCTGGGCACCAATTTCTGGCTGGTAAGATGCAATTTATGGAGCCTCCCTCATGTGTTTCTCTGTTCAGCCCCTTGAAGCCGAGGTCTCTCATTACTCTGCTCCTTGCTGTCACGGAGCCCTCAGGCAGGCTCCAGTGGCTCCCATAACATTAACCTCCTCTTTAGCAACACTCATGGTGCCTAAACACCCTTCCCTGGGGTGGGAGCAGGAGCAGAGCCTTTATAAACAGACTGGCAGCTTTCCCCCAGGACCCTGGGGCTGACGAGAATTTTACAGCCCCGCATCCTTTGTGCCTTCTCAGCTCTAGTGAACCCCTAATTTGAAGCTGGCTGGTTGCTGGAATGGGACACCAGAGGTTGCCATCAAGGGGGAAACGTGGGGCTTGAGGTGGGAGCCTCCCCAGGCTTTGCTGCCTGGCAGCACACCAGTGCACAAGGCTGGTAGGAAAGCTCCTAATGATCCCTCCTCAGGGATGTATAAAGTCCCCCGGAATGTTTTGCATGGGATGGCCGCTCCTTCCCTTCACAATTGCTGCTTCATGTGCTATTTGTCCCCAGGGATGCCCAGACATGGCTAGACTGGCTTTATGCACCATTCCAGCTCCAGTTCTGGGGGGACAATTCACCTGATATATGTTCTCAAGTCCTGCTGGGGGCCAGACAGGAGGCAGGAAAAATAATTTATTTTCTGCTTGGTTTTCAGGTTTTCTGCTTCTCATACACTCTTTTTTCTTAGGGAATCCCAAAGCCCTTCTCTGCTTTTGCAAGGGTGCAGCACAAGCATTACTCTAAGAAGGGGTGAAGCAGACTGAGCACCACAGGGTCTTTAGGGTGACCTTGCATTTGCATTCCTGGCTGGGTCAGTTTTTAAACAAAGATGTTATTTCTGAAAGGCTGAGCCATGCAAACCTGGAGGGATTTCCTAAGAGAACCATGTCACAGGAAGAAAATCCTGAAACAATCAGTTTTGCACATTCAAAATCCATCCCTGCCTCTCCCCTCTCTTTCTTTCTGTTTTTTTTTCTTTCCTTTGGCAAGAAAACAGTTCCTCAAGTGCAGTCCAAGTCTCTCTAAAAAAGCCTTTGTGTTGGGGAAAAGTGGAAAATAACATTTCAAAGAAAACATCTCTGCTAGCATTGCATCCAACACTTCTAAGAGTTAGAGATATCACTGAGGAACAGGCTCCCTTGGTGGAGCACGAGGAGAAGGGCTGGGAAGGACAGAAATGCTCATGGGAGGGGGAAGGCAGAGGAGGAAACATCCTGGTGAGGAGGAAAGACAAAGAGAAGGTTTCCCAAAAACCTCACTTGGCTGTGAAGTACCCACTGCTGAGACAGCCTGAGGGACATGGAAGGAGTGGGCAGGGATGAGTTTCCCATCCCACCCATGGCCTACAGAGCTGGCAAATAGAACACAAATAATTTCTCAAGGTCCGTGGGGAACCAAGCCACCAACCCACCCCCCATACCCAATTTCTTGCTCCTGAAGCTTTCGTCTAGACTGAGGAAAAATCTCTATATAGCTGCTCTGTGATTGTCCCAAACCACTTCCCACCAAAGCAAAACACTTCTAGTGTTTGTTCTTCTTCAGGCTAAGAGCTAGAAGCAAAGGGAAACAGCTTTGGCCTGGCAGAGGTCCTTGAGCTGCTTGGAAGAGAGCACAGGAGCTCATCTGGTCATCCCTCAGCATCTCTGGATGCTCCTCAGATGGCCAAAGAGCAGCTCAGGCTCCCAGCCAACACTAACCTCATGTTTAAATGAGGGGCTTGTTCTGGAGGAGGCAGGGAAATTGTCAGCTTCAGACACACCTGAATTCTAATCTACAACCTGAATTATTCAGCTGGAAATAGCAAGATCCACAGCAGAGGCATTTTCTCCTCCCAAGTCCAGCTCCTGCACCCCATGACTCATTATGGAGCCACCAAAGCAGGACCCTCTTCTTGAGTAGGACAACCCATGTCTGTGTCCCTGGCACAGCTCTTCAGGGGAATACCCAGAGACAAACAAAACTAAAAGGTGGGGGGGGTGTTTTTACAAGTTCCATTACTTTATCTCCCCGCTTCCCTCCTGAAAAATGACTTCTTGAGGAGCCCCAACAGCTTCTCACACTTGGAGAGTCAAGCTCTCTGAGAGCTTCCCATTAGTTACCAGAATGAATGGCCATATGGCTTTGAACATCAGAAGGTGAATCCCCAGCCCATGCAGCGTGTTCAGGTGTTCTCTGGCCACCTGAGATCTCTGTCAAATAGGCTGAACAATTAAATAATGAGCAGTTTGACAGAAAACAAAGTCTGCTGCTAATAACCACCCAACAGAAAATAAGTCCAGACTTGCCAGGTACATAAGTTTGTGTATTCACTTAACTTCCTGAAATAATCAGTATTAAGTTTCTATATTCACTTAACTTCCAGAAATAATCAGTATTAAGTTTCTATATTCACTTAACTTCCAGAAATAATCAGTATTAAGTTTCTATATTCACTTAACTTCCTGAAATAATCAGTATTAAATGTTCCCTTTTCTTGTTGAAGGGGGACTGCAGATAATGAGCATCAAACTCTGAAAATTCAATTCCTCTTTCCCTCCTTTTTCCATGTGCTTGGCTTGAAGTTGTGGGAATATCTTAAACAGTGCTAAAGAAATATTCAGGATTGTCTACATAAATTCAGGATTAATTTTCTCTAAGGTATGCCCCCAAACCAAACAGCAGATGGGTTCCAGTGCCATGTGGGGCAGGGTCTCACCTCCACTATCCCCTACATCCTAGGGACATACATGAAACAGCAGCAGCTCCTTGCATGGGTTTTTACTCCTGACTCCAAGCCCAGAGCCTGGGGACCTTGAGCTCTGCTAAAAAGTGGATTATCTTTGAGTTATGTAGCCCTTGGTCATCTCCAGTGGGCCAGGAGCAGAAGATGCACAAGGTATTAGATGGAGGAGGAACCTAAAAGTTTGCAAACTGGTGGTGGGGTCCCATTTCCCCAGGAAGCTGAACCAAAAACCCCATAACTGAGCTAAACCTGTGGACTACATAACCTGCTGCAACCCTCCTAAAGCCCTGTTTCTAGGTGTGCTTGCCAGCCACAAAAATGCCCAATTCATTTTTTTTTTTTTGCAGCCTGCCAGGTTTCCAGCCTCAGCAAAACCTCCTGGCAATGGTTTCCAGCAGCTAACTGTGTGAAAAAATAAAAATATCTCCTTCCATCAATTTCCACTCTCAGATTACCCCAGCAGAAGCTCCCAATCTGCTTTATTTCCCAGCCTCTTTTGCATCCCAGCATTGCCATGTTCAGCATTGCCATCCTGCTCTGCATCGTCTAGGAGATATCTGCAGCAGGCTGCAAGCTGGAAATGATGGGAGAACATCAAATAAATGCAAAAGCAAAGCAAATACCATTGGGGCAGCAATCCTGATGGGCTTTTCCTTCTGCTGCATTCATTTCATGCCTCTGTTTCTCATGGAGAAACAGCCTGTGCTGCTACCCAGGGGCTCTGCTGGCAACCTGCAGCCCATGTAGGTGTGGAGATGGGGCTCATGTCTGGCCTCTGGTCCTCCCTGTCTTCAGGTGACCTCTGCAGAGGGGACTTCTTAGGCTGTTCCACCTCCAGCCTCTCTGGGTTCCTCTGCCAGGCATGTTTTACACAGGCACCAGTGCAAGCTCTTCCTCCATTTGTATTCCATCTGCCTCCCAACAAATTCTGCAGGCCCTGCCTGGGCTGCCTCATTTGTATGCACTTAATCTGCCTTTATCCTGTTTTATGGAGCGTCTTCCTTAAATTGATTGGGGCCCAGGCAGAGCAGGGGCTTTGCATAGATTTTGCACGCATGACATTTCTGCACAGTTGGTCCCATTATCCACCAGCCTGAGCACATTCTGCCCGTAAAACCACCCTATTCAACACGAAAAATGCAGCAAAATAGAGAGAGCCATGGGAGGAGGAGGAACAACAACAGAGCCGACCACTGTCCACTTCTCCAGGGTGACTATAGGTACCAATTTTCATTCACTGTATGATGTAGCATCAGCTTTATGTCCTCCTCTGTCCACACAGACCCTCCCAGGTTTCCCTCATCCCCTCAGAGACTCTCACAAGGGGCACTCTGCAGACTCAGGGGACTTGAGGTGTGGTACCAAAGCCTGGGCAGCATCCTCAGGAGCATCTCTTTGGCCACAGCTCCTTCTATTACCTATTACACTGGTGATAAACTGCATCATCACAGAGAGACCACAGAAATTCAGCTGTCCTGTCCTCTGTGGTCCTCACAAACCAAACCTCACTCCACCAAACTTCTGGGATTATTGCTGGAAAGTTTCCACCCCTCCTCAGCATATATAAGCATATACTTTCTATAGCTATTTAAGCAGTAGGTGTGATAGGTGAACACTGCTCATTCCACGTGGCTAGGCAACAGCAAGAAGTGCTATTCAGTGTTTTACTAGGGAGAATTAATATTTCTTTAAAGGCCTGCTAATGATTTAACAACATTATTGTTATGTTAAGGCTGGGGGGAATTAGAGAAAAGAGTCCTTGTGTTAATATGTCAACACATTAGAAAGGCAGCTCCATTTAGGCAGACACTTAGGTTAATGTGTTACATATTAAAAAGTCCAATTTCCTTTGCTGGCTACAAATAACAACCGAGGTTATTGACACTGAATGGTTTGCACTGGACTAGTTTACTTCTTGCTGCTTGTGTTTGTGTGCTCTGCTTGGTTTGTAATGATTGGAGCTCCAGCCCTGTGAATTTTCTGTATTAAGGAAATATGAAGTCAGTTTTATAACAGATAGTAAGAAAGAAAGATCAGATCTTTTATAAAAACCAGTAAAACCATTCTCATCATTTTATCAGCATCTTGTTGCTTTAGCAGGAGCCCCCTGGACCTACCCCTGGGAGTTCCTGCAGCTCTGACCAGCTCTGTTTGCACAAATCCTGCCTTTTGTTTGCACAAATCCACCCTGAGGAAAGTCCCCAAGAGCCCAGGGGTATGACACAACTGGGACACTGGTGCTCAGTACCATCAGAGAAACCTCATCAATCATCATCTGTGCTGCCAGCTCTCTTCTTCAGGCCAACACCAAACTCAGCAGCATCCCCTCATCTTACCTTCAGCTTTTATTCTTCACCTGGTTGCTCTTCTCCACCTCGAATCAGCCAAGGGGGAACACACCAGAGAGAGAGCTCAGCAAGTGACCCCAACAAGAAGCTCCTCCAACTGGTCCCAACAGGAGCCCTCTTCGAACTGATCAACTCCTTGTTGCTTCTCTCCAACTGGTTCAGCTCCTGCTTCTCTTAAGACTGGTTGGGTTCCTGGTTAATATATCGCCAGCCTCACCCACTTCCCCAACCATCATCACCTGGGGGAAGGCAGAACCTCACAGCTGAGCCAGGTTCTGCCTCTGGGACCTTGGCTAAAAAAACCATGTTACTGGGTTGTGACCCATCCATAGGTCAACTCCAACTCAAGTCTAACTTCCAGTCCAGGTAGAGAGGTTGATGAACCTTCCCTGGGACACTCCTGCCCCACTCCCCATGTCCGTTGCTCATCCTCATGCAGGACTTGGGGCCTCCAGGAGATGCAGAGAATTCAAGAACAACTTTTAAATGTGGGTTGCCTTTAAAGTGTGCTGATGAGAAGGAGAAGATAAATATCTTGCTGTGGTTCAAAGCCCCAAGAGCTGCGTGTTCACTGCAGAGATGAATTCAGGATATATTTCTGAATTGACTTTTTTCTATGCCCGTCATCAATAAATCCTCAAAGTCGCTTGTATCAGAATAAAAACCAGCTCTGGAAATCATTAGATCTCCAGCCAGTAATTGATAACATGCATTTCAAATGTGGAAATGAATTAGCTTTTGGCTGGTGGGGGGAATTTCAGCCTGTATCCAATTTCATTAGGCAAGAAATTCAGCTGATGAACGCACAGCCTTTATTGTGCTGCTCTTGAAAGGGAACCATTTGTTATCTTTTTGCCTCTTTTTTTTTGTTCTCCACAAAGTTTAAAAGGCTCAAAAGTAATCTTATGGTTTAGTAAAATATGAACTTACTATTTCCTACATCTTCTACCTCTCTGAAGCCCAGAGGAGTTTTATTCTTGGGCACACACAGGTTGCTTTGCACCCCTTGTCGGTGCCACAACAGCCAAAAAACTTTGACCAAGCAACTCAACGAGCTCTGATAAGTGAGATGTGAGCTGAAACTCCCCCTGCCATCCCTGTAGAGCAGCTTCTCTCACAAAATAAGTCCTTACAGGCCCTCTTCTTGCTCAGACACTGCTCATACTAACTTCAAAACACACCCAGAGCAGCTCTTCCAGCCCAGGAGGAGCTGCAGGATCCAGACTCATCCTTCTCCCCCCTCCATCCCACCCCAAGCTGGGACAGCAGGAGCTTGGCTGCACTTGAGCACATTTTAGTGAGCAGAGAATGGGAAACAGTTGTTGGTGCTGCTGCTCGGGCCAGTTGAAATAGTTCATCTTGGGTTTCAACAGTTAAGTACAAAAATAAACCCCCTCCCAGCGTTGTGTTGGTTTATTTGAGCTGCAGAAGTAGGCAAGACTTGAAGTTGCCTTGTGCCATACTGAGATTGGCAAAGTTTTCACAGTTTGGGCCTTTTCAGAAGGAAAAAAACCAGGAAAACTACAAAATATAAGCCTCTCCTGTAAAAAATAAATAAAAATTTAAAAAATAAAAATAAAAATTACCTATATCCAGAAAACTAATTTACTGGTTCACAAAATTGCCCAATATCTAGAAAAATAACTTACTGGTTCAAAAAATTGACCAATATCTAGAGAACTAATTTAGTGTTTCTGCTGTTCCCAGAGGCTCTAGTTTCACCCATCAGCATGGAGATATTTTTGATATTTCAGAGCACAGTATTCTTTAAAATATATTCCCATAGCAGGGTGTGTTTTCCCTTTAATATTCTCTTCTCTGAATTAACCAGCTCCTGTTCTCAGGAGTTCTACAGGACCAGCTCTTGCAAAACCTCCTTTTCGAGTGTCTTGAAAGGCTTCTTGGAAATAATTCTTTTTATTCTTGAACATCTGACTTGCAGAGACACTTGGTGGGACACACACCAGCCCAACATCTGTCATCTGCTGGGTGGCCACCTAAGTTTTATGGCCCCTGAACTGGTGACTGATGGGATTCCAGTGTAGGTGTCTTCAATAGGTGTGAAAAACTGAACGTTGAAAGGGGTTTTAATTTGTCCCAAGCTGGTGGCACCCTGGAGAAGGAGACAGATGCTGAACTGGAGCTCAATGTGTGGCAGCTCAGAGCCATCTATTGCCTTCTTCATCCATCTTTAATAAGATGCAAAAAAATGTATAGACTCCATAAACATAAATCTGAAATTGGTAAAATTTATAAAAGGGAAAAAAAAAAGAAAAAGGAAAAAGCAAAACCCCCCAGCTCCTCTTGTGTGTGCTCTGGGCAAGGTCCCAAACTCACACCCAACTGCAGGAGTGCTCTGAACTGGCCTGAAAACACTGAGGCTGTTAGAAGAATTGAATCCAGACCTTTTGAAAAAATCATTTACAATTACAGAGAAACCCAGATGGTTAAAGAGTATTCAAATCCCAGAGTCGAGCACTCAAAAGTGAAGAAATTTGAGGCTTAAGGTTGCTTGCAAATGGCAAAAAGCAGAGCCCAGGTAGGAGAGCGACCTGGCTGCATCTCCAACACCTTTCTGGGTGTTTCTCTATGAGGTTCTACAAGTTTTCTTTAAGCTTAGAACCAGAGACTGTTTGAGGCTGGGAGGGACCTCCAGAGCTCATCTGGTCCAACCTCCCTACCCCAGCAGGGACATCTCTACCTAGGGCAAAGCCCCAGCAAGCCTGACCTTGAAGGACTCCAGGGATGGGGCCTCCACCCCCTCTCTGGGCAGCCCATTCCCCTGATCTATCACCCTCAGATTCCAGAACTTTTTTTAATATCCAGTCTAAATCTCTCCTTAGGCTGGTTTTCACCTTCTGGGGTAGAGGGGGATGTTTTCTCTCCTGGATTCTTGGGCACCCAGTGCCAGGACCCCCCTGGGCTGCTGCTCAGCCCCCAGCTGCATGGCAGAGTTATTCTGGCACTGCTGGCTGGGGGATTTTTAGCAATTCTAATTGAAGAAGGTCCAGCAACATCAAAAGTCCTCTTTGGTTGCTGCCATTCCCCAGGGTCTCCCCACTATGCCAAAATCAATAGTACCTGTGCTGGATTGATTTAGAAATTTGAGATTAAAGCCCATCATTTTCTACTGCCAGCTGCCATCTAGGAAACCAGAGTAGGAATGAAAAAGTTCTCACTGAAAGAAAAGCAAAACAAGAAGGAAAGGGATTGAGTTATGTGCTTTTTATATAAAATAATCAGCTTTAAGCAAGAGGAGTTTGAGGTCTCAACACGCTGAGTGCAGACGGGGCTGTTTCATTATCATCCAGCCAATGATTGTTGGGATGGAGGATTAACAACATCTTCAACAGATGCTTCCAATGAACTTCCAAAAATATATGGGGGGTGTTTTTTTTTTTCCTCTACCAGGGATTAGAAGGCTTGTACAGTAATTACTTGTGAAGTATTTTGGCTGGATTACTGTGTATTGCTGTATAAAGAATATGTAAGTATCTCTCACTAGCCTGGCTAATACGATCCATTTTGTATTTCAAATTCATTTACATTGTCTGTGGATTTGCTGGGAGTATAAATAGAACAAAATCCCAATTTTCATTCGCTGGGAATTTGTCGGTGCACATTCTTTTGAGAACCATCTCGAAAAAACAACTTTTTTCTTTTTTTTTTTGACACTGCAGAGCCATAACTATGTCCTACATTTCCTGAAATGGCCCCAGGTCTTGCATTGGCAGTTTTAAGGTGTTTGGTCTTGGTGAAGTTCAGAGGGTGACTTTCTTGAAGCCCTCAGGAACCAAAACAACCTGGAAGTTTTTTAGCTGTTCCTTGATGTACCTTGATGTTTGCACGAGGGTGTCCTTGGACCCATTTTCCCAAGTGGTTTAGCATCCAAACAGGTTGACTGGGAAACCCAGGACGAGGTGGGAGCACTCAACACCTCTCAAGAACACCAATTTCTTCCACAATTCAGGTACTCTTGCCCCAGCTATCTTAAGCCAAGTTGGAGACCACTTCTGGTGCACAAACCTCTCCCATCAGGAATTCCCGGTGGGTATTTATTTCTTTGGGAGGTGTAGGAGGACTAACATGGGTGAGAGACCATTCACCTCCAGGCAGATGGGGTTTAGCAGGACTCAACATGGAAATCTCACCCATTCCTGGCAACTGACTGGGAATGAAGCCTCTGGGCCAGGAATTGCAGAAATTAGCAAGTAATTCAAGTTGCAAGACTGAGAAAACCACTCTGCTGCTCACAAGCCATTTACAAACCAAAACAACAGAAAAACCCCTCCCATAATTCATCAAATAAGTGATTCATAATGAATTAGTAGCTCTTTCCTATTGGCTACTGTGCATCATCAGGGTCTAGAGCCAGGCAGGGCTGAGGGAAGGTTGTAAATCTCCTCAGCAGGCAGCAGACAGCTGGTGTTGATGGAGAGGGATGGGGAATTGTCCCATCACGTTCTCCAGCAAGGCTCCCATCTTGCCTGGGTTGACTCCAGTCTGCCCATACAGAGACATTTCAACACCCTCATTGCCCATTGCCCATCAAATGCCACCTTCTCCTCCAGTCCCCTCAGCTGGCTGGAACTCAAGCAGCCTTTAGGAATGAGAGCACCCCAAATTTACCCTGCAGGAGCAGGACAAGAGGATTAATGTCATGAATTTTTTTACATCTGATTTACAATTCCTCTACAAATTTTGTCCTCAGAGAGTTTTTGTTTCCAAGGACAAAATCTTCATTTGCCAGATGCCAATAAAATGAGCTCTTCTCACGCATGATCCCCTCTCTCCCTGATACCACCAGTCCCTGCATCTCACTTCACTCCAGCATTAGCAATTGTTGCTCTTGGTTCCAGAAAAAGTGTGAAGTGTTTACAACAGTCCCACTTTTATTTTCCAGGTCAACCTTATCATTCGGATTTGGCAACCTTAGAAGAAGATGAAAGCAAAGTATCTTTATCACACAGCCCAGAAGAATTTACAGTCCAAATGAACCAATTTTGAGGAGCAGGAGAAAGGGGCTTTCGAGGTCTTAGCTGTTACTTTCCTGCATTCTGCTGTCTTGGAATAAAATGGAATATTTATAGAAAGGGAAAAGTGTGTACATTTAGAGTGACATTTGGAGCCAGCCTTCTTGTTGCTAAATATTCATGAAGCAAGTAGACTGCAAGCATCTCAACAGTGAGCAAAACACTCCTTCCATGTATTTTCCACATAATTCTCCTTTGCATTTATTACATTTCCTGTCTTTTTGTTGCTTTAAATGTCTCCTCTTCATTACATGGGCTCTGAGATATGGAGATGTGTAAAATTGGCAATCTGCTGGAGCAAAACCACGACGTACACTCATCCCCTGCTCGGTCCTCTGCATCCCAGTGCCCAGCTGGCAACCTGCCCAGCTCCAGCTCCCACCAGCAGCACCTCCACATCTGCCACCAAACACCCCCCTCCACATCACACCGTGGGCACAACCTGCTCCTGGATGGTCTGAGCACGTGCATTCAATCTCTTTGTACCCACCCGACTCTCTGCCCTCAAATGAAGTAAGGAGGTTGGGTGACAAAGCAAAGGGGTTCGCTCCTTATCAAAGGGCTGGGGGTGTTTGGGGTGAAAAAAGGCAGGAATGGGAGGGAGGTGGAGGGCAGGAGCATCTCCCCTTCCTACCACCTCAGGCTTCATGTCACCACTGATCATTTTCCCTGCATTGTTCATGATGCTACAGATGATGTCACAGCCGTGCTGCCACCAAACATCCTGGGCTCCAGATGCTGCTTCCCTCCTGTGTTGCCATTGCCACCCTCCTCCCCAGATTTTTGTGCTCTCTGTGGCACAATCCCTGAGGCTGAAGGAGCAGCGTGGAGCATTTCACCCTCTGCTCTGCTCTTTCCTCCTCCCCTAATGGCCACTGCTGCTGCAGCCCCTTTGCTGGCTCCTGCAGCACGCTGGGCTGATGGCTGCAGACAACCGCCTGCCCCAAGAGCTCATTCTGGAGGTAATAAGCTAATTTTGTTCCTTTCATGGCGAGTGTAGAGCCAGTTTATTTTCCCCCTACCTGCTTTCCTTTGCTTTTAACAACATGCAGTGTCAGCTGCCATTTAACTCAGCACCGGGAGCTCCTTCTCTGGCTCCACTGCAGCCCTTTGCTGTTGGATGTGATGAAGCCAAATAATGGAGTATTACAAACGAGCACATGGAGCCAGCTGGGACACATGGCAGAGCAGCTTCTCCTTCCTCCCCAGCCCCTGCCAAGGGTTAAAGCTGGGTTCTGTTAGCTCACAAACCTGATACATCAGAGGAAGGCAGCTCTGCACAGAGGAGCAGCTGGGCAAGGCCAAAATAAAAGGTTGGGAAAAGGACTTTTCTGCTGCATCCTTGGAGAAAGGGTCTTTCTGAAGGTGGCTGCATGCACTGGACAAACCCAATACACAGCCCTTGGTGGCTCAAGGGAGGCTCTTGCTTTCCTGATTCTGTGACACCTGGATGCCTAGAAAACCCTGGTCCCTGATGCTCCCCTGGTCCCTGATGCTCGTCTGGTCCCCGATGCTCTCCTGGTCCCCGATGCTCTCCTGGTCCCCCATCACTGTAGCTACTGCAGCCCCTGAGCTAGTTTTAAAGGTTTGCCTCCCTCATCTCCCTGCTGCCCAGGCTGGATTGAGTATCTGGGGCCAGGGCTTCTAGAAATGTGTTGCTTGTGAGCAAAGAACAAAATAATCTGTTTCTCTTCCCCCTTTCCCTTGGTTGCCCCAGCTCTTCTCTGCAGGCTTCTGCTGTGTCTGGAAAGGGCTGTGGTTTCAGTGTTCATACATCCACCATGCCTGTCCCACCTGTCCTGGGCTCTCACATTTACCCTGGTAGGACACGTGCTCTTCTTCATCTTCCCTGCCTCTGCTTTTTGCTCATCTTTTAACTTTTTCCCTCTTTCTGGCTTCCAAGCACAGCTTTGCTCCAACTCAGGAGGACATCCAAAGACCCCCAAACCCTTCACAAACCCAGACTTTCTGTCCCCCCATTACCATTACACACAGATTTTTTTTCCCCAGCACTGAGGCTGGTTTATATGTACATATATTTGACCTCAGCTGGGTTATTGCAGCAAAGAAAAAAAAAAAAGGTGTAAATAATGCAGGCCTGAATTACCAAAATGAATATCTTAAGGTGGAACCTGCCTTAGCACAGCCCTATCAGAACCACTGCTCCGTAATGTGATTTATGACCTCCTGATCAAAATATCCTGATGGAGAAAAGCTGCAGTTATAGGGAGGCAGGAGAGATGTCACATACTTTATGGGCTTGGAACTTTTTCTTTCCGAGCTAGCAACACAAATGTGAAAGGCTATTTATCAGAGCCAGGTAGAAAATGAAGATGTTCTCTGATAATTTTAATATATTGCATAAAAAAATTGTGCTGAAAAAGGTTTTGTTTTCCAGCAAGAAATTTCCAACCAGGTTGCAAATAGGTTTTCTTCCAAAATATTTATATTTCTCCCTATTTATTCTGACTCTGACCATAAGGATTACTGCAAAAATGCAATTTTTTACCCTTAATGTATAGGACTGTGTATCAATACTTTTGGAAGACAAAGACATCGCAGCCTTTAGGCCTAGATGTGATAAATTGGGATTGTCTAGGGTGAGATAATTACCAAACAGTTGCAATTATCACTGTTGCTCATTGCAAATCCAGGGTAATTTACATGCACAACTGGCGGGTTGGGTTTCAAGAAGGTGAACAAGCTGGATTGACAAATTGGTTAAATCTGCTTGAGTAGCACAGTTTAAAATAATAACAATAATTAGTAGTAATATAATTGATCTATTTTGTTCTGTGCATGACAGGAATTCACTTTAAATTGAACCAGCAAATTAAAGCAACATTTAGCACACCAAACAATATTGCTCATGAAAACGTCTATTTATATCTGCCAATAATTGTTATCTAACTCTGGAGTGTGCAGCCGATTATACAGTAACCTTGTGGTGCAGCAGGAAAAAAAGAGATTTAAAGCACTGAAGAACAGCTGAAATTGTCCAATAAATGACACCCCATCTAAAACATCGAGACAGCTCCTGGCAAAGCAGGTCACCAAATAATCCACCACCCCTTGTCCTCTACAAGAGGCTAAAGGAAATTCAGCCAAAGGGGCATTCTCACTGAAATTTTCTGGTTTGAAATGAAATAATTTAATTAGATAAATCAAACCTGGAGATAGTGGGGGAGGATAGACTGCAAAGATCAGTAAGTTTTGGGGAAAAACAACCTTTGAAAATAAAAGTTGTAGCACGATCCTGGGAAAAAGGGAGAGAAAACTCCTTTTTTTTTTCCTCCTGGAGTTTTCTAGAAAGAAATATCATTTTTTTCCAATAGTCTATATAAAGATCTATGACTTTGCTCTGTCATTCAGGGTAGAATTATAATACCCCAGAGAAACCATCATTTTGGAAATGATGGTGATGCTCAAGCCCGAATAGAGAGACAAGACTCAATAAAAGGCTCACCCAGGGCTTGTCCTCTACCTTGAGGGGTCCTTCTGCCCCAACCTCCACTTTGATGCTGCCTCCACAGCTCTGCCAGCTCCTGGGAGCAGCTTCTCAGAGCCAAACTTCTCCCTGGCATGTGGGGTCTGGGCAAGTTTTAGGGTTTGTCCCAATTTCTGAGGTGCTGCCAGTCTGGTGATGAAGGTTTTAACCAGGCTGGGGCAGCCACAGTGCTCTGGTGAGATGCTGGAGCACCCCAAGGAGCTCTACAGGGGGCCCAAAGTCTGTCCAGGGCAGAAACAACCTCCTGGTGTTGGCTTCATCACATCTGACTGAAATATCTACGGTGTAGGTGCCTCCAGGAGAGCTTCTCTCCCTTGGTACTCGGTGGAGTTGAGTCAATAAAGTTAATGGAGCTCAGAGAGGGAGTCACCCAAGCAAAGGAGAGGTTTAATTTATTTTCCCTGTTTTAGGAAAAGATGAATACTGTGGTAGACTCTGCTGTCAGAGTCCCTGCAGAGCCCATGGCCAGCCCGAGCTCCATGACTAACACCATGGGTATGATGAAGAACATTATTTCTACCTCCCAGACCTGGTCCCTGCGCTGTGTCAGGGTGAACCTGTGTCCTTGCCCATCATTTCAAGCAACCAACACCTCCTACACCACGATCCAAAGCCTGTTAACACCCATAGGGATCCTTCTATAGATGTGCCTCATCCTTGAAGGCTCCAGCTAATTCCTTTTCCTCCTGCTTGGCACATTCTAATATCCACCTGAAGGCTGCAACCACCAGGATGGTGCCCAAGGGTGAGCTGGAGAGGCACTGGCAGGTCTCCCTGGTGCATGTCACACCCCACGTGGCTCCCTGCTCCAGTTTAATAAGTGACTTGCTTTCCCAGGGACTAATATTAACCGAACAAAATATTTAATTTTGCTGATTAATTAACACAAGGAAAAAGATCTGACCTTGCCAGGGAGGTAATAATGTTCCTCTTGTGCCACCACGAGGGGACGGTTTCATTCTGTGACCCCCAGAGCAGCCCCATCATCGCTGCATGGTGAATGTGATGATGAAATCCTCTCTCCTGAGGGGAATGTGGGTGACCCTGGGTGAGCAGAGCACACAGAAAAGAAATTATCAGGCTTATGCAATCAGTAGATCAAGAGATAGTGCAGAAATGTCATGAAGTCCATGCCTGGCTCCATCCACGTGCCAAGAAGATGGGATCTTAGGCATCTGGTTTGTCAAAAAGCAGAGTTAAAAGGGAAGCAGAGAGAACTTTGCCTTTTGTTCTGGGATGATCAGAGTGAAGCAGCCAAAGGGAGGAGATGCTTCTAAAACAACGTGAGGCTGCAGCAGGACAAGGCATCGGTGCTCCTCCAGTTTGGGGGCCCACCTGAAGCCCTTGGAGTGATTTACAGAGCACTGACCTCTCCTGGCTGTTGTGGTAACCTGAGAGAGGAACAGAGGCTGCTGCTCAGCTTCTGCTTGGGTTTTAGTTGGGAGCCAGCAGGTCTCTCTGAGACCTCCTCTAAAGTATCTGGTGGTGGCTGAGGCTCAGTGCTGGCTGCTCACCATGAGCCCAGTCCTTCCCATACTGGTCCCAGGGAGTCCTTCCCTCCCTCCAGCGCTGGTTTATAATTAGAGATGAGGTTATAAACCCATCAGCATCACCACGATGGGCTGCGTATGCATCCCTGCAAAATTAATTCAGGTCCTGCAATTTCATTTCATTTCCTATTTCACTCCTTCATTATCTCTCCATAAGGTCAAGAAGAGTTGGGTGGCACCTTCCTCTGATTCCTTCTCTTTTTTCTCCATGCTAAGACATTTACCTATGCAAATCCCTGCTCTGCTGCCCTTTATCCCTGCCTGGAGTCCAGTGCAGAATGATGCTCTCCATTTGCAGGTTAAAGATGCCACCACCATCCTAATTTTTAAGCATCACCCTCCTAGTCTATCATAAAAGACTGAAGGCACTGGATGCCTTTTTCTCCTATTCTATTGCAATACAGTGATAATAGATGTATTTTCAATATCTAATTTGATGCTACGTTGCTCCCTAACCAGCCCTCTAGACCTGCTACAAGCTTCTTGTCATAAATCCAACACCAAAACCACCTCAGAGGAATGTTTGTGGGTTTTTCCCCCCACAGGGAAACACAGTCGGACTGAAACCAAAACATTCTGAAGGGAACGTGTTGATTTCGACTGGGAAGTATCAAAACAGATTGTTTCAACTTCCTCGGTTTGTTTTGACAGGAGCAAAATGTTTCATTTCCATGAGGTAAAAACATTTGGGTTTGATTTTGTCTCCTCGCCTAGTCTTGACTTTCACTCTACATGAAAACATTGGATTTTTCTCATCAAGAGCCTGAATAGCAGCTCCTCTAAGTGTCAAAACACCAAAATAGGAACATTTCAGGTGTCTCCCTGCTTGAGGCTCAGCTGCCCTCACCCACTTTGGAGTTCTCCTTTCTGCTCACCAGCCCCAACCCATTATAATCACCAAAACAGCAGAAATACACCCAAACTGGAGGCAGAGCTGAGGAGAGGCAGCCACAGGTGCCTTTCAGCCCTACCCAAAGTGCAATTTCTTTGCTCACATGCTTTTCTTTGCTGACAACCCTTTGGGGTGCTGCTGTCACTCCATCCTCTGGGGGGTTGGAACGAGATGATCTTGAAGGTCCCTCACAACCCTGACAATTGATTCTATGATTCTAAAGCTTTAGAGAAACCATGAGAACTGGGGGTGCTGATAAAACCACATCTTTATTCCTCACCTTGCTGTGCTCCAACCACTATTAACACCTTTTGTTACTGACTGGGAGGAAGGAAAATTGTTTAATATCTGCTGGTGAGGAGTTACTGGCTCCAGGATACATCAGCAGGCTAAAGAAAACAATTAAAGCATGTAGAAATTAACCTTTAGAGGATAGAAGCAGACAAAATGACTCCTCTTCCTCAACCTATCTGTATCACAAGCAGGTGATTCATTTCTCCATGGTGCTCATTAGCCTGCTATAAAAAAGCCTGGAGAAAATTAGTGGGTAGCTTGAAAAGTCCCCAGCATTAAAATATTTTATTCCCTGCGTCCGTTTTCTGTTCTGCTTCCCCGTTTGTTTGCTGGTTTCTCTCCTAGGGATGTATTTGTCTCTTGTGCATCATCAAGAATGGGAAAAAAATGGGTTTATTTCTGGAGTGGCTTGTTTTCTATATCTCAGCCACGTCTGAATGACCTGTATTGATTTAGGGAGAGGAGAGGAGGGTGAAATAATCCTACAGCTCTGCCCTCAGGGAGGGTGCTGCTCCTCTGCCTCTTTCTTTCCTCCACCTTTGACTTTTTTAGGAGGTTTAGTATTTTGGAGGCTCCTTTCTTAGGTTAAAACTGGCTGAGATGTTCCCATGTTCTTAGAGAAAGAACAGAGAAGCTTTTCTTCTGTGGACCATGAAGGTTTCAGGGGTGTTCGTGGCTGGGTGGGAGAGAAGATGTGCTGGGCTTGGGTGGAAAAATGCCCCAAAACCAGAAAACAACTGGTCAGAGATCTGCAGGGAGCAGGAGAAGGGGATGGGGACCTCAAAATAATGCACAGAGCCCAAAGAGTACAAGTCCAGCTTCTTCTCAGAGACAAAGCAAATTGAGGCTCTGAAGTGTGTGTGGTTAATTTAATGTGTCCAGCTCAGCCCCTTGTCCCACAAGGCTGAGATCAATGGGTCACATGGAGTGCAAGGGTTTTATGAATATATTAGGGGTGTGATAATGGCTATTAAACAAGCAAAGGCCCCAGCAGAATAGTGTCTCTCCACTGCAATTAAAAGTTTGTGTGCAGTTAGAGCTGATCCCTTGGCCACACACCATGGGGCACAACGTCTCCAACAGCAAACATAATATAATCATTATAATATAAATATAAATAATAATATAGAATGGAAATATGTAATATCTTATAATAATACAAATATAATCATAATAATAGAAATCATAATATAAACACACATCACTGGGTTGAAAAGGGAAAAAAACTGAAAGAGAAAGAAATGGGGCTTAGGGGCAGGAGGAAACCATCACCCCAATGAGCTGGGATTCCCTGGTCCTGGTGAGCTCCCTAGGAGCTCTCCCAAGTTCCTAAACACCTCTGAACAAAGTCAAATTGGAAACTACAGATAAACTGGAGGGTATGAGCATGTTCCTGCCGTGAGCTGCTGATTCTGCTCCTTCTCCAGCAATAAATGCCTTTGTCTCTTTCTGCGCGTGCCTCATAAAATAGGGATTAAGAGCATTTTTTCCAGGCACAGTTTTTGTAATAGCGCAGCCCCAAACCCCTTCAATCAGCAAACCTTAGCAGGACTTGACAGCCTGAACTGCCTTTCCTGAACCCACGGGACAAGAAGTGCCATTGGCACATGGTTGAGTGGCCACCAAGGGAGATTCATGTCTCCTGCTAATTGCCTCTGGCTCTGCGCCACCGCACAGACACTCCAGCACCCACAGCATCTCTCTCCTTCATCCCATCCTGGTAAATGGCTTTTTTTTTCTGTATTTCAATGACTCAGGAGTGCACGGAGCTAGAATTCTTAGTGGGCAAAGAAAGGACAAGTGGTTCTTGCTGGGGAGGTAGAGGTAGGAAAAGTTCTCCAGCGATGCATGAAGAGATCTCCTGGGCACAAGGATCACATGAAACCTGCTGTAAATGGCTCTGGATAGAATCAGAGAATTGTCAGGGTTGGAAAGGATCTTCAAGATCATCTCGTTCCAACCCCCCTACCATGGGCAGGGACACCTCCCACTAGAGCAGGTTGCTCGTGACATGGATGCTATGAAGATGCTGTCAAGCTGAGGGATGAGTTGAGCTGGGGAAGATTCGTGGTGAGAACTGAACGATGTTTTCTTGTGAAGGACAGACCAAGCTAAAGCCTCCTGTGCTGAGCAGACAGACTTGGTCCATCAAAAAAACCCTGGGAACCAGGCTTCTGTGTGAAGCTCTGGAGCTTTTCTACTAGAAGCTCTGGAGCTTTTCAGCTCTGGGACATCCTAGGACAGCACAAGCACCATGTGGTGTTGCCAGGGTTTGTGGTGGCTCATTCCTCCAGAAATAACCACATTGAGAAGCTGGGAGGCTGACACACACCCCCCCCTCCCAGCAGGTTTTGGTGCCACCACTGCCCACTTCTCATCTCCTCCTCAACGCTCCTTGAAGTCCTCTTGAACTTCATGCCATGGTACCCCCAGACCTCCTGTCTCCTGCCACTGCCTTTAGCAATTAAATGGGAGGTAGGAAGAACATGCTTTGTGTCTGAGGGCCAGACCACCACGTTTTAATCCGAGCCTATTAGATGAAAGATGCTCCCCTTATTCTCACCATAAATTACTTTGCACGTTGTCACTTCCAGCTCACAGCTTGCATCCATTCAGGAGGGTAACACAGAAATAGCAGGTGGCTCCTGTGGCCTCCAACCAGGCTGTAGCTCTCTTACATTTCTAGGGGAAATATAAAAAAAAATAAAGAAGTGGAAAGAGGGAGGTGTGCAATGGCTTGGAGACTTCTGAGAGATGGGAGGAATAATGAGGAAAGTTGTCAATCACTTGGATGGACAGAGAGAGACTTCTCCAGCTTGCAGAGGCTCCTCTCAGGGATGTGTCAGTGATAATAAGCCTTGCCTACGTTACCAGGGCCAGCCTGAAAATATAACTATGCATCTGTGGAGCTCCCCAGCCTGCTCTAAGAACTGGGACAAGATAAACAGAAGTTCTACCAGTCTCAGCAAAGAATTAGCTCTGACTCCCGAGTTTAAACAGCACCAAGGCTTTGACTAATTAGTATTAAATTGAAGCAGTTTGTTCAACTCTTTAATGTGTTCCCCCTCATTTTCAAAGGGGGATGGATTTCTCTCTCTTCTGGATTAAAAGCTCTTTTAGGAATAAAAAAAAACCCCTCTCCAAATGCCTCAGTTGGCTGCTTTGGAAAGAAAAGAGCTTTCATAATAAGCATCAGGGATTCATGCAGAAGGCAACAGGGGTTTGATCTGGGAATATCTGCTTGGAAATGGTCTTCCAAGTCTTATCAGATCTATTCAAATCAGGTATCAAAACACTCAGCCCAAGACACTGCGGGCAAGGGAAAGGAGCAAGTCTGTGGTGGTGACATCCACTGATATCTAGTGGAATTTCCTCTGAGAAATCATTTCTACGTGTAAAATACAGCTAGAGGTTGATGTGAGCAGTTTGCTGCTGCTGATAGGAAGAAGCAAGAGCAGGAGGGGTTTGTACTTGGTGTATTTACCTCCTCTACCACCTCATGACCTCACCACGTGTCAATGACTTGAGCTCAGCCTCTCCTACACCCACCTAGAAGCCAGAGCAGCTTCTGTGTTTGCAGGTGCATCTGCAAACCCTCGAGCCTTTGGGGGACACGGAGCAAATAGATTTATCTGAGAGGGAAACCAAACAAATGAGATGATCTCTGGCTCTGTGGCAGGATGAGACAGCAGAGCTGGCAGTAGGAGCACAGCTGCTCCCCCCAGCAGCAGGAACCAGCCCTGCTGGCAGAGAAGGGCAGATGTAGGGGTGCTGAGCTCCACTGCCAGGCTCCTCTCTCTGAGTGGCTGCAGGGATGATGATGGGGAACACTGTGAGGGATCACAGCCAACGTCTTCATCCTCACAGAGGGGGCTGCAGTTGGTTATTCCGTTAGCATCATCAGGTCCTTGCAGCAGCACAGGTTGGTTTGGTCGTAGTTCTAAGACTCCAGTGACCAAGAGCTGCTTTGACTCACTTAAGTCTTCCCAGACTGAAGAAGGTCAAGTTAAGGGGGTACCTGTGAGAGAGGATTTCATGCTGGAGATGAAATGCAATGTGTTCATGACACATTGTGCAGTCCCTCAGGCTCTACCAGTGGGCTGCAGAGGACAACCAGCTGGCAGAGCACCCCTAGTCCTCCCTGATGGAGGAAAGCTGACTGTATCTGACACATTACACTAGTTCGGAAGAAGATGTGGATGTTCAGATAATTGCTTGATAGAAACCAGAGGCAAATCCTTGTGCATTCACACCCCAGGCTTGGAGTTACCAGCCAAACCAGCTTGGACACTTGTGATGCCTGAAGATGGGAGACAAACCCCCCCACTCACAGCCTCCGTTTGTTTCCCAACACTCCCACTTTGGTGGCACTTACTCTAGAGCTTGCCAATAAGTCTTCTACCCTCCAAACCTGAATTACAACAGCAAACACTGCTAATGGACATCAGGGAGAGCTGCTCCATCACTCTGGGGCTTACCAAGAGAAGCTCTGCTACCAAGAAGGTTGCAAGGAAATGCAGAGGTTGAAAAAAAAAGACAGGTTCTTATCTCTCTGGTGCTTTCAGATTTGCCCTCAGGGGCCTCAGCTCCTTCTCTCCAACCAAGCACTGAGCCCATGTGAAGGAAGATCCTTGGAGGTTTAGAGGTTGGACAAGCCTGGGCAGATGTTTTACAGCTCAAGGTGACTCCCTGCCAATTATCAAATCCTCCTTGCAAGCACTGGAGGTGTAGAGTTCCTCAAAGAAACCAGTGTCAGAATTTGTTTAACATGAATGAAACTCTTTTTTTCCCCCCTAATTTTGTTCCTATTGATCCCCCGTGTGAAGCAAAGGAACATGTAATCAGCTTTTCTATAGATCACAGGCTGTTAAAGGTCACCCAGATAACTCCATCAAGGCAAAACATGAATGATGGCTAATACTTGAAACCTCAAGACAGAAAATATCTGTTAGAAGGACAGGGGGGAGCAAGATATTATCAGGATATTTATGGCATGGCAGAGAAAAACCCTGGACAAGCACCTGCACCTGTAGAATTTAAAGGACCCTCTCTTGGTGGAGCTAAGTTGAGTTCCTTAAGATTAACATCATGAAGGAGTTCTCCAGATCTGGATGCTCTGGATACTTCTACAGGTTTCCAGCCTGTGCTGCCAGAGTTTGACCCCTTTGTCCTCTCTGGTCAATGGAGAGAGAAGGAATCTTGGGAATGACCTGGAGCTGGAGTCTGTCTGTCCTCACCAGCTCTGATTAAAGTCTGTAAAGATCCAGTCTGGGCATGAAAGATTAAATGTCAGATGGTGAGGGTTCCTAGTCCAAAGAGTTCATGAAGGCTGAGAAAGAATGGACAATTTGTCTCATTTTAGAGGCACTGTAATTAGGAGCCTTCACTTGAGATGCTGAGACTGGCACAGCTGACAAGTGAGGCTTCTTCTGACTCCTAGAAGAGCTGTCAAGTGGAGGAAGGACCTCTTTGGCCATGAATGCTGGGCCCCAAACATGACAGAATAGGGCCATATGGTAGATGTGTTTTTAGTTTAAGTGCTTCTGCTGTTCACTGAAAAAATTAGAAAGTGCTGGTTTGGGCAGCCAGAGTTTGTGGAGAGTGCTTGGAATGGCTTCTCCTCCCTGGTTCTACCTATGTACATCTTCTCCTTGTGGCAGGGAAGTCCCTCAGATACCTGCCAACCTTCCTGGCCATAAGGTAAAGCAGAAAGGGGTTTTTTTTCCAGACCCTTCTCCCTTTGCCTGTAAAGCCCATTTAGATTTCAGAGGCTGTGTCATCGAGTGTTGAAATGAGAAAGCTCCTCTGGGAGAAAATGAACCATGAAACAAAGCTATGGGACAGAATAACAGAAAATTAAAAGATTACTAAGCAGGCAAAAACGCAGCCCAGGTATGGCTCCAGGTATTAGCAGGTGGTAGGAATAAAGATGATGGATGTGGAGATAAATGTGGTGCCTCCTGATGGATCGAGATGAGAGCACGTAGAGTGAAGTCAAGTATTTATGTCTGTCTGTCCTCTGGGAACCTTTGCAAAGAGAATTCTGCTTGTCTCTTAGTGAAATAGGAGCCAGATTGCTTAAAAATCATTAAGACCTGCACTTTTTATTATCTGTGATTTTTTTCCTCATGGTAATGGATCTCAGATCGTTCTAACCCAAACAATAGTAGCTGGGGGGAGAACTGGAGGGATCTCTTTGGCAATGCTGGGCTGTTGAGCATCTAATGATAACCAGGAGACAGCAACCAAGCCCAGAGCCAAGATCACGGCAACCTGAGCTACACATCTCTCCCTTCCCATACAGGAAAAAGATCATAAATAAGTGAGAAGAAGCTGGTTCAGGTGGACATGGCTTCCCCATGCCCCTACAGAGGGTCTGCACAGACTCAAGGGCAGAGGAGACAAGCTCATGGAGGAGAGATCTGTGGATGGAGAGAAACTCCATCACCTGGCTCAGAACTTACTGCACATTGAAACAGATCCTTCCCCCAAACAGACTCTAACCTGCCAAGGTCTAGAGAGATGGTTGTGCTGGTCCAGGCAACCTCTCCCCTGCTTGGTCCAGGTCCTCACAAAATCTCCGCAAACTCTGGAGGTTGGTTAGATCCTTGTTCACTGGCCCTTCTCTTCACAGCTGGGAAGGATCTGCCCTCCAATGGTCAGGACACCTTGTCCAGGTGGATGCAAGTGGATGGAGCCTCATTTTCAGCACACAAAAGGAATATTTCTGCCAAGTGGTGTCTCTTCCAACTCATTCCACGCTGCTCGTCCTGAGTTCATCTGCACGGGGCAGGGGTCAGAGGCAGGAGGAGGACCTGATGCAAGGAGGTCAAGAAGGCAAAACAAACCTTGTCTCCTTAATAAGGAGCAGGGAGAAAGGCAGGTGGCAACCTGGGGAACATCAGGGATTCATTGATTGCTACACAGCAAGACAAGCAGAGGAGACAAGCAGGTACTGATGATTTCAAGGCTGAGTGAGCCTGGGAGGAGAAAGGGCTGCTTAAGAAAGGCAGATTCAGTGAGTGAGAACTGGTGTCTTGGAGCTCATTTGGAGCTTGGTACTGAGAGAAGGGGGATGCTTAAGGCATGCACAAGTATTTCTGTAGCTGGAAAAAAAATCTTCCATTTGCTGCAATTCCAGCTTCTGGTGAGCCAAGCGCTCCAGTGTCGTTTGTGCCCCTGTTTATTGTCAGTATATTAACCTCTGGGTGGAATGATGGGGCCTCAGCAACTTCCCAGTGGCCTTTACACTGTTGGCAGTGGCTGCTAAATACCCCAGCAGATAATGTTATTTATTCAGCACGTTGCTAATGTCGGATTGGAACGGGGACCCCCCTCTGGAAATGGAGAGAACCCCCTGCAAGAGGCCGGCGTGAATTCATTACAAATCAGTGCTGCTCAAATAGAGCATCTACGGAGACCATCTAGGCAGTGACCTTCACACCAAATGCATCTCGTAACACTCCCCTATTAAAATAATCATAAACACAGTAAGCAGTAAACAAAACAATCAAAATGTGTCTCGGAAATAAATGCGGAGAGGGGATGGGAGATGGAAGAGGGATTAAATTTCCATTTAGGTATTATAGGCAATGAAGGGTTGTTGTTGGTTTGGGGTTTTTTCCCCCCTTTTCAAACAATGTTTCCCAAATCAGTATCGGGGGGAGGGAAATGGAGTGATTAGTAACATGGTGAGTAATTGCACCAGTTTGTCACCGCTCGTGTTCGATGTTAGAGCATCTATGAAGGGAGGAGGCTGCTGGAACCAGCCCCAGTCAATATTTGTCCATCCCACAGAAAAAAAAACCTGCAGTCTGGCTGAATTCTCTCTCTGCTTTCTGATCTGATGCTTTGCCTCTGCCAACATCTGTCCTGCTCATCATGATTAGATTAACAGGCTTCAGGATCAAACCACCACGGTGCCAGATGAGACACACACACACAGAACAGGGTGATGCTGGGCTCTGATCCTCATGATGGAGAATCAGAGCTACAAAGAGACTTGCCAAAGGGCAGCCAAGCAAGATGGTGGAGATGGGCATGGTATGGGGGCCCTGCACCCCTGCCAGGGGCTGTGGCAGAGTGAAGCTGAAGGAAGAAGCTCATTCTGTCCATCATAGAATGGTTTAGGCTGGAAGGGACCTCCAGAGCTCAGCTGGTCCAACCTCCCTACACCAGCAGGGACATCTCTACCTAGGGCAGGCTGCTCAGGTCAAGATGTCCCTACAAGGAAGAACTGAGGCTCTAGAGACCCTCTTTTGTTTGAGGTTTTAATATATTCTGCGAGTTCCAAGTTAAGTTGGAATTTCTCCATTTTCCTTTTCTCTCTCTGTTTCCCGACCTCCGTGTCGTGTCTGTCTTTGATGATCAATCTCTTTTCTCTCCTTTCTGCAGGTCCTCAACTCACTGCTAATATATTTTTAGAGGTGGTTAGTCATCCTGTCAGAGCTGGGAGGTTCTGCAGGCAGATTTTCCCTGCTACTTGTCAGACAACTTCCAGACTGCCTCCTAACTTCCAGGCCAACAAGTTTTCCAGCAAGTTTCTACCAAGTTCCTGGATTTCCCCATGTTTGCGCTTGTTAATTCTACATTTACTTCCTTCCCTTCCAATTTCAGGTGTTCTTCTTACAGTTAGTCACCACCATTATTTTCTAGGACCGATTCATTAGTCTAAAGTGGCAATGGATTGGATCCTATCTGAAAAAAACCTCATGGCATCCACAGTCCTACCTACAGGTCTGGGTTTTTTCTCCTGGCATCCTCTTTCCTTTGTATTCCAGGAGGTCCCAGGTGTCCTCCATCCCCAACACCCACATCATTCCCTGTTGAGATGCACCAGGTGATGCTGTAGCTACAAAGCAGCCCCCATCATGTACCCACCACCAGAAACGTTCACCAAGACCTTCACCATCTCTGCTCCTCACACCACCTCATCTCCTGCCATCATGTTCCCTCCTTTGCCCTTTTCTGTAATAAAAATATCAATGGTATGATCTCATCTAAGGGTTTTTCCCCTTCCTTTAGTGGCGAAGCTCAAGGAACGAGGCAGGTTTGACATTTGCTTTTAGACTCTATCACTGAAAATCACTCACCCCAAGAAACTCTCTTTTGAACTGGGTATTATCAATGAGTAACCACAGATGCTTTCCCCTTGATTAGCACTAATGAATCTAATAGCCTGCTTTTATCAGTATTCCTCCACATTAGATAGCTTATTGATGGACTTTGGTGCCTATTTGCCATAATGAGAACTATGAAATTGCAGATCTATCACCACTAAGCAGTGATGTAACTCTGAGCCAACCTTAATTGTTGATTCCCTCAGTGAGAAGGTGATTTTAGAAGCTATAACTATGACAAGCCATGGAGTTATTTTGTCCTAATAAATTCCCATAAAGGCAGAAAATTTAAAGTGATGGAAAAAAAAAACCCAAACATTTTCATACACAGCATGATTAATTCTCGGGACTTCTCAACACAGAATTACAAGATTAAAAAACCTCAGGCAATAAATGGGTAGATAGAAGCTCACAGATATTCTAGCTATGGCTGGAAAGGGGTTGGAAGTGACATCAAGCTGCATATCTAAGTTTTTCACTCAGAGATCAGGATGAATCTTAAGGTGGGACAGGAAAATATCTAAATACTGAGGGTCTTGTACCAATTTCCGAAGTATTTGGTGAAAAACAAGGTCAATAACTAGCTGAGCATCTCACCTACCAAAGCTCAGATGTGCTAAGTCCAACCTGGTGAACATATTTCCACAGGGAACTAAAGGTCTCAATCATTTAAACTATTGCTGCTGCATCCTCCTGTTTATAATGAATTAACTTCCTTTAGTTTGTAATACATTGAGTTCTTAAAAATCCTTATTTATGGGATGAACTCTGCTGACAATAGGAGAATAAATGCAATGAAACAACTGGCACGTTTCAGAATATTGAATATTTCACTCTATGATTCTAGATGGCTTGACGTGTCCAGCAGCTAAACCAACCCCACCCTGCCTATAAAAGCCCATCCCTGGCTGGGAGACCCCCTGGCAACCCATTTTTAGGGTCCTCCTGCCACTGAGGACAGGCTTTTGATCACTTGGGGGGGTTGTTCCTGCAGCAGAAGTTCACTGGACAAACCAAACGTGGTTGTTGTCCAAGAGGCAGAGAGTGAAGAGTCTGCTCACGATGCAAGTGAGGGGACAAAGCCTTCATCCCACTCCTCTGGGTTTTCTCCTAATCCCTGGTGTGCCAGGAGACCCGTGTCCTGCAGGTCAGGCCAGCTGTGCCACATCTGGCAGGTGTTGGGGCTGCAACGGAGTAACCCTGACATCTAGTGGCTTCCAGAGCCCAGATCCTGCTCATCCCTGAGCTGAAGGCACCACAGGCTGCCTCCAAAGGCTGCTCTCCATGGATGCACCCAACAGCCTTTCCTCAGGGCAAAACCAAGATACCAGCAACCATCACTGTCCTGTTAATGACATTATTGCTGAGAATTATTTGGTCCCTGCTGTTTTTCCAGCAGGCTGATGGGTCCTGGCTCTCTGGCTCCAGCAGTCCCAGGGCAGGTGAGCTTGCCCAGAGAGCCCATATTTTCCTGAGGGATGTTTTTTCATGGCCTCCTTGGGAAGACAAAGTGTGAGACGATGGGTTTCACTGGACAAAGACCTGTGTAGCCTCTGGTGACTGGAAATCATAGAATGTTTGAGGCTGGAAGGGACCTCCAGAGCTCATCTGCTCCAACCTCCCTACCCCAGCAGGGACATCTCTACCTAGGGCAGGCTGCTCAGAGCCCCAGCAAGCCTCACCTTGAAGGACTCCAGGGATGGGGCCTCCACCCCCTCTCAGGGCAGCCCATTCCCCTGATCTATCACCCTCAGATTCAAGATCTGTTTCTAATCTCCAGCCTAAATCTCTCCTTTCCCAGCTTAAAACCATCACCCCTTGTCCTATCCTTACAAACCCTTTTGAAATGCTCCGGTGACACCACAGGAACAGGCAGGGAGCACAAGTGAACTTGCAATTGGTCTGTTTTAAGGACATGAGGGTTAAAATGAGGATTTATTCTGAGGATGGTTAAGGGATGCTCTTCCAGGAGCTCGTCCTGCCCAGCTGCCCTATTTCCACCTGCAGCTCATCCCCACATGGCCCCAGCAAGGAGCAGCTGCTGCCTTTGCAGGGAATTTCTGCACCTTGGTCCCTGCAAGACTGTGCAAATCCCAAGGGGTGAAAAAGGATGCATGGGACATGGTGAGGGGTCTCATTAATGCTTTGCCCCGTCCCTACTGTCCTCCCCAACCAGGATCCCTGTTCCTGCAGCCAACACAAGCTCTTCCCCATCTCCTCCTGCCTCTTCATCCCCCTGTGGAGGCTTCACCATCATTTTCTGCTGACTTCCAGCTGTGTTTACAGTCACAGGATTTCTTACTCCTCATGAAAGTCACTCCCAGGGTGAAATTTGAGTTTGTAAATTATTAAAATGTTATCAAGAGCATGCAGACTTGCCCATTTTTTTATTTTTCCCTCTCCTGTTGGTGAATAAGCTGATGTATAATTCAATTTTCCCCCCACAGTTTCTTCAGTAATACTTAAAAATTATACACACACACAGATCCAAACCTCATTTCCATTAATTTAGAAGTCTCTTTGGGCCAGGGGCTTTATCTTCCACTCTTTCTGCATAGTGCTGAGCAAACTCAGGGTGTTGTCATTATATGAATAATATATAGGAATAATAAATTCAGAATTCTTAGTTTCTGAACGTGTCTTCATAATAAATTATTTTAAATGCTTGTTTCCAAGAGAGAAATAGCAGCTGAGAGCACATATATGGTACATAATTATTACTGTTCCTTATGCATAGCAAGAACCAACACTTACATTTTCCTGACAATATCTCCTTTACAAAAAAACAAAACCAAAAAAACCCCAATAAAACCTGCTTATAATCGTGCTAGATTTTAATTCTTTGAGCTGGAACTTCCTTGGCTGGGTGCCTGGCAGGGTTTAGCTTTCCTTGGAAATTGAAGTAAGCAAAATCAAGATTTAATGTAACCAATGGGTTTTTTTTTTCCTCCCTCACATCTAAACAATTTTCCAGCCTTGAGGAGTTTCCACGTTCCCAGGCAATAAAGAGTGGTCGAGGTCAATGGTGGAAATTCACCCAACAGCTCCTGAAATACCCAGTTCACACCATCCCTGGAGGTATTTGGTGGTGGAACCTCCAAGGCTGGGCTCTAACCAAAGGAGAAAAGCAAAGAAGGTGGGAGGAGACCCTCCCCACTGGTGGCATTTCCCCATCAGAACTGCCCCAATGATTTCTACCCCAAAAATCCTTTTGGCTCATCAGCTCCATGCTAAAGGAGTGTGCTGACAACTCTCTTCTTCTTCAGACCAACACCAACTCAGCAACATCCCCTCATCTTACCTTCAGCTTTTGTTCTTCATCTCTTTGCTCTTCTCCATCTCAAACCAGCCAAGGGGGAACACACCAGAGAGAGCTCAGCAAGTGACCCCAACAAGAAGCTCCTCCAACTGGCCCCAACAGGAGCTCTCTTCACACCAATCAGCTCCTTGTTTCTCCCAAACTGGTGGGTTCCTGGTTAATATCTCTCCAGCCTCACCCATCACCCCAACCATGATCACCTGGGGGAAGGCAGGACCTCACAGGTGGGACAGATTCTGCATCTGGGGCCTTGAGGAACAAAACCTGTTGCTGGGTTGTGACCCATCCATAAATCAACTCCAACTTGGTGTCCACAGCCCCAGCACTTCAAGTAGGACCTATCCTGGAGCTTGTGCTAGGAGGTGTAGTGAGATCTACCCTCCAGGGAGCTGCTCCAATCCATTTGTAACCTTCCAGCAGGTCAGCCAGCCAGGGAAGGGTTTTTTCTCCTCATTTAAAGGTTCTCCTGTGCCCCAGGACACAGATCTGCCACCAAGTGTTTTGGTGGCTCACACCTGCAGAGCTGACACCTCCTCAGCATCCTGGGGGAAGCTGGAGCATCAGCAGAACCTTCCCCCATCACACATCTGGCCACACTGGCACTTTGGGAACACCAATGACACGTTTACGTGTGAATGCTACCCAGGAACACGTTTTAGAGTGAAATGTGGGACTGGGGGGAATGGGTCAAAACTAGAGGTGGGGAGATTGAGATGAGATGTTAGGAAGAAGTTCTTGCCCAGGAGGGTGGGGAGACACTGGCCCAGGTTGCCCAGAGAGGTGCTGGAAGCCCCATCCCTGCACATTTGGAAGGCCAGGCTGGCTGGGGCTGTGAGCAACTGATGGCGGGGGAGGGGTCCCTGCCATGGCAGGGGGGGGGAACTGGATGATCTTTCAGTATAAGATAGGAACTGCAAATATAGATCACCAGCAGGCTGGGGCTTGAAATCCACACTCCTAAAAATTCATCCTTTTGACCCAAACAAGTGTCTCCTCCTCGTAATAGACCCTTCTCCTGTCAGGTGGACTTGCAAGAAGGAGGAGACCAACAGCATTGATGCAAGCCACTAATTGCTCTCCTGTTTATGGACAGCAAACGTGGATGCAGCATTTAATTACAAGCAAAAATCACTTTTCTCTATGAACCCAGAAATGTTAAAGCACCCTGGGTGCCTTTCATGCAAAGAAAGTAAATATTATTGCAACCATGTCAAATTATTGTGTTTTTCTCTTTTTTTTTCCCCACTCACTTGCTCCCTTTCCCTTTGTTAGCTTTTTGGCAGCAAGGGAAAATAATTAAGTAGAACAATAGGACGCAGAGAAGCATCACAAGCACTGGAGTCATTTAGCCTGGAGAGGGGAATGAGAAGTGATTTGATTGTGAGGGATATCATGAGGAGGAATAAGAATATACTGTCATTTCCTATGAGCAATGGGGATGCTCAGCTGGAGTGTGTGGCTCTGCTAAAGCAAAGCAAGACAATATTTTTAACTCTGAGCCTGGTGTTGGTAAATGAAGAAGAAACCCAACTAAAATCCAGCACTGTCCAGGTGCAAGGGCTGCTGGGGTCCTTTCACACTCAGAATTGAGTCATTTCTACTCGAGGTGCAAAGCTGGCACACTGAGACCTGTCCTTCTACTCACTCTCCAGAAAAAAAACGCTGATTTATTGCCTCTAAGTCATTGCTTGCTGTGGTATCTGCCTTCCAGATAAATGGAAAAATGGGATAAATGGGGGTTTCTCTTCATGTGCAGAAAGCCTTGTCAGAATGTGCATTATTGCTGTGATTAGCTGGAGGAATCAGGTACATTTTTCCTGCTTTTCTAGTTGCACACTCCCTCTAATTCACTCCTAAAAGTCCATCCCTTTAAAGGAGCTCCCAGTGCCCACTCATCAATACTTCGCACTCCTGGGCTGCTGGTGGTGGTGGTACCAGGGTGTTAGTGGGGTTGGGGGCACAGAGGGGACCCCCCAAGCTGGCTGGGGATGCAGGAGAGAGCCTGAGACCCATCTCTTGACTCATTTGCTGCTTAGCTGGCACTTGACCCTAAAATCTAGCAATAAATCACTGCCTGGCCACTCTGGACTTGTCAGGCTCCCCTGCCAAGCTCTGTTCTTGCAGCTTCTTCTTGCTGATAGCCCAAAGCTTTCAGGGCAGCCTCAGTGGGATTCAAGCCCCCCAAACCTCTGCAGCAAAGGGAAAACTTGGGACCTGCCATCCAAGGAGTCCCTCCTAACTCCCCATGGTGGCTCCAAACCCCAAGGAGCCACCACCAGCATGCAGCAGAGAGGTTCCTGAGGGTGGCAGCCCTGAGATGAAGGTCTGGAGAAAGCTTCAGGGGACACCAGCTGCTGCCCCATCCTCATCCTCAGCAGGCAGGAGCACTTTAGGACAGCCATAGGTGGCTGTAAATAGATGTTTTTCCAAACTAACAGGGGAGCTGCTGCTTCTTTCTGAGCCTGTCCCCACCTGTGCTCCAGCACCAGCCCATGTCCCAGCCTGGCAGAGCAGCTTCTGAGCTGCATGTTCCTTAATTGCTGGAGCATCTGCCTCACCCCGGGAGCAGGGAGGAGTGTGATTTATTCCACAAGCTTTGGGGCCACCGTGGTGAACGTTTTGCTGCAGCAGCTCCAGAGCAGCTCTGTCATCCCACCAGCAGCATCACAGATTTCTCTGCAGCCCCGTCAACTTGAGCTGGGTGAGATGCTCCCAGCACCAGCACCCTTCCTTTGCTCCAGCTGAACCTGCAGAGCCTATAAAAAGATCAATGTGGTGTCTACTCGAGGCTCTGTAAGGACTTTTAACACCTCAAGAGGAGTTATTTGTCACAAAAGAGTGACTGGAGAGGTGGTTGCTGTCTGCTGGAGGGCACGGGGCTGGCACTCAAATGCGCAACTTCGGCAGCACGCGGAAGGGAAAGTTGGTCTGAGTTTGCCAAAGAGGCAAAAATTAATCTAATGTGACTGCAGATCTAACGAGAAGCCATTTCTCTCTCCATCCCAATTTAGGATTGCTAATACCCTGCGTGTTTGTGCAGAGTTAATTGAACATCTTTGCCTCTGATGCTCTTTGACAGGCAGTTTGCAGAAGTTTATCCAAGGAACTGAGCAATTTGGAGACCCAGCCCCAAACCACAAACTTTCACTGGAATTACAGCTTGTGCATCGTGTTTGTCTCCTTTGTTGGAAGCCTGGTTTGTTTGCTCATCAGTGTAAATATTTGCCCTCTCTGGTGGCACTCATTAATTCTGTGCATTGCAGTTTGCTGCCATGGTGTGTGTTTGCCTGGCCAGCCCTCAGAACCATGCACTGGGAACCTCTTGCCTTCTTTATTTGATTGATTGATGAGAAATCCACATCTCCTCCTGCCAACGGGAGCACACGTGGGCTCAGCAGGGGCAGGAGTTCCTTGAGTATCCAACCAAAGAGCATTTCATGAGACTCAGGAGCCTCTTGAAGGCTCTCCAGAAGAAATGGCACAAATTTCCTCTCCTGGGCCACAAGTGGTCCATAGCACAGCGTTTCCAAAAGCATCACTGATGAACCCAGACCTTGTAAAGCACCAGTCACAGCCTGAAGAGAGAGTGAGTCCATTTTCCCCAGCAAAGATCTGAGGGAACACAGAAAATAAGGCACTTTCTGATATTTCTCAGCTGCTATTTGAACACCAAGTCTGAGGAAGGCAAGATTGTGGAGCTCACCAGAAAACGTTCCTTCTTTCCCTAGTTCTGAAATTTAGCTGGGAAATATTTTAAGGGCATTTTCCCCCCCTCCCCTCACATGGATTCCTTTCTCTGATGCAAGATTTCATTCAGAATAATTCATGATGCAAGAATTTCTGCTCAGAAGACCTTTGGAAGCTGAGCAGCTTTTTTTTTAACTTCAGCAACACCAAAGCACAGTCACAAGCTGTAATATTTGTATATCCCATCCAGTTTCCAGCACATATTTAGTCCCTTTATGGCTTTCTTCTCATGCCTGTCTGCAAAACCCTTTTCCAGCAGAAGCTGCTGCACAGCAGCCCCCCAGCCCCCCCTTCCCTGGCTCGGGGTGGGGGCCTCTGCTCAAATCAGTGGGATAAATACATCTAATAACATATATATATATATATATAAAATATCCTCCATTCCTCAGAGGAGATATCTCATGGAGATGTTTCAGAGCAGCCCAGAACCATAAGTATACGATGACTCTTCCCCTCAGTTGATAATTATTTGGTTGTCCTCCAGATTTAAGGTTTGCAGCTGACTCCAGGCAGGTTTTTTTCTGCTGGTTTCGTGCCAGCTATAAAGTGAAAGGTTAAATTTGGGTGCTCCTGAGGACCCATGTGGAGGACCCGTGCTGTGCTTGGTCTATAAAGGATCCCTGTGTAACAATTGACAGCCTTAAGGGGGCTTCAACCATTGATTATGCTCAAAATTAGTGGAAACTCTTTAAGATAATCTCCCTGCACAAGTCCCACCCTCCTGCACCCACAAATGGGAGAAGGAACCAGCAAAAAAGCTTCTCCAAAGGTGCAAGACAAGTTTCTGAGGCTGCTCCGTGGAGGCTGGTTCCAGCCGTGACCTCCTGGAGTTGCTCTGACCAGAGACAACCATTTATCCATCAGTCCTGCTCCTCGTGGTGGTGGATGTGGGAGCCCTGGAGAAGTGATAACCCTCAGACTGCAGCTGTGCTCACGTTGCTCTCACAAGTCCCTGCTTGGACTTCTCTGCTCTTTTTTGGTAGCCTTCCATCACTTTATCATGTTCAGCTCCCATTGGAGATGGTCTGCAGAGCATGTTTCCCATGCTTGCTGCTGTGAGATGGGATCAGACATCCCATCCCTCACCCCAGCACCCCTTGGGGGATAATCTTTAAGTGACCACGTGGGGATTGCATCCCAAAAAACCCCCCTCCTTGTCATGCAGGAGCACCAGAAGTGCTTCTAGAATTAGCAGCTCCTCCAGGTTGCCCTGTTCACTTTGAGATGTGCCACTTCAAAGCCCTTCAAGGGCTTGATTTGGGGAGTAAATGGGATGCAGAGCAGGTGAAACATTAAGTAATTACAAATTATTGGAACACTTCACGTTCTGAAAGCCCTTCAAATAATTTTAAATTGCTTTGTACTAATTGTGATCAGTGCTCCATTCACTTCCAAAACCCTCTTCACACGACAAGCCCTGGGATATTTTGGGAGCTGGAACCCAGTGCTTGGGGTTTTTTTAAAAAAAAAAGAAAAAACCACAAAAAAATCTTTGGAAAAGGTCTGAAAAATGCACTTCCCAGTTGCATTTCACAGGTTGCCTGGAGCAACGCACCCAAAACAATCCAAGGCCACCGTGTGCAGCTGATACCCCTTGAGCAGAGGATATTCCCCATGACACCACTTGGGAATCATTAAAAAAAATGAAAAGGAGGATTAAAGAAGAAAACCAGACAACCAAGCTCCTGGCAAGAAGCACAGACATTACTGGAGAGGGCACCAGGCACCTTTCCCAGGCATCCTTCAGCCAGGAAAATGTTTGTCAGCATCCAATCCAGCACTAGACCACAGGCACTGATTTATTTTCCATTCTACGTCATCAAAACCCTGCCTGGGGCATCCCACAAATGGTGCTTAGGGTGAGACATCCTCATAGACCCTTGATGCTGCTTGGTTTGGTTTGATATCCAGGCACCTTGGAGCTCTAAGTGTTCTAATGGGTGATTTCTCAGCTATTTGAGGTCTTGTCTTACAATGGGATGAATCATTCTTGGGATGTTTCGCATAAAACCACCAGAATCATCTCCATCGATACATCAAGAGCTTGAGCTACTTCAAGGTGAGGCTTGATGGGGCTCTGAGCAGCCTGCCCTAGGTAGAGATGTCCCTGTTGGTGTAGGGAGGTTGGACCAGATGAGCTCTAGAGGTCCCTTCCAGCCTAAAGATTCTACATGAATGTATAGAACCCATACACCACATGAAGCTGGTGTAGAAGTTGACCAGAAAACTAGTTTAATGCCCCTTAAGCTAATATGACACATTATTTGCACTATCCCAGCTGTACTAAAGTGTGTTAGGAATCTCTAACAATAAGATGAAGCCTTATCTGATGAATGCTTGAGAAATCAGCCTTTAGGTAAGGAAGCAAGCAGGCAGCTTATGCAAATTCATCCCCAAAACTGCTAAAAAATGGTCTTGTAGTATAATTACTGCCTCCTTCATTGCAGAATAAATCACACTACTCTGAGGTTTCTTCCAAATCCATAATGAAGATGACTACTTTGAGTGGTTGTGTCTCATATCCAAGCTTCAGATGGTCCCTGCCAGACCCTTGATGTCCCAAAGGGACAAGCTGGGATGGGGCTCCTGCCACCTCTCCTTGGACATTTGGAAGGCCAGGCTGGCTGGGGCTGTGAGCAACTGCTCTAGTGGGAGGTGTCCCTGCCCATGGCAGGGGGGGTGGAACGAGACGATCTTTAAAGTCCCTCCCAACCCTGACAATTCTAGGATTAAAATCCTTGTGTTTCTTGCTCTTCCCCCTGCCTCTCCCATCCCAGCTTCTTCCTGATGGTCTTTTCAGCTCCATGTCTGATGGTCCATCCTCATCCAGCCCCACAGTGTCCCTGGGATGCTCTTCTCCACTGGAAGGCAACAGGGGGATGTATCCCCCTTTTCATGTGTTCTTGTGGTACCTCAGGTGGGTCACCCATGTCCTGACTCACTAGGGAGTGAAAAAGCATCTTTTTATGTCCGCTGAAACCATTGATAGAAATCACAGTGTTATGGGGCTTCCCACCCCCCTGCACCTGGAGAAACCTCCTCTCCCTCCTGCTGCTGCTCCTCCTGGTGCTTATCCAGCTCATTATCCTCTCCTTCCCCTGGGAAAAGTGCTGAGAGCTTCTGAAGTTGGTGGTTTGAAGTACCAGGCTCCTTAAAGTCTCCTTAGGGAGACTCAGCTTCAAGTCTCAAGCTCTTGTGTCTGTCTGTGCCCTGACTCAAAGTGTGGAAGGGAAACCAACCCATTTTCTCCTTGTTTTAGTGAGGTCACCAGGGCTGGAAGAAGTTCACACTGCTGAGCCTGTCCCTTTTGGGGTCCTAATGCAATGACCCCACCATCTACTTCTAAAAAAAGCATTTCTCTGGATGTTTCTTGGATGATCTGTACCTAAATCAAGTCATACAGTGATGACAGAGGTTGCAAGATCTCATTTGGCTTCTCCACCCACAGCTCATGGAGCTGTAGGCAGCAGATACCTGGGACAAGGTCACGTCTCTGAGCCTGCAGAGAGCCTGGCATGATGATGCTGGGATGGGAACCACCTTCATATATTGAAAATATTGACTCCAAAGCACAATAATGCTTTACACACCCCCATCAACAATCTACCAAAAGAGGTGATGCAGAGAAAGAGAGGAGAAATAAGATGGGAGGAAGGATTGCATGTTGCTGGGCTGACCAAAATGGGGAGGAAAATAAGAAAAAAAGGAAGAAACAAAGAAATAGAGAAGAACCCAAAAGCCAAAGATGGGAGTGGATAGGTGGGCATAGAATGACTGCACTTGAAATATCCGCTCACCTCTAGTAGCTCCCTTCCCATATACCAAAAACATCTCTGCCAATTAACATTATTAGCAACCCTGCCATGATTTGAAGGGAGAAGACTTCATATTTATCATCAACTAAATGCCTTCCTTAGAAAGCCAGCTGCAGGATGGGTTTTGCTGGCTGGGTCCTCCACCCTGCCACCCTGCCCCTTACTGGCACCACTGGTTGGGGTCTCTCCCCTCCTCTACCCAATTTTCACAGGGCTTGAAGGAACTTAATTAGCTTGGAGACATCATCTGCACACCCAAATATTGGTTAAAATAAGAAGGGGTTAGAGGAGAGCTTGCCAGCCTCACTGCCTTACCAAACCAGGCTGCAAACCAGCACAAAAAAAATCAAACCCCACTAATTTACTAATTACAATAACAATAAAAGCCAGTCATTAAAAAAGCAGTTAAAGCTGCAAACCAACAACTGCTCCAGCAGTTATCTCTAACAGCATTTACAAGGCCCAGGTTGTCCCAAGCCATGAAAATGAACAGCTCAGGACCCCATCAATTTTCTCCAGCAAACGTGCACACAATACACCAGCAAATGCCTATTTCATTATCCCTCAGCAGCCCCAGCTCCCCTGCACACTGCAGGCATTCTTTTGGGGTAATTTTCTAATACACACACACACAAGTCAAAACCTCTTTGTAAAAAGCAACATAAAAATGATGCATGTGCATATTAAAGGCTCGTATTTATCAGCCTCAAATGTAAGTTCACATACGTGCTTAATGCTGCTATAAATCAGCAGCTCCCTCCATTAAACCATAGATGCAACCTTATTATGGAGGGAAGCTGTTTATGAAATCTAAAGCAAGTGATCCAACCATCATTGGAAACAAAATAGTCCTTAAAAAAAATATTTGCTGCCTATCTGGATGTTTTACTCAAAGGATGCATCAAGAAAGCAAAATAAAAACAAACCCCAATAATTAAATACTCAACAGGTTCTGGCTCAGGGGGGTGGTGTTAGGGGTAGGAAGGGTTTATTTAGTATTTAATTAAAGCACTGGCCTTAATCACACTCCTCAGGTGCATGGTTGAGTCTTTGGGGATCCTCCAGAAAGTCTGGAGGAAAGAAAATAAATGGTCAAAAGCAGTTTTGATGGGGTTTCAACTAGAAAAGTAGTTGGGTAGTGGTAGGACTGGGGGGAATGGGTCAAAACTAGAGGTGGGGAGATTGAGAGGAGATGTTAGGAAGAAGTTCTTGCCCAGGAGGGTGGGGAGACACTGGCCCAGGTTGCCCAGAGGGGTGCTGGAAGCCCCATCCCTGGAAATCCTTGGATGGGGCTGTGAGTAACCTGCTCTAGGGGTTGGAACTAGATGATCTCGAAGGTCCCTTCCAACCCTGACTATTCCATGATTCTACGTTTGAGTCATTGGGGATCCTCCACAAATTCTGGAGAAAAGACAAAAACTGTCAAAAGCAGTTTTGATGGTGTTTCAACTCAAAAATTAACTTCTTTTGCCTTTTTTTAATAAGAAACACTAATTTTCAACAAAGTACAACCACCATCATGATCTGTTTCTTCTTCATGGGGTGAAGAGGGGCCAGAAGCAGCAGCCTGTCCACCTTGGGTACCCTATGCCACCAGGGACATGCTGGCCAAGAACTCCATCCCTGGTGAGAAGAACCTTGTGTCCCTTCATCCCCATCCCAACTCCAAGCAAAGATTCATCCAATTTTGGGGCTTGCAAGGAGGGGAGAACATCTCCCCATAATCTCTTGTTCTTTCTAACACCCTATGAGTGTGTGGCCAAGAGCTCATCGGTATTGAAATTGGTCCATCCTTAGTTCACGTGCAATTGAGGCTCCAATAAACTCCCAATTTAGCCCTTGCAACGCCACAAATTGATGCCCAGCTGAACCTGCTCCAACCCCACCTCCCAGACATGCAATTTCATGGAGAGATAAGATATAGATCTGCTGTACCCTGGTGATTCTCTCCCACAAGTGCACCTTGTCAGGCCATAATTTGATATTCTTTTACTATTCCTATATAAGGGGGAGGGGGGAAAAAGCCCTTTAATTTAAAAAAAAAGAAAAAAAAAATAAATCACATTTTCCCCCTTTTGTTCAGTAATGACACAAATAGTAAAATGTTCAGATTACATCAGGGAATGGAAAAGCCCCGTGGAGAAAAGACACTGACAAAAGCTTCATTTTCAGGTAAAATTGCCTGAGCTCGGGGCACTACACACTCTAAGCAATGTGGGGTTTTATTTTTTTTCCCTCCCCTGCCTTTCATCCCCCTGCATCCCTTCGAATGTTAATAGATTTTACAATGGGACGTTTAAAAGGACTGCAGAGAAATCGGGTTTTAGGAGCTCTAATGTCTTCCAGAAATCTCCCAAGCAATTTACAACTGTGAATAATACACAGGGAGTTTTGGGGCCAGCAAATCCAATGCTGGCTCCAGCTGCAGCTTGCAGCCTGCTAGAAAGTCAGGTTTAATCAGGATGCTTTGGGTTATATATAACAACAGAAAAAATAATTATATCTATATATTTGTTTTTATTTGGCGATATTTATATTTTTCTTTCTGTTTATATATTTGTTTTTATTTGGAGATATTTATATTTTTCTTTCTGCTTATTTTTATTTAGTGATATTTATATTTTTCTTTCTATTTATATATTTATTTTTATTTGGCGATATTTATATTTTTCTTTCT